>CM036908.1:33728450-34211717 GCA_020800305.1 Porphyrio hochstetteri
TGCACAGTGCTTGGAAGGCTGCTCTGTGAAGCAACGCCGTTAGCACTCTCCTCCTGGGAGATGTCAGCAGTGCCAGGCTTCCCATCGGCGTTTTCCCCAACACCTTCCTTACTTGACTGGGGCCCTGGCTCCAAGTCATCTGTGTTGGCTGCAGTCCCTTCCACACTGAAGCCCTTCACTCCTCTCCGCTCCTCCTTCTGGCCGTTGTGGGCAGACTGGACCTTTCCACCTCGTAGCCTTTGTGACAGGGAGGCCCCATGATCTTGGGGGCTTGGCTGTTTCACCTTCTCCTCCAGCTCAGCTGTGCAGTTCTCTTCCACCCCCTCCTCACCTCTGCTCTTCCGCTTGTCTGTACCAAGGCTCCTCTGAGAAAAGAGAGATTTAGTTCAGCGTGTTAAAATACCGGTATGTGCTTGGCTGTGATGGCTCCCAACACTGGGGGAAAAATTGGTGGAGGCCATTAAAGGAAGCAAAGGATGTAGGTGGGGAAGTGTTCAGAGATGAGAGTAAGGGAGGGTGGGCTGACGGAGGCTCAGTGCAAAACCAAAGTTGGTCTCGCATCATGCTGTGTGGAGAGTGCTAGCAAGGGGTACACGTACCCCAGTGCAGAGGTCTCCCAGCTCTGTGGCTCCAACTTTCCAGACACTGCATGCTTGGAGAAAACTCAGCAGCCAGCCTTGACTGATGAACTCACCTGGCTGTCAAGGTCATCCTTCAGAAAAGACATGTCCTCGCCTTCTTTTGCATCGCATCTGTCAAGGAAAAAATAAATAAATAAAACAGAATGTAGGCCTTCAAGTTGTCATATGACAAAGCCACTCTCCCTGCCTGGTCCCTGGGAGGGAACTTCTAACAGGACCACACATTCCTTGTCTGAGCCCCTCCACCAGGCAACGAGAGATAAAGGTGACAGACAGAACTGGTCTGGTTACTTTTGGCACCTGCAAAGCACTCAGCCCATCCCAGGACACTCACCTGAGACCACTAAATCTTAGTGGGTTGGTGTGATTCTAAACATAATGAAACATAAAATCCAATTGCCAGAATGGACAATTTCTTGTTAGACTAATAAAATAGGTGGTTTGCTTATGCTGATGTCTGCCCCAGTCCAGGCCTGCTTGCCTGGCAGTGCCCAAGTGTCCCAGAGCTCCACAGCAGCAGACAGTGAAGGATATAATTGCTTTGAAGGCACTTGGAAGACTGGAGACATGGACACTAAACAGACTGCAAGACTCTCTGTAAGGATCAGACTGAAGGTCCAGCTAGCCCAGGCTCTCTTCCCCCCTCAGCATCACTAGCAGCTGCTTCAGGTAAGAGTTTGAAAAGAGGGCAAATGCCTTAAGCACCTCCCCAGCATCCAGAAATGTGTGGCTCTGGGATTTCTCCAGCTGGCGATGGTCTCTCTGTGGCGAGTCATGCTTAGTAGGCTGTCTCTTCCAAGGATTTGCGTAAGCGTGTTTTGACCCTGTAATAAATTTGCAGCAGTCCCGTGCCAAAGAGAGACACGGCTCAGTTCAGGGTCACAGGCCAAGCCGCTTGCTTTCGCTGCTTGGATTTGTCAGGGTGAATATAAATCTGAATGCGGCCAGGCAGCGCTGCCAGCAGGGAGGGGTCTCTGTAACCCTGCTCCGGGTGTGCCTGCCGTGTCGCATCGCACACACAGCCAACATCTTAGATACACGTGTACACACACACACACACACACACACACGTTTCTCTCTGCCACATGCTCTTAAAGCACAACATGTGAGATTTAATTCTTCTCTAGCCTGACACTGTGGGGCCTGTCCCAGGGCCCCATGTGAAGGCAAGGGCTTTATGGCATGAGCCCATACTCCAGCTGCTCACATTAGTAGTGTTTAAGGTACCTCTTGTAGTTTCAAATGAATCGCAGTTTTCCACCCCTGTAGCTGGTAGGCATGGAGTACAGCAAACAGCAAATAAAATGGAGACCTTGGAGCCATTAAATGGATACAAACAAGATCCTGATGGAACCCAGCAGCCCTAATGGAGTTTGAGGCACTAAAAAACCTCCAAGCCCCTGCACTGGAGGTGCAAACATACCAGATAGCATGGCTCCCAGTTTGTTGTGAGGAAAGAAGCTGGCTGTGGAAGCCCTTGACAAGCCAGGCATCCTCTCTGCAACCCACCCTCCCTGTGGGACATCTGCTGGGCCTCCCAAGAGAAGGTGCTAAACCTCAATCTAGCTGACCTTCCTCTCTCCCCAGATAAAGAATGCGCCCCAGAAACCACTGCCACTTTGAACCGATTGCTGTAGCTGGTGTGCTTTGGTGTGCTTCAAGCAGGCATTTCCAGGGCACAAGGGATCTTAGGTCTGTTGGACCCCAGCATGAGTCTGCTAATGGGGGAAGCAGCCCTAAAGGAGTTGGGAGGAGGTGAGCAAAGCAAGGGAATAACACTGTGTTAATAGAGCAGGTGGAAGTGCTGATACCTAGGTACAGCTCGACTCAGTCTGAAATAATGCTGGCTGTTCCTCTCGCTGGAGGAGGAAAGGAGGCTGCCTCCAGTGATCCCTCTGATCTCTGGAGCAGTACTGCTGCAGAACAGTCTGAGGGCCGCTAACAAGGGGCAGCTCGTTGAGATGTCATGAAACCACTCCAAGCTGGCCAGTTGAAGGCTCTGCAGCAGACTGTACCAAATATTAAATCCCAGCCCAGCATTATTTAGTTAAATGCTTGCCATGGGACAGCTAGCCAAGGCCTTCCTCAGCACATGGCTGAGAGCTCAGTGTAGAAGAAATGGCTTAAGACCCTGTGAAAATTTCTGGAAAGTAGTCAGCATCTGCCTGTCACAAGCATGCTTTGGGGTACAACAACCTTTGCTGAGGACAAGAGATGCATATAGGGGAGTGGACAGGCTCTCATCCCTTCACCTGGGTCTGACATGGAGCTCGTGGCAGGACTCATGGGCTGTGGCATGGAGAGAGCAGATCACAGTGTGATCCATCCATCCATCCATCCATCCATCCATCCATCCATCCATCCATCCATCCACACTGTCTAGAAAAGGTAAACAACAAACTCTTTCTCCATTCCAAGAAGCTGGTCAAAACCAGCACCTCTTTCCTTTGCCATTTACTTCCAGCACGCACAGAACCAGCCCTGTGCATCCAAATCGTACAGCAACGGTGTCCACGGAGCAGAGGAGAGTTTTGGGTTCAGCCCAGGACTGGTGTGAGATTTTAGGAAGGCTGTACTCTGTAAGAAGCACTATATTTTATAAAGGCTGATGACCTCAAGTCAGGTTGTTTGTGTCTATTAAAGACCTTACAAGCAGTGTGAGGGTCGTAGTGTCTGCCCAAGAACTGCCCATGCTTTAACCTCTGATATACGATATCAGGTGGATGTATTCTTCCTTTCTCTCCTGCGGTGCAGCTGCTGAAGTAATTCCTGCTCATACATTTCCCTTCTATGCCTCTCCCTGTCCCTGGTTTTTAGTTCTTCCCTCATTGCCTCATAGCCTGTCCCTTTAAAAATGCTCATCTTTCCCAGCTTCCTGACCCTGTTGATTTCATTCAGCCCTCTCTGCTCTGTGCCCATCAGATTTTCCATCTTACTTCTCTCTCTCTGGCCAGCTCCCTGTCCTTTTTATCACCACTAACTAACCAAATTTCAGTGGCAACCCTCAGAAGCAAACCATGCTTACTCCTGAGGGTAGTTGTTTGCGTCTGGGGGTTTAGTTTGCCCCTGGTGGGTTGGCATCCTCCAGTGGGGCAGGACTGGGGGTAATCGCTGTAGCTTTCACAGCTCTGAACAGCAGCGTCCAGCCTCCAGCCTGAAGTCTTATCAGAAAGTAACAGCACAAAGCACATCTATTGGCATGGCTATCCCACACATCCTCTGGGAACGGCGGCAATTCCCAGTGCCGGAGCCAGTGGCCATTTGAGACCGAGCATGAGCATGAGCACAGCTCAGCAGCTTCTCTCTCACGAGTACATTTACTTGGGGGTGGGGCAGAAGAATGGGAAGAGGCGCAATGGAACTTGCAAACAAAGCTAACTTGATTATTTGCACACTGTCGATCCTCTCCATTAATTTATCAAAATTAAGTTTGATCTTTAAAAGTACGATTAACTAAAAGGGCTTAGGAAGACAGAAGATGGCCCATCTTTATGCTGTAAGTAGATCTAGATTAGGCTTAGAGAAGATTTTTTGGAGTGAGTCCAGAGGAGGCCATGGAGATGATCCAAAGGCTGGAGCAACTCTGCTCTGGAGCCAGGCTGGGAGAGCTGGGCTGGCTCAGCCTGGAGAAGAGAAGGCTGTTTCTGGGGAGAGCTCCGAGCCCCTTCCCATCCCTTAAGGGGCTCCAGGAGAGCTGGAGGGGGGCTGATGCCAAGGGCAACAAGGGCCAGGTCCAGGGGAATGGCCTTCAGCTGCAGGAGGGCAGCTGGAGAGGGGCTGGGAGGCACAAATCCTTTCCGGGGTGGGGAGGCCCTGGCACAGGGTGCCCAGAGAAGCTGGGGCTGCTCAAGATCCCTGGCAGGGCTCAAGACCAGGTTGGATGGGGCTTGGAGCACCCTGGGCTGGGGGTGGTGCTGTCCCTGTCCATGGCAGGGGGTCTGAGGGCCCTTCCCACCCTATGACTCCCAGTCCACAGCTTAACTAGCTGAGCGTTACAGCTACTCAGGTGTGTCTCCTCAAAGCACAGCCACTGGAAACAAAAACAAGTTCAGAACATCCCCAGGCTTAATGCAGTACCAGGTTCTGCATCACAGACCTACATCTGTTGTGACACAGCAGGATTCTGCGCACACAGATGCTGCCCAATGCCCCTCATTGCAGCCAGGTAACAGCAGGCAGCAGCTGGCCTCCAGCAAGCCGATTTCTTCTGGGCAGTGCTGGGAGCAGCCCTGAGAAGCATGTATCTGTTTATGTATCTGCTCAGCTTCACGGGTCAGAACTGACCTTGGTGGTTGGAGAATGCTGACATTAAAAGCTACTGGAATAGGTTTGTGTTCTGGATAAACAAAGAGGCTTGGGGTATGTAATCAACTCCTCATCCCTTTGTTGCCCACTAAAGGGCACGGTAGCACTGGGAAGGTGATTACTGTTATTAAACCGTCAGCGTGGCTCCAGGAAACTGTGCTGAAATTTAATTATGGAGAGTGGCAGGGAAGGGAGGGCCCCTGGGAGGATGTGGGCGAACCTGTAAAATGCATTTAGTTTTGCTGATATTCTGAAATTACTTGTCTGGAATTATTGTGCTGCTGTGTGCTGCCCACAGCTGGCAGGACCCGGCCACTTCCCTCCTCACATCCTTAAGAACAGTTGGTAAGGAGGGAAATCCATCTGTACCACTGTAGTGATCTCAGTTACCATTGGTTCATTAGGAACTATCCTTGGAGGCTGCTCCTCTGTATCAGCAGCACCTTGAAATCAGATAAGATGCATTCAGAATCTTGCTGGGGCATGTGCCAGGTTACCCAGAGTCACCAAATCCCCCTCTCCCCCAGCTGTTCTGCAGTAAGTGGATGCAGAGGGCCAGTACAGTGATGATGAACTTCACAAGTACCACAAACTCCAGCAAGTGAAGTCCTGCCAGACCTGGTCCCAGCCAACGTGAACTCATCTGAAAAGATCCATGGAACAATACCTCTTTTTGCCCATCCCTCTTCACAACCAGGCAAGGAATGAGACCTGGACACGCACATCAGAACCACTAGCTCACAGGACTGCTGCCAGCCTCCTCACCTTCTGGCTCTGCCAGTCAGCCTGTCCTTTCCTTTGGCTCGGCTGCTCACTGCTGGGACTGCTTTCGGACCAGGATCGCTCACGTTCACTCCGTGCTGTCCTCCGCCTATGAGACAGGTTGGAAATGCCACGCAAAAGCAAGAACCAGCTGACGGACCAGTGAAGGGGCCAACATGTCTGCATGGAGAATACCTCTGCACGGGGAAGCCCCTGAAGCTGTATGCAGACCGTATGCATATTTTCTAAAGCAATAAATACAAATTGAGAATTTAGGGCTGTTTATTCTGGGTTTTTTATTCCAAATTCCAATTCTAATTTTAAATCTGATTCCTTGGATACAGTGTGCCTTGTGCTGTTCTTGGAAAACAGGTTCTTGTTCTCCGTTACCACACAGCTACAAGAGCAGCCACGAGGTACGTTCCCAAAAGGCCCTCCAAACCTGGGAGAGTGCCTGAAGAAAGCTCTCTGTGCAAGGGCACTGCAGAGGCGCTGACACTTAGCAGGGTGATGCAGCCCAGCCGTGTGCTTTACTCACCTCTCCCGTCGGGAGGAAAGGACCTGTGCTGGAATTTCCGTGCATTTCTTCCCCCTGGAAGGACAAAGGAAAGCCATGTACACAAGTGAGTGAGGTTCTCTAATGGACATGCAGCAGAAAGCTTGGCATTCAAATAGGGTGTCACAAGGGAAAGCTTTGTTCTGCCAGTCCATCTCCTGAGAAACAGGAGTCACAATGGACTTAGGCTAGTAAATAAGCCAGCATGTGCCACAGGGATCAGAGATGTGCTCTGGAATAGGATTGCCTCTCAAACCAGTGTTTGGGAAAGGAGGCAGTGCTGAGCCTCCGTATCATTTCATACGAGGTTGCAGAAATGGTGCCACTGCTCTCCCTGGGAAGGTAAGAAGCACTAACACCCAGACGCTCAAATCCCATCCCCTGAGCACTCTGCAAAGCAGAGAGGGCAGAGACCCCAACACTGCGCTCAGAGGCACTGGCCCAGGGAAGCAGAGTTTCACAACTGACAGCTGTGACAGCTGCTGTGGCACCGGGATTCGCACGATCAGCATTCACTAGCGTCAGGACAGAGTCTAGGTGTCCCTTGCCAACCTTTCTTATTGCTGGGATTATCCAAGGCTGGCTCCCCATCCTTAACAAAGTCCTCTTCAAACCTGCAGGTTAAAAACAGGCATTGTCAGACCTGACCGTCCTCCTCCAGTGTGCAAAAGCATGGGCAGGAGACCTCAAGACGACGCAGGCTCCAGCCTTCGGCCCTTCTGCGCCTGCCTACTGGCAAATATGTGCAGGTTCATCAGCAGGAGCTGAAACTGCATGCACTAGCCAGGAGAAATGAGGCTGTGAGGCAATTCTACCCCAAAGGAGAACCTCCAAAACCTTTACATCAGTCCCCACATATATATATACATAAATGTATATATTTCATTCTTTGAACATCCATGAAGCCTATAGATGCCTTTGGTGCAACTTTACGAGGTTCAAATGCAGCTTCCCAAGCTCCTAATCACAATTTGAATTAGCTTCAGACCTCTGCATCAGGCTCATTCGGTTGGTTTCTAGTCCTGCCTGTTGGGCATCACAGCTTTTCTCTTAAAAGTTGATGTACGGGGGAACAGCGGGGCTCAGAGCTGTCTTGACAGCAACCTCAGCACCTACTTAAGTCAATTCACCTCTAATTTTTAGGACCTCAGGGACTAAAAATCTTTATATTTGGTCCCATCCCTCAACCAAAAGGCTGTCCCCTCTCTCTGCCCTGTACAAACTCTTTTACCAGCAAGCCTATGCAACATTCCCTACCTCCACACCCTATCAAACCCTCTTCCTGCTGCAAGTGCCAAGTCATCTTCCAAAGCCTTCTAGCTGGTGTGACCAGCTGAACAAGCAGAGTTAGAGGGACAGTGTTTAAAGCAGGGAAGTGTCAGACCCCGTTAGGAGCTCTCCCATATCGCCGTACCCACGCATTTCTCCCATATCACCAGGTGGACGCTTGACACGATCCCCCCCACTAGTTTATGAGGTGTGGAGGATTTAGGCATGTTGGCCTGCCCCATGATTGAAAAGGAGAAACAAGCAGGGCAGTGAGAAAACCTGTGGACTAGCAATGCGAGTGTGTCCACCCTTGTTTCTAGAAGAGCACCTGCACCCCTCCTGTCCATGTGGAGATAGCCAGGACCCTGCAGACGTAGAGTGAGCTGTGATGCACACTCCCCTCCCTCCCACAGTCCAAACCCTGGTGGAACCACAGGTAGGCAATGTCTGTCAGCACCTGGTATCTCCTATCAGGGTAGGGGACCTCATGTCAGAAAGAAAATACAACCCACTGACAGACATGGTCAAGAAGAGACAGCAGTGGGGATCTGGTGAGGAAAGGGAACGCGACAGCATGGGATTTGATCAGCAGTGAATATCTGTGCAAGATCTCATTGCTGGCTTTAGATGGCCTGCTGCAGACAAACCACCCCGGAACAGTGGAGGACCTACATGTGCTCCGACTTCTCCACATCCCAAGCGCGTCGCCACTCGCCCTTCGCGTTCTTGTGACGTGCCAGTCGTTCCAGGTCAATCTGATCTCGCTCCTTCTTCCAGCGTAGGTACTCTGACCGTTCCCGTCCAGTCATGGGGAAGCTCAGATCTCCAGGGCTCCTCTGGACTGACTTCCCACCCTCCTAGTGAAGGCAAAAGAGCTTCTTAATAAAATATCTGAAACAGCCATCTTTGCTGCGCTCTGTGCTGTCACCATCACCAGAAATGCCTGGTAACATTTGGAAACAACTTGCGGCTCTGCTCTCTGAAGTGATGTGCACACCAAAGGGCACTGCTTTGCCCATAGCCTGAATGTACTGGTCCCAGGGCTAACAGAGTCTACACAGAGGGAGGCGGGAGCAGTTACCTGGCTTGCCTGGAGTCACATTACGCATCCAGAGCCAAATCAAAACAAGCAACCATTCCCTACCAGGGATATTCAGCTAACACAGTGATAATGTGTGGCAAGGTGTTTCTGAAAAGTTGCTCCCCTTCCTCCAGATGATATGAGCAGTATTTTGTTTTGAAGGATTAAAATTGTTTCCACCTTGGGTTTTTCCATCAGGACACATTCCTTGTGCCTTAATGAGACGGGACTTCACTGTCCTTCCTCTGACCTGAAACACAATAGTTCTTTGGCTCTTGTAGCACTCTCTAACCTCCTGATTTGTGAAGCAGCCGCCCTTAAGATGTAGTTTTTAGCTCTAGATACTCAGTCCCGAATCACAAACTTCTGAAGCATGCCCCAGTAACTCAGGGTGCAAACAGTCACAGGATCAATTCACCTCATTGGTACGTGCAGTCACTTCACCTGCAGGCAGCGGCTTTCACCTGCTGCGTTCCTTGCTCACCTGAAGTTTTTAAACCCACACATTTGGAGGGCAAATCCTATGAGGAGTGGCTGAGGAAGCTGGGGGTGTTCAGCATGGAGAAAATGAGGCTGAGGGGAGACCTTCTCACCACCTACACTGACCAGACAGGAGGGTGCAGAGAGGTGGGTGATGGTCTCTTCAGCCAGGGGACAGGAGATGGGACAAGGGGAAATGGCACAAAGCTGTGCCAGGGCAGGGTCACATCAGATGTTAGAGAAAAGTTCTTCCCTGAAAGAGTTGTGGGGATGTGGAACAGGCTGCCCAGGGAGGGGGCTGAGTCCCCACCCCTGGGTGTGTTTAACAGATGGGTAGATGAGGTACTTAGAGATATGGGTTAGCATAGGACAGGAACGGTTGGACTGGATGATCTTAAAGGTCTTTTCCAACCTGGTGATTCTGGGATTCTCCAATTTTCCAGGAAGCGGCACTTTGCTAAGGTTCACTTATGGCATATAGTTCACAGAATCACAGAATTGTAGGGGTTGGAAGGGACCTCGAGAGATCATCGGGTCCAACCCCCCTGCCAAAGCAGGCTCCCTAGCTCATATTGCACAGATAGGCGTCCAGACGAGTCTTGAATATCTCCGGAGAAGGAGACTCCACCACCTCCCTGGGCAGCCTGTCCCAGGGCTCTGTCACCCTCACTGTGTTAAAGTTCTTCCGCATGTTGGTGCGGAACTTCCTGTGCTCGCAACATATCCCAACAGAGTCTGAGAGGCTGAGCTCCCATAAAAGATGATGAATCATCCCACCTGAAGACTTCAGGACGCTTTGTTATGCCTACAAAACCCTTCACCGTGACAAGAAGGCAGACAGCCTTCTGTGACCCCCAGGCGCTCATGGGAGCCCACAGTCACAGGGCACACGTATCCGAGTGCCAAGAGCAGCATTCTTGGAGCAAAGGGACTTTCCACCTTCATCGCCTTCAGCCTCTTGGTTTACCACTCCTCCCCATGACAGACCAGTTAAGGGCTGCCACTGTTCAAAAATTGAAAGCCTGATGAAAAGGCAGTTCAGAGCTGACATAACATGTGATGCGGGGGGTAACCCAACTGCCAGGTTAATGGCCGTGATGCAAACAGGAGCCAACTGGCTACTGGTGTGTTGTCAAGTAACAGTAGAAAATAGCTTGAGCCCTGGGGTGCTAATTACCAGCAGATAATTGATCACGTGCCCTTCCATGCCAGCCACCCTCACCCCATCCCCAAACAGGAATTAACTCCTCAGCGCTGCTAAAAGCAGAGCAGCAGGGAAGGAGTGACTGAAAGCCCTGTTACCAAGGAGACACACCTGCGTGGGCTAGAGATGGGGTGGCAGTAATTGCTCCTCCATTTGTTCGCTGACAGGATCTGGGGGATCTGAGCTGCATCCCCAAGAAGGGAGAGATAAGGTCTGCAGAAAGGCATGGCACACCAGGACAACACAAAGGCAAGCACAGGTCTCGGGTTTGGGTGCTCCCACAGCTTCCAGCTGTGGCACAGCGAGGCACAGTAGGTGCTGCCATGGTGGATCCTGATGCACCCGGAGAACAAGCACACAAGAGCTGAGTGGCACATGGCTGCTGAGAGCAGGTTTCAACCTCTAGAGCTGGAGGACAAGGGAAGTGCCCTGCATCATTACATTGGCTCTAAGCAAAGGGCAAGCCAAAAGCAAGGGAAAGGCTGTGGAACAGGCTGCACAGGCTGAGTCCCCGCCCCTGAGTGTGTTTAACAGACAGGCAGATCCGGTGCTCAGGGATATGGTTTAGCACAGGACAGGAACAGTTGGACTCAATGATCTTAAAGGTCTTTTCCAACCTGGTGATTCTGTGAAAGGCTGAGGCTGGTGCCTGTGCTCTCTTGTGGGCAGATGTTGAGGTGGCTGTGTGGCCCACAGAATGGGGCGGGGGGGAGCTGGTTCCTGACCAGGAGCTCACCTCAGTTGCAGCATAGCTGTGGTTAGCTGGTGCTCCACTGTTCTGCTCCGGGGTACTCAGCTGGAATTAATGTTTAAGAGCCCATCTGTGTCCTCCTAATGAATGCCACTGAGGTGGGGCTATTCAATTTGCACTCCATTAATTGAGAGCATCTGCAGGCTCCGGGGAACCAGCGTGTCCTCCAGGTTTTGCATTAAACAGTCAGTGGGAAGGCCTGTGCTTTAATTTACCTCCATCCTACCCAGCTTCTGTGGAAGTGAGGAGCTGTAGCTAATATGGCCAGAGCCTGTCAACCCACAAGCAAATGTTTTGAGGAGATAAACCAGAAACCCCATGGGTGACCACATGTTGCGCTGCATAATGCATCCCAGCTGCTGTGCTAGGCACTTAAGCAGCCAAGGTGTGAAGGGTAGGTCCCCCACCATCTCTTTCCACTGCTGCTTTGCTTCAGGTGTGCTAGCAGCGCAGCAAAGCTTTGGATGATAAGAGGGACGAACAGTGGGGACCACATCAGAGCACACTGCTGCTTTAGGACTGAGGCAACTCTCACTGATGAGGAGGCACATCCTACTGGTTTCCTCTTCCAAGGGAGGGGTCACCCCAGAGGCACACCAGGCCCCACTCACCTTCCGGCTGTGCTCACTTTCCGGGCCTCTGTCACTGTCTGATCTCCTTTTCTCTGCTGTTCTCCTCTCCTCTGCCTGCAAGAGCACAGACACAGGAATTACATCAAGGAGCAAGCAAGGACTCCTGGCAGGGGAGTTGTGCCTGACCCAGTGCCCACCGGGCCATGTAACTGCCCAGAAAAGGTCGGCAAAAGAGGAAACGTTGGTTTCTGGGGCCATGAATCAAACTGATGCGGAAAAGAATTCAGAAAGTGATGCATGAAAAAAGGGATGTGTTCCCACAGGTCCCTCCTCCTCTCAAGCACAGACAGGTGTCCTGTATGGTCCCATTTCTTTCCAAGGCAGACCAAGTTTCAGGTCCCTTTTCAGATTTGAGCCAATGACCCAGCTAACAATTCAACTGCACGAGAGCTGGGAGCAATTTTTGTCTCTGTCAAACACAGTGCACTTCAACTGGGGTCCATCCCTGCTTCCATCAGGTTTAGCCATGCTGCCACCAGACTGGCAAGCTGGTGTTGACATCCCCCAGCCTGGCAGGAGGTGAAAATTAGCCGGTCCATCTTAATGAACTATAGACATGCCGTGGGCCAAGCATGTCTCTGCCAGTCTCTGACTGGAAATACAGACACAGCCACGTCCAAGGACAGGGTGGAATCACACTGGATCTTAGCAGAGCAGTTGGCAGAGCATAACTCTCTTGTAAGCCGGACTTGGTGCCCTGGTTAGTGCTGTCAGGGTGCTCTGGGAGGGCTGTGCACTGAGACAGATGTGGGCAGGGTACCATCCTGCCCCCCTCGATGCTCAGCCCCTCAGGGCAGGAGGCTGGTGCTTGCTTGGAGCTGTGCCCAGGGTGGCCACACACCTCGGTGAGCAGCTCCCAGCCCCAGCCGGACACTGCCGCAGCACGTGATCTGCAGCACAGCATTGGCTGCCAAGCAGCACGGAATTCATCACAGCTGCCTCCCCCAGCTCTGAAACCATACATGGCAGCCCCGGAGTGGTCTCGCATGAGCAGAGAGGGCCCCCTTGCACCCTGTGGAGCCAAGGCACCCCAAAATTGCCCTCCCTGATGAACTGCTACAGGGATGGGGAGTCTGTGGGGCTAAGATTACTGTGCTGCCGTTTTCCACTGCCAAGCAAAATCAAAATACAAAAAGGAAAGCTGCAGCACACACTGCCAGGTCAGGGGTTCTCAAAACAGTCGGGGCTTTGAGGGCTGATCCAGGCTGGAAACAGGACTTTTCCTGCAGTCCTTTGCCAGCCCCAGGTTTAGCCCAGCGTTACAGGGCTGGATGTGTGAAAGTTAGGTGGGAAGTGTGACCGTCAGTGCTCATGGACACTGCACTCCGTGCTTCACTGGGCTGATTGGTGTGAAGCTGGTGTAGCTCCAGTGCAGGTGGAAGCATGAGTTAAACAGACCCCCGGAAATAACGAGATGTTCTCTAGAACCCAAGGGAACAGTGTGAAGCTGCTCCAGGGGAGGTTTAGGTTGGACATTAGGAAGAGGTTCTTCACTGAGAGGGTGGTCGGGAACTGGCACAGGCTCCCTAGGGAAAGAGTCACAGCCCCCAGGTGGACTGGAACAGGCTGCCCAGGGGGTTTGTGGAGTCTCTTTCTCCGGAGATATTCAAGACCCGTCTGGATGCCGACTTGTGCGACCTGTCCTAGGGACCTGCTTTGGCAGGGGGGTTGGACTCGATGAGCCCTGGAGGTCCCTTCCAACCCCGACAATTCTGTGAATTCTATGATGGGGTAACAGAGCTGGTGGGCAAGGGAAGGGGGACAGGCATCATGCTCCTGGATTTGTGCCAGGCATTCCACATCGTCCAGCACAACATCCTTGTCTCTAAATAGGAGAGACGTGGATTTGGTGGATGGACACTCTGTAGGCCTGTGTGAGTAGGAGAGGCCACCGGAAGGGGAGGCCACCGGAAGTCCTGCCTCTGTGGTAGCCCTGCACTGGGCACAGTGCCCTTGCCCCAAGTGGGTGGTTGTTTTGGCGAGGGGGTTTCCCCCCGAGAGACCAGGGTTTGTGTCTGCTGGGTGTGGTCCCCAAAAGCCTCATGATGGAATCATAGAATCCTAGCATCTCCTGAGTTGGAAAGGACACATAAGGAGTCCAACTCCTGGCTCCACACAGGCCCAGCCAATCTGAGCACATGACTAAGTGCATCATCAAAACCTCTGTGACATCACCCCTTTATAAGCGGGGACAGCTTAAACTGCCGGGGCTCAGTGCTGTCCTTGTGCACGGCGAGTGAGGGTCTGCTGGTGAGGGGGGACAGAGGACCCCCATCCCGCAGGCTCCCTGCCAAGAGTGGAGAGAGGATCTGTCAGAAGGGGACACCAGCAGGCCTGGGACACCAGACCCGACCTGCTGCGCCCCAACATCTGTGCTGCCCCTGACGAGAGGCCAGGAACCACGTTCCTGCGTTTCCAATTGCTGCCTGTGCCTGTCGTGTCGGAGAGGTGAGTTCCCATCCTGCCCGGACAGCCGGAGCACACACAGATGGCCCTGGTGTCACCCAGGTCTGCCCCGGGATGCTTCCCGACATTTGTGGCAGCACAAGCACAGCCCCAGGGCTGAGCAGACGCCACTTCAGCAGCTTTGCTGCTTCCTCAGGTCACATCTCCAGGGCAGGTCATCAGCTTTGTGCCTCTTGGCTTTGCAGCTTGAGATGGCATCAGAGGAGGACATGCCAGGATACAGCAACTCTTCCCCTGCTGCCAGCCCCAGCCAGGAGGTCCAGGCCATGCTGCTGGCTTCCTTGCAGCGCCCAACCTGCCCCACTTGCCAGGAGACCATCACTGACAAGGCCTGTGTGAGCTGGTGCCGGCACATTTTCTGTTTCGCCTGCATAATGGAGGAGGCCGATGTGAAAAGCGTGTGCCCAGTCTGCCAGGGGTCTTTCCAGACCGTCTTCCACAAGGTCGGAGTCGATGAATATGAGGTGCACAGGGTCGTCCCAGACAGGAGGAGGAGGAGGAGGCTATCTCTATGCCCTTTTCCGGAATCGAGGCGGCGTGCTTCCTCAGACACTCTGCAAGATGACTCTTCTGACAACAACGAAAGCAGTGGCCAGGCTGGCACCTCAGAGCAGGACCAGAGCAGGGCCCTGGAGCAAGACCAGAGCAGGGCCCCAGAACAAGACCAGAGTGGGACCCTGGAGCAGCAGCAGCATGATGGCCACAGCAGGGATCAGCAGGCCCTGCGATACACCACCAGGAGAACCAGGAGGCAGCCACAGACCAGACCTCCAAGGCCCCAAAGGGCCATCCCTGCAGCCTCGGCGGGGACGCAGCGGCAACAACGGGCAGGCCGGGATTTCTCCAGCAACCAGCATGAAACCAGAAGCCGCTCCCGGCGGAGGTCACGCAGCAAGCGCGGCCAAGCTGGACAGGAGCACTCAGGGGGCCAGCGCAGCGGCCGGCGCAATGGGGCCAGGGAGCCTCACAATGCTCCAGACACATATCGGAGCAGGTCCCACAGGCGAGGCCAGGAGGAGCCCAGAGTGGGCCCAGGCACAGCGAGGCACCAGCGGCAGAGTAGGAGGGGTGGTGCTGACAGCCCAGCTCCGAGGGCCCAGCGGCATGTCCCAGCCTCCTCGGAGCGAGCTCTCAGACAGCAACGGCGTGCCCCAGCTCGTTCTGGGAGAAGGGAACAGCGCCAGACGGGAGGCCGCAATCCCTCCAGGCAAGGCCGTGCGGCAAGGAGCCGATCCCCACGCCAGTCCCGCAGCCCGGCCAGGCGCAGGGCCCGGTAGCACAGCCTGCCAACCACCAAACCGGTACAGGCCACCTGTTCCAGGGCCTGACCTCTTTCTAAATAAATGCACTTTGTTCTCTCATGGGGTAGAACTTCTGGTAGTTCAGTTTGTGGCTGCTGTGTCTTGTGCTGTCACTGTGTGGATGTGTGTGCCCAGGGTCTCTTGCTGCTGCTCTGGCACGAACGTGGCCATGGGGCTGTAGCAGTTGGTGGGCACCGGGCGTGAAGGCGATGGGGTGGAGGCCACTGGGCAGGCAAAAGGTGCCCTGCGCTGCTTCTGCACAACTTGGTCTGGCTGGAAGAGGTGCTGAGCTTTGATTCCTGGACGTTGGCACAGCCCTTCCATGGGGAGCCAGTGCCGGTCGACAGGCGTTTGGGTAGTGCCTGATGTGACATTTCCATCTAGTGCCCTTCTATGAATGAACTGGGGCTGTTCAGCCTTGAGAAAAGAAGCCTGATAGGGGATCTGATCAATGGTTATAAATATCTTAAGTGTGGGACACAGGGAGTCATGGCCAGCCTTTTCTGAGTGGTCTGTGGGGACAGGACAAGGGGCAATGGCCTCAAGCCGGAGCACAGGGAGTTCTGCACCAACATGCAGAAGAACTTCTTCCCAGTGAGGGTGACGGAGCTCTGGGACAGGCTGTCCAGGGGGTTTATGGAGTCTCCTTCTCTGGAGATATTTAAGTTCCGTCTGGACACCAACCTGTGTGACCTGTCCCAGGGACCTGCTCTGGCAGGGGGTTGGACTCGATAATCTCTGGAGGTCCCTTCCAACCCTGACAAGTTCTGTGAATCTGTTACTGAGTTCAAGAAGCATCTGGACAATGTGGTCAGTCCCATGCTCTGACTTGGCTGGCCCTGTATGGGGCCAGGGTTTGGACTCGATGGTCCTTACGGGTCCCTTTCAACTGAGGAAACTCTAGGATTCTATGATTGTCCTAGGATTTCTCAGGTAAGATTTGGGAGAAAATGCAGATGCATCTGTGCTCAGAGAAGGTACCCCTCACCACATTGTACCCTGTCGCAAAACAGGCCAGGGTGTGGTGAAATAAGATGCTGGGCATTCATTTCAAAAGGTTGCTGCAAAAACTTAGTGTAACCAAAAACGCTCCCTCCAGGCCCAATGTCAGCTGCTCGTGCAGCTCCATCTGAAGGACCCGTTAGTGAGAGATCTAACGAGTTGCAGCAGCCCTAAACTGAGACCTTGCATCTGTATAGAGATTAAACCAGCAGCAAACTGTGACCTTCACTTATTTAAGAAGGCTGCTTGGGGAGCAAGGTGCGGATGGATGTTTAGCCTTTAAAGCAGCTGTAAAAGAAACTGTTTTAGAAAGAGCACAGAGAAACCAGCTGCTGCAGGAGAGCTGGAGCCCCTCTGTCCCTTGGGGAACCTCACGTGGGAGGAGAAACGAGAGAGAAGGAGCACTGATTGCCTGGGAAATGCCAAAGACAGCTCATAATTGATGGGGAAACTGAGGCAGGGAGCTGTATGGGTGTGCTTATTGTTGTTTCATTGTAGTTTGCATATTTCTCATGCAAGCTCATGCAGAGAATGATTCGGTTTGGACCCTTTACAATGCCTGATTGTGTCCCTGAAGACAGGACCTGGAAAGCCAGAGCATCTGCACAACCGGAACGCCGAGCCAGGGTGTGTCTAAGCTGTGGGGGGAGCAGTGTGTCTCTGCCTGTCTGCAGCTTGACTTCAGCCTGGTCTCTGCCAAGCAAAGAGCGAGCCTGTGCCCAAGAAATGTTCTGGGACAGCCCAGCTGAGGGACCAGGCTGCAGCTCATGAGACGTGGGTGAAGAGGCAGTGTCTGGCCAGTGCTGGAGACCCACAACACATCCCCTTTTGGGGTACCATCTCTTCAGCACACACCATAAACCACTGTCACGGCACCGTACAACTCCCCATCCTTTTACACCCCTCCCTCAAAGCCAGGCTGCTTTTTCTCTTTGCTCCCATTTTTGCTCCTCAAAAGGCACTGTGGAAAATAAAGAGGATCAACAAAATGTGGTTCTTTTACTACCAGGAAAACAGGTCTAAAGGGCGCAGTTGAGAACACCCAGTTAGCTTTGCTTCTGCACTGGTTTGGGAGCCGATTCTTGCAGTTGCTCTGTGCTGCCCCGGAGCTGCTGTTAGCTTGTTATGACACACACAGGCCATGGGGAAGCAAAACATGTTTTTCTCCTCCTTCCTCTTCTCCGCCCCCAAAATTATGAAACATGACAATGACATTATCATCTCGCAGTTTAACTGTTCCTGCACGGTGGGGAGGGGGAAGAGAAGTAACGAAGGAACAAAAACCCAGAGCAGACAGAGAAGATTACATCTGTTTATCCTGAGATTTATGTAAGGATTTCTCCATTTCTCAGCCAAAGAATGATCCGGAGCAGGGGAGGGCAGAGCCTGCTCCTAACCCTGGGATGCCAAACGCTTTCTGACTCTGGGTTTGTCTGACCTCTCCAAGAACATATACCCAGCTAATGTTAATGTGCAAGGGTGATGATTCTGAAGCCGATGCTGACAGCCATGTTAAGCATTGTTTTGTACTAACAGTTCTCCTTTGAGGTCTCTGGGCTAATTCACAATCCTCTTATTTTAAAACCAAGTACCAGCAGATGTGTTAAATTAACCTGCTGGTACCCAGCTCTCCAGGCACATGCTGGCACCAGAACTGACATTTCTTCTGCAGGAGGAGATGTTTTCTAAGAGCTCAGAGCTGTTTTTCCAGTGCTCAGGTCTCCCACCAGGCAGGATTTTCAAAACTAGTACATCAGAGGATATTTTTTTCCCTAACTCTTTCAAAAAATCTGCCTGCTAATTGTGCTGCCTGAATGAAGCTCAAGGCTTTTCAGCTGCCCTTTCTGCCTACCTTCCCTCCCCATCTGCGGTGTAAAAGCAAGTGTTTCCCCTGCCACGGGTTTGGTTCCTCTCCCTTGCAACCCTGGGAGTCAGACTCCTGGGCGTAAGTCCCTGAAAGCCGCTTTTGTATGCCTTGATTACCAACAATCAGTTCTGATACACCATCCCAGGAAACTCTGTTAATAAAAGGACAATTTAAAAGCGCCAATGCCCTACCAACTGTCCGTTTAAAAGCTGATTTGTAACCTGCTAATTAACCATTGTGCTCCACTGGTCCTGGGCTGCCAGCTTGCAGCTCTAATATATTAATGATCCTGAAACACTGCCAGAGCGTGGAGAGGCTTTTTAGGAAAACCAGTGCCAAACATTAGGCATTATCCCTGGCCCAGCTTGCAGCTTTCGGGACAGCCAGTTAGAAGTGGGAAGTGAGGTCCCAGATGCAGCACCTCCAATCCAGCATCAGTGCCGGAGGGCGTGAAGTTGCATCAGCAGAGCAATGTGCTCTGGCTAATTCCTTCTGCGAAGAGACAGGGTAATTTGGTTCCCCCAACCCTCTGTGCTAAGAGAGAGCCCTTCACTGAGTAAAAAAACCCCCAGGCTTCAAGGTGGCAAAGTAACATATGACACTGGGGCTGTTTCAGAACAGAAAATCACGGGGAACAGCTTTTCTCCCCTCACCTTTCCTCTTTGGCAGCCTCTAGCACAGCTGTGCGCTGCCAGCGGGAATGCGGCCTGGGACTGACACCATGGGGCTAGCTAGAAGCACCAAGGGCTGCAAGAACAGGAGTAGCTGCTTTTATTGAATTTCATCATGAACAAAAATAGGGAAAAATGTGGGATTAGAAATATGCCCATTGAATGTTTTGATAGCATAAATTTTGCATGTGCAGAGAGGAGGAGGCAAATTTAGAGTGGCCAGGCTCCAGGATGTTACTGAAGGGGAAGTGATGGACATGAGCCTCTCTCCTAGGCACCACAGGCCTCTGTGGGAGGGAGGATACAAATAATGAGCTGGAGTATGAGGTGAAATTACCCAAAGGATGGATCCTGCTGGGGTAACAAGGGAGTCTGAAAGCTAACCCTTGACTTGGGCTCACAGCTCAGGTCCTAACACACAGCTACTCAGGTGGCAACACTGATACCCCAGGAGGCTCTTCCAGGGAATCAATTTCAGGATGAAAATAAAATTTCTCTTTTGGATTAACAACTAATTAAAGGATAGAAAACAAAAAGTGTCCAGAAAACGCTGGTTTCCATGGTAGGAGATTAGCAGGGGTGTGCCACTGGAACACGCACTGCTCAACATGCTCATAAATGGTCTGGAAAAGGAGCTGAATAGAGAGATGACAGTTTGCTGATGGTACTAAATCATCCAGGGCAAAGAATGTAATTTTCCAGGAAAGAGCTGCAAAAGATCTCCTGACATTGAATGCCTGCATCATAAAATTACAGCTGAAATTCAATATCAATAATACGAAGTAACTTGCATGGAGTTAGTTACTCACATGGAGCCCCTCCTTATATACACACACAGACTAACAAAGCCTGAACTATGATTAACGCTCAGGAATGAAATTTTTGGTGCTATTGTGACTAGCTCTCTGCAAATGTTAGATCAATTATTTAGAAAATAAAACAAAGAAAACGCAAATTTGTTTAGGCAAAGAACTAGCCAGAAACATCATTGTGTCACTGAGTACATCCAGAAGAGCCCGCAGCTTGGATACAGCTCCTCCTCCTGTATTCCAAGAATATAGTAAAAACAACAAAGGCACAAGTGAGGGCAGTGAGAGCAATCAAAAATATAAAACATCTTCCTCACCAGGCACATCCTAATAGGGCCAGTCTCCTAGTCCTGCAGAACAGATGGCTAAAGGGAGATGTGAAAGTGAGCTTGTCCTGGTTTCAGCTATGATGGAGTTAATTATTTTTAGCAGTGGATGGAATGCCATGTTTGGGTGTTAGGATGAGAACAGTGCTGATAGCACCCTGATGTTTCTAGTTGTTGCCGGGCAATCAAGGACCTTTCTCAGCTCTGCATACTTCCTTACTAGTGAGAAAGGAGGGGACGTAGCCAGGACAGGTGACCCGAACTGGCCAAAGAGGATATTCCATGCCAGTTACGTCATGCTCAGTATAAAGGGGGACTGGGGGGAAGAGGAGGAGACAACACCAGGACGGGCAGTTTCCGGGTTCGGGGACGGCTCTAAGCTGTGCGGCCTGGGTTCTGTGGTTTGGTGAGAAACTGCATTGTGTATCACCAGTTTCATCTATTTTGTGCTTTAAACTTCTGTTATTGTTATATCTAGTTTTCTGTTATTGTTTAGTAAACTATCCTTATCCCAACCTGCGTGGTTCTGGTTTCTAGGTTGTGGTTTCTTTTCCTCCTTCTTCCTTCCCTTTTCCCCCTCCCCCAACTTTCCCTCCCCCTTCCTTTTAAAAGTACAAGCGACTGTGTGGGGTGCGGCCCTCGGCTGGGGCAAAACCACGACAGAGCTCGATAAAATCGCTGGTGCTTTGGGCAAGTGAACAGGGGATTATCTATGCATTGCTCCCCCTGATGCCGAAACACCAAATGGGGTGATCAGGTAATGAGTTGGAAAAAATAAAAAAGAAGAAGGGATGCATGTTTCAACACAGCCTGACACTTACACTGTGGCTCCTGGCTGGAGTTGTTGTGGGGGATAAAGTTTAGACGGACTCAAAAAAAGAGAAAGGTTAGAATTCAGGCAAGAAAAATCCTGCCAAGCCCAAAGATGCTGCTCTTGGCAGAGGAGACCCCTAACTTGTGGGCCGGTGAGTGCAGGAGGGGTGACTGTAGCCTTCCCTGGTCATCTGCTCTGTGTCCGAGGCTGTGCTGCTGGCTGCTGCTGCCAGCGCTTAGTGTCAACAGTCCTGGGGCCTGCACTGGGCATGTCCTCATGTGCTGGGCAGGTCCCTGTGTGCTCGGCTGCAGTGCAGGGGTGGCTTTGGGTTGCAGAGCCCACCAGGGCTGCTCTCCCTGTTTCCCAGCTGAGTCCCTCCTTGTTTCCCAGCTTTCCTGAAGTGACGCAGCACTGAGCTGCTCGGCATTGCTCACATTTGCTGTCACCACAGCCAGAATGGCAGAGGCATGTGATAATCCTGTTTACATGGGGAAACTGAAGCCTGGTGCTGCCAGGGTTTGTGGATGCTGCGATCCCAACAGCGCTGGTGGGATTCAGTCTCCATTTCCAAAATGAATTGCTGCATTTGACACCCCTGTGACACACACTGAGTTCTGCAGGCTGCAATTATTTAATCGAGGTTTTCAAAGGAGGTGATCCTCCCCCTCTACTCTGCCCTGGTCAGGCCCCATCTGGAGTATTGTGCCCAGTTCTGGGCTCCCTGGTATAAACCAGATAGGGATCTCCTGGAAAGAGCCCAGCATCTTTCCTGGAGCCTGGAAAGGCCTGGAGCATCTCCCCTACGAGGAAAGGCTGTGAGCTGGGGCTGTTCAGCCTTGAGAAAAGAAGCCTGAGAGGGGATCTGATCAATGGTTATCAATATCTGAAGTGCGGGATGCAGGGGAACATGGCCAGCCTCTTCTCAGTGGTCTGTGGGGACAGGACAAGGGGCAATGGCCTCAAGCTTTTGTTCCGTCTGGATGCTGACCTGTGTGACCTGTCCTAGGGACCTGCTTTGGCAGGGGGTTGGACTCAATAATCTCTGGAGGTCCCTTCCAACCCCTACAGTTCTGTGAATCTGTGATCCTGTGTTACACATTTCAGTATTACTAACTGTGACCTGCTCCCTGCACTGCGGTGTTCCAGTGCCTCTCAAAGAAACACCTCACTCTGAGGGACAGCAGACTTGCCTGGTTTCAATTCGCCAAGCACTATCACTGCCAGTAAAGAGAAGCCATTGCTTAAAACACTAATCCTTAACCCAGCTGGGGAACAGCTGAAGTGACAGGGTGGCCCAGACCAAATCTCCCTTGGCCCAACCAGCCCATGCTGGCACAACGTGTGGCAGGACAACGTGACCTGTCACTTCAGGTCCCATCTGCTTCTGTCACTGATCCTGGGAAAAGGTTGGCCAAGTGTGCATGGAAGAAAGCAGCTTGCAGAGGAGATCGAAACCCAGCCCTTTAACTCTCCTACAGCCACATCCTTTTGTAGTGTTGTAAGGTGCCTGCATGCTGAGGGCTGGTTTCTGTCCTGGCTGCAGTAGCTGCCATCTGCAGTGACACTGTTAGAAAGGCAATATGAAGACACCTTCATTAACTGTGAGTGGAACAGGGCCTGATCAGTCCAGGGAAATCTCCGGGAACAAGGACATCTCTTGAGCTCAGCTGGACTCTGAAACATATCCAGCTGGTAACAGGTTTTGGAAACTACAGTTTCAAATGCTTTTATACCTTTTTCTAAATTACAAGAGGAACCCAAAGAACAAGAAGAAATGCTCCCATAAAAATCCATTTTCTAAATAAGTTCATTAACGTGCTCTTCCAGCCACTCCATTTCCCAGCCCTGGGAGGTGTGCTCTGTGGCAAGCCCTGCACTTGCTCCCTGCCTCCCAAGTAGGCTGGGAGAGATCACTTAGTCCTGGAAGCACCCTGCCTTCCAGGAAGCAGCAAGCTCCCATGCTGCTTCCCAGAGGCTGGAGGAGGTACGCTTCTGAGCTCAGGAACAGAAAGCAGGGGACAGTTTTTCTGTGCCAACAAGAAGCACGGTGCTATCACTAAATGGCCTTGCCAGTGACATTAGTCCAAGAGTGCTGTGGAGCCAGGAGACCAGGTGGTCAAGCAAAACTAATCTTTCTTTTCAGTCTTAAATAAAGCTGATGGCATACACTACTCCTCTCAAGTGCTGTTCGATAGCTAGGGTTGTATGAAACCTCTGTGGCTTTCCTGTGCGCCTTACAGAGATCCTTCTCTTGTTCAGCCAAGGTGGGCAGGCACCAGACAGCTCTGCACAGCCCTTTTCCCCGTGGACATCAGCACCAGAGGGCTATCATGGGGCACCCAGCAGGCCTCCCTCACCGTCCACGGGGCTGGAAGAGGGCTTGAGCTTTCAGTCCCACCCTCTGCCCACAAAGCCACTGGGTTGGGGTGAAGGGGGGAAAAGGGAAGACTTTAAATGAACTCTGGTGACCTGGTTTTCAGCTGGGATAGGGTTCCTTTTCACAAGGAGTGGACAGGGCCAGGCCAGTGGACCCAAACCAGCCAAAGGGACATTCCATACCATACAGCATCATGCTCAGTATATAAAGGGGCTGGCTGGGGAGGGGGGGGTCACTGCTCGGGATGGGCTGGGCATCTGTATGGGGCAGGGAGCAAATTGCGTTGAAGCTAGCAGGGCTCATTAATAGAGCTTTAAACTAGATAAGAAGGGGGAGGGGACAGGGCCAGGCTAGATGGAAAAAAGCCTGGGTGTGGTGGTCAAGTTACTGAGGGATGGTGTGCTGGCAATGACCTCTGGTCAGCCACCCTATTTAATCAGGGGGATAGTGTGCTAATTCAGAGTAGAGATGTCACTACTACTGATGGGCTAGGTAACTTAACCAGCTGTCACTTGGGAAGCAAAGCTTCCCTAAGGAGCATAACAAGATCAATAGACCAGCTGAAGTGCATCTACACCAATGCATGCAGCATGGGTAACAAACAAGAGGAATTAGAAGTCCTTGGAACTATAGGAAATTATGATGTGATTGCCATCACAGAAACGTGGTGGGATAATTCACATGACTGGAGTGCTGAAATTACTGGTTATAAACTATACAGGCGTGACGGGCTGGGTAGGAGAGGAGCTGGGGTAGCCCTGTATGTCAGAGAATGCATTGACAGCCTGGAGCTGGAGT
The DNA here is from genome assembly GCA_020800305.1 of Porphyrio hochstetteri. Classification (NCBI taxonomy): domain Eukaryota; kingdom Metazoa; phylum Chordata; class Aves; order Gruiformes; family Rallidae; genus Porphyrio; species Porphyrio hochstetteri. The sequence goes on from CM036908.1 coordinate 33,752,563, forward strand.
ATGATGAAGACAGGGTTGAGTGTCTCTGCCTGACAGTCAGAGGTGCACAAAATCAGGGAGATATAGTGATGGGAGTCTACTATAGACCACCTGACCAGGAGGAGGAAGCTGATGAGTTGTTTTGTAAACAACTGGGAGAAGTCTCGTGATCACCAGCCCTTGTCCTTACTGGGGACTTCAACTTGCCGGATGTCTCCTGGAGGTACAATACAGCAGGGAGGAAACAGTCTAGCAGGTTCCTGGAGGGTTTGGAAGACAACTTCCTGACCCAGCTGGTGAATGAACCCACCAGGGAAGGTGCCCTGCTGGACTTGGTTGTTAACAGAGAAGGCCTAGTGGGGGATGTGAAGGTTGGAGGACTCTTGGGGCATAGTGATCATGAGCTGATAGAATTCTTAGTACTGGGAGAAGTAAGGAAGGGAGAGAGCAGAACAAGCACCTTAGACTTCCCTAGGGCTGACTTTGGACTGTTCAGAAAGCTGCTCGATAAGATTCCATAGGAGGCAGCCCTTGAGGGCAAAGGAGCCCAAGAGGGTTGGTTGCTCCTCAAGAAGGAAATCTTGGCAGCACAAGAACAGGCTGTCCCAGTCTGTCGGAAGAAGAGTCGGCGAGCAAGGAAGCCAGCTTGGCTGAGTAGAGAGATCCAGGAAGATATTCAGGAAAAGAGGGAAAAATATGACCTTTGGAAGAAGGGGCAGGTGTCTTGGGATGATTATAAGAATGTAGTGAGATCCTGTAGGGAGAAAGTCAGAAGGGCTAAAGCTGAACTGGAACTCAGACTGGCCAGTTCTGTAAAAGATAATAAAAAGTCCTTCTCTAGGTATATTAACAGTAAAAGGAGGGTCAAGGAGACTCTCCAGCCCTTATTGGATGCTGATGGCACATTAGTGACAAGGGATAAGGACAAGGATGAGGTCCTTAATTCCTTCTTTGCCTCAGTCTTTAATAGTAAAGATGGATATTCCCTGAGTACTCATCCTCAGGAACTGGCTGACAGGGAGGGGAAGAATAACAAAGTTCCCATGGTTCAGGAGGAAATGAGTAGCGACCTACTTGGCCAGTTAGATACCCACAAGTCAATGGGGCCAGATGGGATTCACCCGAGGGTGCTGAGAGAGCTGGCAGATGTGCTTGCCAAACCCCTTTCCATCATCTATCAGCAATCCTGGCAGACTGGGGAAGTTCCACTCGACTGGAGGCTGGCAGATGTTACACCCATATACAAGAAGGGTCGGAAGGAGGATCCGGGGAACTACAGGCCTGTCAGTCTGACCTCAGTCCTGGGGAAGATCATGGAGAGGGTCATCTTGGGAGCTATCATGCAGCACATGCGTGATGGCCAGGGGATCAGGCCTAGCCAACATGGGTTTACAAAAGGTAGATCCTGTCAAACTAACCTGATCACCTTCTATGACAAGGTGATCTGCTTAATGGACGAGGGGAAGGCTGTGGATGTGGTCTACCTGGACTTCAGTAAAGCCTTTGACACGGTTTCTCACAGCATTCTGACTGAGAAACTGGTTGCCACTGGCCTGGACAGGTGGACCCTCAGCTGGGTTAAAAACTGGCTGGATGGCCGGGCCCAAAGGGTGGTGGTGAATGGAACAAAATCCAGTTGGAGGCCGGTCACGAGTGGTGTCCCCCAGGGCTCAGTCCTGGGTCCAGTCTTGTTCAACATCTTTATCAATGATCTCGATGAAGGGATTGAATGCTCCCTCAGTAAGTTTGCAGATGACACTAAGCTGGGAGGAAGTGTTGATCTGCCTGAGGGTAGGGAGGCTCTTCAGAGGGATCTGAACAGACTGGACCGATGGGCTGAGACCAATGGGATGAAGTTTAACAAGGCCAAGTGTAGAGTGCTGCACATGGGACATAACAACCCCATGCATCCCTACAGGCTTGGGGGGGACTGGCTGGAGAGCTGTCAGGCAGAGAAGGACCTGGGGGTGTTGGTTGACTGCAGGCTGAATATGAGCCAGCAGTGTGCCCAGGCAGTCAGGAAGGCCAATGGCATCTTGGCGTGTATCAAAAACAGTGTGGCCAGTAGGTCTAGGGAAGTGATTGTGCCCCTGTACTCGGCATTGGTAAGGCCACACCTTGAGTGCTGTGTCCAGTTCTGGGCTCCTCACCACAAGAAGGACATGGAGGTCCTGGAGCAAGTCCAGAGAAGGGCAACCAGGCTGGTGAAGGGGCTGAAGGGCAAATCATGTGAGGAGCGGCTGATGGAGCTGGGGTTGTTTAGCTTGGAGAAGAGGAGGCTGAGGGGAGACCTTATCACCACCTACAACTACCTGAAGGGAGGTTATAGAGAGGTAGGTGATGGTCTCTTCAGCCAGGTGACAGGAGATAGGACAAGGGGGAATGGCAAGAAGCTGTGCCAGGGCAGGTTTAGATTGGACATTAGAAAAAAATTTTTTACTGAAAGAGTTGTCAGGGCCTGGAACAGGCTGCCCAGGGAGGTGGTTGAGTCACCTTCCCTGGATGTGTTCAAAAAAAGGGTAGATGAGGTACTTAGGGATATGGTTTAGCTTAGGATGAGAATGGTTGGACTTGATCTTCAAAGGTCTTTTCCAACCTTGTGATTCTGTGATCACCCACTTTGTGTATTCTTCTTGTTGTTCTTTCCCTCTCCCTTTGCTGTCCTAGCAAACCATCCTTACCCCAACCCACAACTTTTACCTTTTCCTTCTGATTCTCTTCCCCATCCCACAAGGGGTGGAAGGGTGAGTGAGCTGCCGCGTGGTGCTCAGTGGCTGGCTGGGGCTAAACCATGGCACTTGGTGTCTGAGGAGGAGCTGCACAGAGCTATTGTATTCCAATGGATTATCAGGATTACCTTCTAGCCCAGCCGTGTGAAGGAGACCATGGTGGCTATGTACAGCAGAGGAAAGGAGAGCTGGCAGTTATGTGAGCTCCTTGCACTCCTATATGGAGGTAATTAACATTCACTGTGACTGAATTTCAATGAAAGGGCTTAAATGAATGGCAGCACAGTAGGAGCTGAATGTAACAGAAGTAAGACCCAAGGCACCAACCTCTGCTGAATCACCAGCATCAACTCTGCCAGGCATTAGGGACTTCACATCCTCTTTACCAGCCTATGATTCAAAGCATCAGATCTTCAGTGGTTCATGTTAAAAGGTGTAGGCAGATATAGCTCTAAGCTAGTACAGCTGTAGGGCTGTTCTCATACACACTCTGAACCTAACTGCCTCGGGGCCTGTATGAGCAAGGCATCACAGAATTATAGAATGTGTTAGGTTAGAAGGGACCTTTAAAGGCCATCTAGTCCAACTCACCTGGGAGGGTGAGTAGGGACATCTTCACTAGATCAGGTCGCTTAGAGCCCCATCAAGCCTCACCTTGAATGTCTCCAGGGATGGGGTCCCCACCACCTCTCTGGGCAACCTGTGCCAGTGATCCACCACCCTCATACTGAAGAACTTTTTCCTAATATCCAACCTAAATCTCCCCTTTTCTAGTTTAAAGCCATCACCCCTCATCCTAGTGCTACAGCTTCCTTATAGACACCTTTCAGGGACTGGAAGGCCGCTGTAAGTTCTCCCCAGAGCCTTCTCTTCTCCAGGCTGAACAAGCCTAACTCTCTCAGCCTGTCACAGGAGAGGTGCTCCAGGCCTTTGATCATTTTTTTGCCCATTTTTGGCACCACCCAAACCACAGACATGGATCCTCAGCCTCACATTTCATGTTCCCTAATAAAGTCACATGAGTCCACACACTTAAATCAAGGCTTAGGATCCAAAACCAGAATCTAGGCACTCCTCTCCTGCTGCTCCCTCCAAGCACTGTCCCAGACTTGATGACCCCAGACAGAAGCATTTAAACAAGCCAGCAAGAGCAGAAAGGGAGAGACTTGCCCTGCACATCGCAGAATTGCATTTGACAGCCCGCAGGGTCCCTACAGCACCGGCACGGTCAGGTCACTCACATCCTACCACCATGGCCAGGTGTGTTCATGATGCCTGAACTGAAATGTGCAATACCTGCCATGTGAACCTCTGGTTGTGGCTGCCCCTGGATGCCTGGCACGGTTCAAGGCCAGGTTGTATGGGGCATGCTGGGGTAGCGGAAGGTATCCAAGCCCATGGCAGGGGATGGGATGAGGGAGAGGAGGTTCTGAGGGCCCTTCCCACCCAAACCAGTGTGTGGTTCTGATTCTATGAATGGATAGTTACTAGTGGCTCAATCAGGCAGCCTGTATGAGGTTTATGGTATCCAAAAACCTGCTTGGTAGCCATGAGAAAGGAGCACATGGGCTTTCAGAGCCTGGGCAAACTCCGGGGAGGAGGAGAAGCTGAAGATTAACGTGGGTAGTTAGCAGATGGTTGGCTCTTGTCCCGGAGAGGGTGCTGCATAGGTCTCCCAGTGTTCCTGGGTGTGTTTGGCAGCTACGCTAAGTGTTGTTTTCCTTCACAGTCTTTGCTGACCCAGCTTGCCTCAGGCATTCTTACTTCTCTGTGCAAACTCTCAGATAGGAAAATATCACATGCCTCCGTGTGTGTAAAGAGGAAGGTATTTGTGAAGAGGTATTTGAAATATGTCTCAAAAAATAGCAAAGTTCAGCCAGCTCACCCGGTAGGTTATGGCCAGGCCGGGTAGTACTTGGGTTTAGAAGCAGGTATTGCCCAGCTCTGTTAATTTCTAGGTCGTGTAGTGAGTCAAGAGGACAGCACTCCTGACTCAATCTGTTGTATGGCCCCAAAAAGAAGCTGGTAGGAGACAAGAGGTGAGATTTGTGCCCTGTATCTGGCAGTGCTTTCATCGATCCACCCAAAACAGCATCTGGTATTTCTTATAGACCTAGTATATTTGAGAGCCTGGTAGCTCTAACCAGGATCACAGAGAAGGGAAAGGACTGTGGCCTTTCCTCTTCCTCAGTGATAGAAGCCAGAGAGCTTCACAGCTCCACACTGACAAATTACACTCTCTCCAAATATCCTGTTGCTGGGCTAGCTCCAAAACTGTCTCCATGGCCCGTCTCAAGCCAGAACTTGTGGATGCCACTGAGATGGCGCAGTCCAGTCACCGCAATGCACTTACTTTTTCCTTGTTATCCATGGTGATGGCAATCTGCATCCGTCTGCCCCGGCGGAAAGCCACCACATGGTCTGTCTCCTCTTCACTCAGGTCTGGCACTCTGCCTGAGCCAGGGAAGCACTCGGTGCGTTTCTCACTGACAATCCGCTTGCCCTGGAAAGGACAGGATGAGTTAACTACATCTCCATCAGCCCTGTGCTGTGTCCTGCCGAGGAGAGCAGCCAGCCCCAAACTGCAGAGGATTTTAAGGGATCACAGAATCACAGAATCATAGGGGATGGAAGGGACCTCAAGAGATTATCGGGTCCAACCCCCCTGCCAAAGACGGTTCCCTAGGACATATGTTAACCGAGCGTAGTCAGGTAGGGTGGGATGCACCCTGTCCAGATGCTTTGCAGCATGAACACTGACATTTTTCTTTTAGACAAGTGGAGCCATCTCCCATTTGTGTCTTTGAAACAAAGGCAAAGTGGTCCTCTCACCAAAAAACGTGTCCCAGTAATACGTGAGGCTGCACAGGAGCAGAAGCCTAGACAGTGCAAGAGAAGGGAAACAGTGGTGTTCTCCCTGACCTTGCCCTCAAAGCAGCTCCTGCCCTAAAGCACATTAACACTTAACAATTTATCACCCTCATAGCCCTTGTGCGTTCATATTTCTGGAATGATTTATTCACCACTGGAATAGTTTTGGAAACTAACACATCAACTCCTTGAACAAGGGCAGATTACTCCTGTCAGATATTATTTCCAGCTGTCTGTATCAGTTAATGAATTTAACTGCATGGATTTGCATCTGGTTCTTATTTTGCAATTAGCTTTGCTGCTGGCTGAGCTCTTGCCAGTGCCCTCAGCCATCACTTCCACAAAATGAGCACATACTATGCACAAAAATACATACTTTTCTCATTTCAAAGCATCATCTTTCAGTTCCATCATGTGTCTTTTTGTCTTTTTTTTGTTTTTTGCCTTACAAGGAAATGAGAGGCTTAGTAAGTCTCTATCTTTCTCTCTGATCTTTTCCTTTTCAGCTGTACAATTCCTCTGCTCAACTTTACCAGGGATGAACAAATCTCAGAAGCACAGAATCATCACAGAGCAGTAGCAGTTGGAACGGACCTCTGGAGATCACCTATAAGTTTCCCCTCCCTAAAGGATGGGATATTTTTCTCCATTTTTCTCCTTGGCCTTCCACACATACTAGAAACTTGATTTCAAATGAGCTCAAAATCTCCAAGTAAACTTCAGCGAAACCTGGGAACTCTTTGTTGCTACAAACTTCGTTTCAAAAACAAACACAGCAAATGCTGACCTCATATTTTTAGGGAAGTCAACAAGCATCAGTGAATTTGCCGTGCCATATGATATCAAGATGTGTCGCATCAGCCTCATCTCCCCTTGGCTCTGCCAGAAGTGCAGATGTTAGCACGGAGGGAGCCTTGCTGTAGATAGCCTCTGTCAGCAAGACCTTTTTTATCACTTGGCCAGTCACTGAGCTTCCTAACACATGATAAATGTTTTAGGAGGTACTGGAGTATTTCCAGCAGCAGACCTCCAGTCTCTTGATCACTCTTCTTTCACATCTGTGTAATTCTGCTGTCTTGGCAGAGACGCTTCTTGAGTCAGTGCGGCGCAGGCGGGAGGAGGAGCAGGTCACTGCCCTGCTGCTGGTTCTGTCTGCCAGGGCTGCATGGACACGGTGTATGTTCCCTTCAGAATGAGCTGCTCCGGGTTCAGGTTTCAGCTGTAGCTCCTAACAAGTTTTGCTGCCCTTAGCAGGACCCTCTCTATTTCTGCTTTTCTTGACATAAATGAAGCCACATGTTGCATTCAGAGCAAAGATGTGCTGCAAATCTGTCCAACACCACTCTAGTACTTTCCGTGTTATTCTCCACGTTGATCTCAGTGCAGTCTCCTACTGCTGCTGAGGACCAACATCTGTGAGCCATCTCTAGACATGTCAAGATCTTTTTTCTGAGAAAGTAAAATCTGACAGTCAAGGGAACAGGCAATCAGTAAACACAGAGTACAATTGTCTTAGCATTGACCACAGCCAGACATTGAGATGTACTTTTACCTGGATACACATCCTGGGAAAGCCCCCCAACCTATAAACAATGTGAGCTGTTTACAAAGTTTTAGTCTATGTATCTGCCTTGAGAAGGATATGGTTTTATCCGAGACCAGGCAGAGCTGGGAAGTTCAAACCAGAATTTAAACTGCTCTGAAACCCTAGCTTTACTCTCCATCCATGAATAGGGCAAGCCACACTGCTCTTAATTATCTGTCCCACTGCAGTCACAGCGTTAGAAGGGACTGCGGCTTAGTAAGTGGCTGACTGGTTACTAAACTGCATCAGAACTGGTTGAAGATGTGAAGGCAAACTGCAACTTTGTCAACAGTGACCAGAGGACAGTGGATTTTAGGAGCCTGAGAGCAGTAAGGAAGGCAAGCAGCAGGCTAGAGACCATGGGCTTCAGGAGAGCAGATGCTGAATTGTTCCAGGAACTGGCTGCCAGGATCCTGCAGGAAGCTGTTTTGAAGGGGAAAGGAACCCAGGAGACTGATTTGATTTTCATGGACAAGACAGAAGCATGTAAGAGAGGACTTCCTATTGTACAAGAAAATAAGGAGGTGTGGAAAGAGGCCAGCTTGTCTGAGCAGGCTGATCAGGGTTGAACTTAAATGCAAAAGGGGATTGTGTGGGAGGTGGAAAGGGATAGGTTCTCAGAAAATATTATGGGAGAAGGACCTGAACATGCAGAGATGGGGTCTGGAAAGCCAAAGCTCACCTGGAGTTGAAACAAGGAGACATGTGAAGGTCAGCAAGAAGGACTTCTGCAGGTATGTTAGCAGCAAAGAAAGTTGAAGCAGGCTGTTGTCTGGCTGCTGAATGGGGAGGGCAACTTAGTGACAGAGGACATGAAAAAGACTGGTTCCTCTATGCCGCCTTTGCCTTAGTTTTTACAGGCAACGTCTGCTCACTACTTTCCAACCCCCTAACTTACTGCTTCACTCCCTCAGCATCCTGGAAGATGTAGTTATGGGCCTTTTAATAAAGTAAAAAGGTGTGACTAGATGGGCTGCATCTGAGCGTATAGGCTGATGTCACTGCAAGGCTACTTTCTACTGCTTAGCATCTTCTTCAGGCATCTGGATAATCATTTTCCTTGTTTTCTGCAGCTCTGGCTTTTATGCCCCTGGAACCAGGCAGTAGAGACCAGAATTCACGGTTAGCCATGAAGCTCACAAGCTCTTGGGTCTTGGCTTTGAAGTGGCATCTGCTTCTGGATGACTGAATCGGATCATATCCAAAGGTAACACATTCCCACTGCCAGAACTATCAGCCACTACAAACACAGGTTGCTTTCGAAAGAAAAAGAGTATTCCAAATCCTGTTCATGTTCTATGATTCATATATTTTATTCCTAAATTTCACTGAAACTGGAGACTGGAATTAGGATGGTCAGCACAGGATGCCTGCTTGCAGTCCAAGAAATTGATGGGGGTTTATGTTTGTGCGAATCAGTGTTAATGGATGTGGTGGAAGAAAAATCAAGTGTTTGAATAAACTGTCTTGGCCTTGCATTTCAGACCACAGAGCTCAGCTGGGTAATTGGAAGCTGCAGATTCTCTCCTGCCATCCCCTCTGGGTTTGTGGGGCAATGTCTGTGGCCACAAGAGTATCCTCTGGTCTCATTCACGTTGGCACTCAAGCTGAGATGACCTAGTAGCTCAGAGATACAGTATTAACACAGTCCTTTTAGGAAGTTACTGTGTATTGGCACAAACAGGCCAGGCCGGTGCTCTTACCTTGTGATAAACACAGGAAAATGCAGTTTTATTTAGCTCTCCCATTAAAGACAATGTAAATGGACACCTCTTTGACAGTACCTTGCAAAGCCACGCTAAATGACACGTGTCTTCACTGCAATTAAAAGGCAGTGAAAACTGAAATCTTGTTCAGCCACTCCAAAAGCCTGAGCCTTCCTAATTAAACCTTCTCCCACAGCTAGAAAAGATGAAGTGATTAAGCATCATTGTGTGCGCTCCACATTTCCCCTTCATAAGCAAAACTAAACTGTCTTATGCCTGGAAGAAAAGTGCTTAGCAGTTTTTTGAGGCTCCCTAAGCACCATGGGGCTGTGACTTGAACCCAGAAATGTCAGTGGAGCTACAACAGGGACAAATAACAGCCTCCCTGTTCTGGAATTGGTGTATACCAAACTGAATCTCTCTTCTTTCTCTCCCCACCTGTTCAGAAGTGGGGGCTCATGTCTTCTGGGGAGGAGAGCTCTGTAAAACTACCTGGGCAACTGCCCAAAGCAATCTGTAAAGCAATTTTCTATGAAAGACTCCCTTTTGCCCAGCATCTGCCTTGCTGGCAGCAGCTCTCCAGCCGAGAAGGCTGTCTGTTGCCACTGAGGAACAGTGTCTCCCAGCAAGGCGCTGCTGTTGCCTTGGCAAGCAAACAGTCCCCACAAAGGTCCATGTTCCCCCACTGTAAGAGCAAAGCTCTTCGGAGTCACAGGAATGACTCAGATCAGATCCTCCAGTACAGGGTCTGGTCCTGCATGACGAATGCATCTGGGGAAGGGCTGAGAACTGCTGACATCCTCTGAAGGCAGCTAGACACACCACACCTTGCAGAACAGGCTCTGAACTACTTGCTGTCCTGTCTCCCTGCGCTATTTGTAGCATGATTCGGAGGCTAAAAATATGGTCTGGCTTTGGTTTGGAACCACTGAATCACTCGAGTCTGGTGGATAATTTGGTGCTGAAGCTGTACATCACTTTGTTATTAAATGGTTATTATTCTCAGGAAATATCTTTGCTCCAGGGATAATTCTGAGTTTCCTGGGACATTCAAGGCACTAAATCCTCCCTCCTTTAAGATTTGAGCTTAAGTACCACCTAGGATTAGGTGGTACAGCTGAGGTTAGTTAACGAACTGGAGAGCTGGGCTTGCTCTGCCCTGAACAGAGCACCGACACAAGGTGTTTAGCATGCTAATTAATTATTTTTTTAATTAAGAAAGCAAGCCCAGTGATGGCTTAGTAAGGTAATAGGAAGATATCGATCCCTAACTTGTATATCAAACATTAATTCTAGCTTAAGCCAACATCTGTTCCCTAGAGCTCTTTGGTGTTTAGGTGGTGAGAGCATGTCCCTTAGGCAAGCAAGACGGTCACAAATAACCATTGCCAGAGAGTCCCAGCAGTGGGTGTGTATGTTTGAAGATGGCTGCACCACTTCCTCTCTAAGAAAGGCCTTCCTGCGGAGGAACGTGGGCCCTGAGAGCAAGTGACAGCAAAGCTGCTACCTGAAAACCAGCACAGAGGACCTTGTACCCAAATGCCAGGAGCGGGACAGAGCCTCAAAGCGCACTGCTGGATTGACACTGCTGGCAGTGCCTGACACAGCCACTTCTTCCCCTCCGCAGGGCCTGTCCCAGCTCACTCCCAGCCTGCAGGAGATTCCAGACTCTGGCACTTGCTGTTTAGCTGCAGTCGGACAAAACTACACTGCTTCCCTTGTAGGATTTCACTGAGAAACTGTAAATTGAGTCATTTGTAAAATGCCCCAGACACTGTAAAGGTAGGGTTACGAATGCCCATCTGAGGGTTGTCAGGAGAAAGAACATGGGGAACAAGGGAAAACCCTGGACTTCTGTCCATTTTATGCAACTTCCCAGGTGTCTTTCCTTTAGGGCTTCTCCCTTTACAGTGATTTGCGATATGTAGGATTGAATGTAAATGGTTTTCTGCACAGCCCAGCAACTCTGTTGCCTGAACCCTGACACAGCCATGGGAAGGATGGCGATGGTCCACTTAGTCATCCCAGTATCACAAAGCAAGTCCCTCCAGGGACATGTTCTGGTCCAGCTTGCTCACCAGGAAGCTGAAGCGAGTTGTCTACCCTCTTAATCTTCAGCAGCTCACAGGATGCCTTAACAAGGTAGCAGCAGCAATTAAGCTTGTACTTCAAGTGATTCCAAATATCATTCTGTCCAAAATCCTAATAATTGTTCCTTCTCACCCATTACAGTTCTGTGCTCTTCCTACTCATCCATTTTGAGAACTACATTTAAAGCAACTAAAGAAAGGTTATGGATTGATGCTGCTGGAACATTCACCAGTAAATCAGTTTTCCCCTGTCATTAAGTCAGGGGTTGTGCTTTACACCAGCATTCAGGGGACCAGGGTGGGGCTGCTAAGGCCTGGGAAAGGCGCTTAATGCAAGCAAGCTCATATATACCATCAGCAGGGCACTTACGGGAAGTCTCCACAGAAACTGTAGGTCTGCCTTTCCAGCACAAAAATCTCAGAGGCCTATTAACTGGCCATGCTGACAAACCCTGGCGCAGAGCTTCAGGCAGCGATATGATTTAGCTGCCAGTGCTTTGCGCTAATACAAATCCCTATGCAGGGCCTGAATTCTGAGCTATAGATTATGGAAATAGCTCCAGGGGATGCAGCTTGTGTGTGAGAGCCACTCACTCTGCAAACGTAATTGCTTCAGATATAAGCCCCCCTCCCCCACGCAGAGCTACATAGCCAGGAGAAACCTTGGAGGAAACTCTCACGTCTCTCACTGGTAAAGGTCAGTTGGTGGTGAGGATGGTTAGATTGCTGTGTGCCCTCTGCTCTAGGAAAGAACCCAGGATTTTCCCCCTTCCATCAGGAGGTGGTTTGGCTGCACTGGAATGAGATCTCATTTGTAGGGGATGTTCACACTACTGGTAATCTATCTGAAACAAAGGAAATGAGAGGCCTCAGTCCCCGTCTCCTGAAAAATCATTCCTAAAGGTGCATTATTTCCTAAATGATTCAGCTCCTTCCAGGTAACATATAATGAGTTTATAATGGCACATTGACTGTGGAAGGAAAGGGTAACTAGGCCACTGAGAAACAGAAACAAAAAGGCATTTCAGGCACAAAATCAGGGAAATACTTCTAACCTGTCTTCAAGGGAGAGATGGCTCTCCACCTTTTGTTTACAGCACGCTGACCCCACAGCACCAGAGTAGCAGGAAGGGTGGGGTTTCACTTCACTACCCCAGGAAATGTCTTTGGCTCAGACCTCGGTCAAAAAAGCCAACTTGCATCTCGTGGGCTGAACACATTGCTGTGCTTAAAAGGAGACCCAGAGGACCTGCATTTGCTGCCACCATTTCCTTTTTACAGCACTGCCGAGACAGAAACGGGGGCTGACCCTGTCCACCCACATGTGTCAGCACAGGGCCTGCTGAGAGGTTTTTGCCTCCTTCCCATTGGTATGGTCAGCACAAAGGGTTTGTGCTCACCCTGGTGTCGTGTCTCCAGTTTCTCACTGGAGTCACAGAATCACAGAATAACAAGGTTGGAAAAGACCTTTAAGATCATCAAGTCCATCAAAAGTCATCTTAGTCTGCATCAAAAAATTGAAAAGGTTGCCTTGTGTGTTATTTTGGAAAACAGTAACAGTCAAGAAATACCACCTGCAGCAATAATCTCCCCCCCGAGACTCGCTCCTTGCAGAGCTTCCCCAGGTCCCCTACTACCTTTTTCCAAAGAAGGTGGCACTTGTGATCCTCCTTCCTATTTATCTCATGGTCAAACTCACAAACCCCAGGGAGAGCAAGATCAGTCCCCTGAGAAACGCTCCAGCTGAAGGAAAGACGAGCATGAAGTACACACAGGCACGTACTTCCTCGGACGTGCTGCCAACACTAACTGCCAAAGTTTATCAACCCCTTCTTGGCAAATAATTCCTGACATGCCAAAGTTGCCATTAGGATCCTTTGATCATTATATGTAGATGCACAGGCTCCACGAGAGATGGAGTAGCACCCAGGAGGAGATGCTTTGGGATTTAGAAAATGAAGCAGCATTTCCAATTACTTTTGCTGCTTCACACAATCTTTAATTAAGTCTGCAAATACTGTGGCATATTTTCTGCTCATCAGATTGGCAACTGCAACAGATACCCACGTCACTCAGCTATTTATTCTGTTTACGACTTTCTGTAACACAGTAACAGGGAGAGATGATGGTTTTATCGCCAAACATCACCATCTCCTTGGGAATGGCTGTGGACTAGCTAAATTTGTCCAAGCTCCCCCTTATTTCCATCGCCTTTCCAGGCACAGTGACACAGTTTAACACACCCTGTGGGACACAAAGTTACTGATCCCTCAGAAAATGAACTGGCTCTGCACGGCTGGATGGAGCTGTGAGGTTTACCAGGGCCTGGAGGCCGAGTCCTCTGAAAGAGATGTGGGGAGCAAACTCTGGGGCAACTCAAGGTGAAGACTGAGGCTGTGCTGAAAGATCAAGAAGTGAGAGTAAAGGATGGGGAAGGGAACTATTCCTGAAAGTTCGTGAGACACAGAAGAGAAACCCCTTTTTAAGTCAAGAGGCTGCAGTGGAAAGAGGATCCTCTTCCCTGCTCACCTTGGCTTTGTTGTCCATGGTAACAGCCAGCTGCATCCTCTTCCCCATCCTGAATGTGAACATATGATCGGCTTCCTCTTCCTCCTCCTCTTCCTCACTGCCAATGGTGAACCCAGAGCTCGTAGGAGAGGGGTTCCCCCATTTCTCACTCACAATCCTTTTGTCCTGGAAAACGAATTGCTTCCGTTAGCAAATCCAGGCCCCTCAGCTCACCAATATGATTCCCTTCCCCAAACACAAGCAGGGTGGCCAGCGACACAAAAAGCAGGCCTTGCCCCGAGGAAGCTTTCTGTGCCCGGCACGGTGCCGTGACATTCCTAGGGAACAAGGGGTTTGTTGTCTGATCAGCAGCAAAACCCACAGTTACAGTGGGTCTGGAAAATCCTTTGCACTTACAAATCTGACATTTCAGACTAAAATGCCAGAGTTATCGGAAATAAATATCATCCTCGTCTCTTTCTGCAGCACTCTGAGTTAGATCAGGAAAGCCTAAGTCCTGATGGAGATGACCTTGGAAGCCAAGTGGATGGCTCCTGAGGGTGGTGCTCACCATCGAGAGGGCTGGGCTATCTTGTCCATAGTGTTCAGTCTGGGTAATTGCATCTTTCAGGTCCTGTATGAGAGAAAAACGTGTGCAACAGCGCACCTCCGGAGAACAGCAAGGGCTGGGGCACGGCTGAGAAGTGAGCAATGCTCTAGCCTGGGTCTAACAACCCAGGAGTGTCAACTCCATGGAAGGAGAGTGGGCTGGCTCAGAGAGCTCTGCACTTGTGCTGGGACAGGACTTCACTCTGGGCTTAAAGTAGGACTGGCTGGGCGGTTCACCGAGCCCCATGCTGCCAGGAGGGGTGGACAGGGCTTGTCACACACAGATTTGGTCCAGTTAGGTAGGAAACCTTGGACTTGCAGCATTCTCCCCAGCTGTGGGAATCCCCAAAGCAACCAAGGGGTACTTGCTTTGCTCACTCACAAAGCCTAAGGAGACCAGGACTTTGCCCAGCCTATTGGCATCTTCAGAGGCATTCGAGACATCTCCAGTGAGACACATACACCTGATATGGTCTGCCTATGTATTTGCAGCCCTGGGACCCATCCAGGGCCACGTGTGCCTCATCACACATTCATTCATTCATTCATTTTCCTGTTCATTCTGTGGGCTTCAGTAAGGTGCTGGGGCACGGCTGGGAATTTAGCATCAGCTAAAATCACCCTGAGCACACATCTCTGCAGAGCTGTCGCATCCTTTTGCAAGGGCTTAGGAGCTACGTCCTATGCCTGGAAAAGCTTTGCTGTGGAGGCTATCTCTTTTAGAAACATCGCTTTGCTGAGGTAGGACTGGAGTGAGAGCTGCCCTGTGGTGAAGGAGGGGAAGCACTTACGTTGTGAGCTTTGGTGATGGTAATAGTGAGCCCATCCTGCTTGGGTCTCCTGGAGGTAACAGCCATGCCCTCCTGCTCAGCTCGCTTTTTGTCCTCTTCTATTTCCTGAAACACATACATATCTTCATCAGCCTGTACCTAGCTCCCTATAGACATTGTTAATTTTCTTGCTTAAGATTTACCTTAAATAGACCCACCTCCACCCCTAAGAGCGAGTGGACCAACTCGTGTCCTATTTATGTGCCCTTGGAAGGGGTCACAGGCAGCTGTGACCTGCATTACCTGTCCCTGTGCCACTTGGAGTGTCTGCTATCATCTCAGCAAATGCAGTGGGAAGCAGGGGAAGATGATTAGTTTGAGGTTCATGAAAAACTGGGTATAGGACCTATGAACAGACTGGAATACAGACCAGGCCTCCAGAAAGTCCCTGTGCCAGTCTGGGGCCAGGGCATCGTCTGTGGCCAAGGGAAGGTGGCTGAGATCTGGCTATCTACTAGACAGCTCCCCCGGCTGCATGTGGCATTCAACCTTTCCCATAACTTCCCACTATGTACCATTTTTTGCTGCCACCAGAAAAGGTCCAGATTAGCTTCTATGGTACCAAAGGAAGTGTCTTCTAAGGAAGACCCAACCCAGAGCACCACTTGGTCTCTCAGCTCTGGGTCCAAGACACAAAGCATGCTCTGGGTTTTCAGCACAGCTCTTTGTCAAACTTGAGACTGCCCACTGAGCCAGGAAACATCAAAGAGCCCCTAAAGCCAAGTGACCATGGGCACAGGCATTGCATCTCAGACAAGCTAAGGGGGACCCCTCTGCTAGGAGTACCCTCAGGCTGTCCTGCTCTGTACTGCTGTATGTAGGTGCTCATGGAGAAGGGAAACCAGAGAGTGCTCCGGGTGGCCACAGAGTCACCCAAACCAGCTCATACAAGCCAGGCTGGATATCTCCTGTGGGCCACTGGGTAGGCACTCTTGGCCAAGGCAAGATCCAAAAACAAGGGGTGTGGCTGGAGCACTTCCTCCTAATTCAGGGGGTAAGGCTGCAGTAACCAGCAGGCTGCTAAAGCCTTGATTTGCCTTCATCTTTGTGCTCCACAGAATCACTGGGACCAGCCAGGGAAGAGCTTCAGCCCATGGCACTGCCCTTGTAGGGAAGATAAACCCATCTTGAGGATGCAACTACCTATGCATCCAAGAAGATAAGCATGAGGCATGGGGAAGGACAGATGGGGAAAAGTCAAGGGAATACGAGGTGAAGGGGTGGGAAGGGTGTGATGCAGATAAAGGGAGATGGCAGGGCAAGAGAAGATGCTGCAGCAGCAAGGTAGGTGTCAGCACTCCTGCTTTCCACTGCAAAATAGGAGCGGTAGCTAAAGGCAGAGCTCTGCCCACCCGCTCCAAACACTTTCTGATATAAAAATGTTATCTAGCCAAGTCACTCTGACACCATGGACCATTTTCTTTACGCTGGGAGTTGATGACTCCCAAACAGAGCTGGGGAAGGTCAGAACCTGCAGCCTTACCTGGTATCTCCGTATGAGTGCTTCGTTCTTTTTCCGTAAAGCCAGGATTTTCTTATCGAGTTCCACATCTTTCTGCTCCTTCTTCCGTAGCACTGCATCATCCACAGCAGCATCCTGAAAACAGAAGGAGCAAAGCTCTTCTCAGTTACCACACTGACAGGACAAAGTGTGCTCCTTCTGTTCGGACAGGGTGGGAAGCAGAAGAGTCTTTCCCCACCATTTCTCCCCTTGGTCCTCCATTAAAAAGAAAACCGTATCTTGTAAATTGACCTTTTCCTGACAGAATGGACCTTTTCTGGTCTTACAATTTTTTTTCAGCAATAAGGTAGGTATAGCAAAAAGCTGATGTCCTGCTGTGATGGCTGTCAGTAGGCTCCAGAGTTAACGTGCAACCCAGCTGCATGCTGTAAATGACACATCCCTACTGTTGGTTGAGGTGTTGTCAGGCACGTCAGTTCCCCTCCATTTACAATCAGAGAGCACCTTGGTTACCACAGGGGACAACAAATTGGGATTTTTTAAAATTCTGGTGACAGCAGCGTCTAGCAAAAATTAATACTGATGAGAATCAGCTCACTGCAGCAATTGTATCTGTATTGTCTAGGCTCTTCCTGCTGTTTGCATGGAGAGCAAGGTGGCAAGGCTGAGCTCTCCAAGGCACCACAGGTTTATTTTTAAACACTACTTTTGTGCTCTCCTTATCAGCATGGCATCTACATGCCACAGAGATCTCACATTCCCTCTCCACTCACACAGAGGGCTAGGTAAGACAAAACGAGACTGAGGAGGGGAGGAACCCCAAACCCCTGGGCAGGCACTGCATGCCTGGGTACCTGGTTTGCTGACATCACAACTCAAAGCCTCATCAGACTACCCCCAGCCTGCTGCCTTTTCCATTTGGCCCCGTGCAGTAAATCTGCCACAGCAGCACTGCAGCAAATCAAGCTGCCGTGCAGAATGCACATTGCCCACAGCGCTGGGAAGGTCCAGAGGAATCACAGAGTTGTAGGGGCTGGAAGGGTAACCTCCAGAGCTCAGCAAGTCCAACCCCCTGCCAAAGCAGGGTCCCTAGGACAGGTCACACAGGTTGTCGTCCAGAGAGGGCTTGAATATCTCCAGAGAAGGAGACTCCACGCCCCCCTGGGCAGCCTGTCCCAGGGTTCCGTCACCCTCACTGGGAAGAAGTTCTTCCACATGTTGGTGCGGAACTTCCTGTGCTCCAGCTTGAGGCCATCGCCCCTTGTCCTGTCCCCACAGACCACTGAGAAGAGGCTGGTCATTTCCCCCTGTGTCCCACACTTCAGATATTGATAAACATTGATCAGATCCCCTCTCAGGCTTCTTTTCTCCAGGCTGAACAGCCCCAGCTCACTCAGCCTTTCCTTGTAAGGGAGATGCTCCAGGCCTTTAACCATCTTCATATCCCTCTGCTGGGCTCTCTCCAGGAGATCCCTGTCTTTTTTGTACCAGGGAGCCCAGAACTGGACACAATACTCCAGGTGGGGCCTGACCAGGGCAGAGTAGAGGGGGAGGATCAACCACCTCCTTTGACCTGCTGGCCACAGTCCTTTTAATGCCCCCCCCCACCCCGCCCATCTCACTACGGCTGGATGCTGCTCCTGCGGGTGACTCTCAGGGTTGTGCCCCTATCATGTGACACAGGCAGCACGTGGCACAAAGGCATACTGATCCTCCCCAAAGGCTGGCAAAAAGGCTCATGTATGCCCATGTCCTCAGGGGACAACATTGCCTCCCTATGGTGCTGTGCTGCTCATGACCATCCTGGCCCCATCCTTGCCCTGGAACAAGGTCTCTGGGACTGGTATCAGAACAGGCTTGAGGGCACCTCAGCCCCAGCCATGTCCCAGGACAGGGAAGAGGGCCCTGCTTGGGAGAACTGTGCACCCCACCTTCAATCTTGCCTCAGAACCTTTCCCAGCCCCAGTCTGGATGCTAACCTGAGGTCGGCTACAAGCCTGGTCCTACAACCACCCCAGTTGCATGGATATACTGGGCATAACTGGTGAGGTTTCAGTAGCAAGGGGCAGCCTACGGGTGCCCTGTGAGGAGGGTGGCCATGGGCTGCGGCAATGGGCTGCTGCCAGCTGGCTGCCCCACAGGCTTCCCACCAAAACTCAGCCCATCAGGGGACCTCCACACCTCTCAGGAAAGGCAATGGAGCCACTGTGGGAAGGGAAAAGGGGAAGGAGGCCAGAGCAGGAGAGGGGAGAGAGGTGAAAGACCCTGCTGGAAGGAGAGGAGCCCAGCAGGGACCCTTGGGGGGCTGCTGCTGGCAGGGGAGCCACCAAGCACAAACCCCCACTGCTGATCCTGCCCTCACCTTGACAAAGATACTGGGCACCCTGTGCTGAGGGGGACAAAGAGCAAAACAATGGGGGGAGGGAGGAAAACAGGGGTGTTTTTCTAAAGGTGTGTTTGTTTTGGTTTAGTGTTCTTTTAAACCAGCAGCAGCCATTGATAGATGGTTAATTGTTAATTGGCAAATGAAACTGATTCAAATTTCCCAAAACAGCCAAGTGGTTTTGCTCGTGATGCATAGGGTTGAAGCATGGGTTTTGCCCATCCCCATTGGCTTCCCATCAAAGTCCTCATAAAAACACAGAGGCCCGAGGACAACTGCTGCCCTGGCTCCTTCAGGGTCGATGGTTCCCTGCTGTGCCCACCCCAAAGGCAAAAATCCTAAGAAACAGCCTCCACTGCAGGCTCTGCCACATGCAAAGTTCCGAAGAGCTTCTGCACAGACAGGATGGGGGTTCCCCTCCATGAATCATGACATAGCAGGTGCGACCTCCTTCAGGGAAGGACACATCAGAGGCTAGCCACAGCTGACGGAGACACGGGACATGAGTCTGAGACCTGCCATGGCCTGGGTGTGTTCCTGCAGGCAGACAGGCTCCAGCCTCGAGCGGTAGCCAGCGGGCTTGCAAAGTCCTTGTCCTGGGAATGGAGAGTTTCTCCTGGAGATGTCAGTTGCCTTTTGCCTGCTCCTAATTAGTTCACCAGAGGAAAAACTGGAGCAGTAGAGGGACAGAGGAGGGGACGGAGGGGTGCTGTCTACGCAGCTCTTAATCTGAGCAAACACACAGTTAGAAATCCAGGGCTTGAAAGCAAAGAGTAAAACCACAGATGTTAGAGCCCAGGTGAGGGAAGGCCTTTGACTCTGCTCCATGTTCCCAGCTATGTTTGTGGTCTTTATCCAGGGATATACAGGGGCTCCTGAAGATGCACATGGTTATAGTGTGACAGTGCATTCAATGAGGCAGAATTAAGGCACTGGGAACCTCACCCCAATTTCTTGTGCGTCATGTAGGGTTTCACCAGGATGAGAATATCCTGCCCATTTGAAAGCATGGGATTTTAGATAGGCTGTAGGAATTAACTGGAAACACGGGAGACAGATATCAGGTAAGAATTTGGGCTCATTTCTTCAGCTGGACCTTTGGAAATTAATTCTAGGCTGAAAATCATCCTGTGTGCATGGCCAGCACTCACCTGCACAGGAAGGGATCCCTCTGCTGAATCACCTCATGTCCCTGTGATGCTAGGTCTTCCTTTCAAGGGCTTTACTTGAAAAAACCCACCCCAAAGCTAACTCCATCTCGGCTCTGATCAAGTAGATCTGTGCAAAGAGCAGGGACACAGATGGGGAGCAAAGCCTGCCTAGGCAGGGGTGGGGTTTTTTGTGAAAAAGGAGTAAGGGTTTAAAACATGAAGCCATTACAGAGGTGGGCTGGACGTCAGAAACAGGTGGTCAGGGGGGATGGTGGGGGGGGTGGGGAAGCAGGAGAACCTGTTTGCTAAAGCAGATCCTGCACAAGCGCACCTTCAGCCATCTCCCCAGTGAGGGGTACGTGATCAGCACTGATTTAATGGCCCAGCAAGGGCTACGCTGCCAGGACACAGGCATGCCTTTGTCTTCAGGTGGAACAACAAGGATATTTTAACCACTTCCATGCATTCTTCTGCTGGACAATGGGATTCTGTCAAGGTCTGGGGGAGAGCAAACCACACTCTATTGCCATCACTCAATTGGGTACACAACAGATAAGTATATTGTATGTGTGGGTGGATACACTTTCATGGTCATTTTGCAAGGCTGATTAAAGCCGAATTCCGTGTTTACCTGAACAGAAGCTATTCCATGAGCACTAAATTGGCAGGTTTGCTGTTTGCTGGGGTGTTGGCTGCTTGAGGGTGGGATCAAAGCAGTGCGTGCCCTCAAACACACCCCTTTCATCTTCAGATTCCTTTGAAGGACGACTGACAGAGCTACCAGCTCAGGAAGAATTTAAAAATTCCTGCAGAGATTGTATTTGTGCTCTTCTCTTTCCAAAGGCAAGAGATGGAAAAGACCTGTTGGGCCATCGTGCCTCCCTGCACGACACTGCACGTCTGTCAGCATTTTGTCTACGTTGCAACACAGCCAGTGCAGGGGGGGGACATGGATAGGAAGGGGGGAGTCTTTCCATTTCCAACTGGAAACAAATCACTGGAAGGAAAGTTTTGCTGATATTCAGCACTTCTCCTCCCCTCTGTTAACGAAGCCACTAACTTATTTCTCTCTGCAGGATCTGTTTCAGCAGATGCTGGGGACCTACGGACAAGAGGTGGTCCCTTGCCCACACACCCTGGGGCTGCAGAGCAGCTAAGCGGTGTTTTGAGCCCACGCATGGACTCGCAGGGGCTCACCCATTGTACGGTTAAGCCAAGTCAGCGTTTGCTGGAGCCAGCTGATAACAGGGGGACGTGCCCTCTCCTCTGCTTCTGGAACGAATCTGCTGCCCCAGCCTGTGTCAAAGCCAATGCTCAGGATGGAAAGCGGCTACGCTGTGCCCTCCCCAGAGTAAAGCTTTTCCGGGGAGCCAAGGTGCCCGTATGACACGGTGATGGGAGAGTTATAAATGGCTTTGGCAGAACAAACATGCGATGGCTTTGAATCAGAAAGCAGCTGAGCCCGGTGCCTCCTAGATAGCAAGGCAGAGTGACAAAGCCACAGAGCCAGAGGCCTTCTGCTATCACAAATAAAAATGTCACAACTAGAAAACTGAGAAGTGAGTGGCTTCGTGCCTCAATTAAATGACAACATCTCTTTCTGTCATCCCCCCCCCGCTCCTAAATGGCACATACACTTGCTACGCAGCAAATCGGGGGCTGGGGGGACGCCTCACTCCAGACTGTCTCTGTTTCTGCTGTCGCATACTTCCACGGCTGCCTGCTTCTACAGCAAGAGACCTCGGAGGCAGCAGGGTTGGGAAAGCGAGAAAGACAGAAGGCGTGGGGGAGGGAAGAGGGGCGAGGAGCGAGGCCACTCTTCTGCGTAACCAAATGCATCTGCTCTTTTTAAGAAATACCCTCTGCCTTGACAGCTGCAGCCAAAACCTTTCCCGGGATAGGCACCATCCAGCACTGCCTGGGTTTCTGTTTGTCATCTACCTGGGACTCCCACCCTCCTGGGAGCCACAATGTCCTGAGCCAGCTGCCGCAACCTGCCCTGGCGATGGACGTGCAAACCCCGGCATCCAAAATCCACCCCCCCCCGCCCCCAGCACCTCCCCCCCGATGCGGCATGGCTTGTTTGCTCCCCATGCATGCTGACAGCCAGGCAAGAAAAAAAAACAATACAAAAACAACAAAGCGACAACCACGGAAAGGCCACCCCGAAGGAACCGCACGGAAGCCCTTCTGTGGCCTTTTTGGGTGAGGGACCCCCACCCCCTCGCGCCCCTCCCAGCCCCGCAAAGGCAGCAGCACTCACAGCTCGGTGCATGTTGGACATCGGTGGCGGCGAAGCCCAGCAGATTCCAGAGCAGAGCTAAAAGAGGAGAGCCATCAGACGGCCTTTCTCAGCACTGGTTGCACAGCATACAAGATCATGTTTTGATTACAAAAGCCTCGCCTGGGCTCCCAGCCAAGAGCACTGGCTGCCTAATATACCAAGCACAGACAGGGTTTTGAGTGCCTGTGTCCTCCGCTCCAATCTCTCTCTTTTTAAAAGAAACACTCCCCTTTTCCCCCCCCCCCCGCCCCCGACTCCTGACTCCTTTTAACTTCCCGATGCCACAAGCCCTTGTTCAAAGTGGGAAAAGCCGGGCGGACAATGCAAAATGGATCAGGCAAACAGCTTGTTCTCACTTCGTGGCCATTCATTAAGCCGTGTTGTTTGTTATGCACGGCTCGTTGCGCGCCTGGCGAGGGACTGGGAAAATATCAGGGGTCCTGAACGCCCGTCTTGCCCATGTGAGTATGTGCAAGAGCCTTCATGGGGAAAAGAGTGCCAGGCTTGCCTTTTTCAGTTTAATTTCGGTATTTTTGGGAAATGATTTCCCTGCCTTAAAGTGAGCCTTTCTTTCAGGGAGGGAGCAGAAGTGATGCTGTGGACTGGGCTTTATCATCCAGCACCATGACTAGCAGAAAGCACCTAGTCAAAGGAAATGACCTACCAGCTCATCCTTGTCGGAAAGCCACTAAAATGACCCCAGAAGAGACACAAATAGCAGAGCTTTGAGAAAACAGGCAGCGTTTTTCTGCTGCGGTCTCAGTTTGCCACAGTTGAACCCTTATCTCAACACCATGTTCTGCCTGCATGCCATGTCCCCCATCAATGCAGGCTGGGTGTCCCTTGCCTCCACCTTTAAAGGACCCAGGTAAACAGGAGCTGGAAGCACATGGAATGTTTTGTTTTCCAAGGACCAAAGCACATCTCGACCTTAATGAGGACTCTGATAGATTTGTATGTTGTAGCATTAAAACAGGAGCAGGTCTGCTGCTGGTACCTATCCCCTCTAAGACCTTTGAGCAGGTCAACCACTCACAAAACCCAAGTTCAACCTGAAATCCAGCACAGTTAAAGGGAAGCCTTCAAGAGACTTTAAAGAATCCCTGCACATAGCTATTGGAGATGGGGGTAAGGCACCACAGGAGCAGGAAGCACGGGTTAGTAAAATGCACTTAGAGGGAAAGTCCAACCCATATTAATTCGTAGGTACTCAAATGATGAAATAAAATTGAAAACATTTCTGGATTCAGGCTCGACAAAGGAAATGAAGTCTCCACTGTGGATGGAAAATAGGGGAAGAGACATAAGAGCAATGCTGGACCCCCAGGTCTTGTTAAGAGGCTTGTGAGGGACAAGCCTGCACAGCAGTTGCAGAGCCATGTGGGGCTTTTCCTCACCCTGGGGAACACAGGGGAGCTGGGAGGATGGTGCTGCCTTGGGCACGGTCCCTTGTGAGGGTGGAGTGATGGCGCATTTTTGTGGCCACCAGGACAAAGTCAGCTGCTGGGCTGAGTCAGGGAGTCCATGTTCATGGAAACACTTCTCCCACCTATGGTGCATTATCTGTTCAGTGTCCATGTTCCTGGGCTCAAGGATTCTGCACGTGCTGCAAATGCCTGGACCCAGGCTAACGCAGAGACCCACACCGTTATCCCAAATACCCAGGCCAGTGCAGGGTAAACACCGTGTGCCGCAGGGTCCGTTGTGCTACCCATGGATCACAGTAGCTAAAAGACCACGTCATGCCCGAGTCATCAAGGCTTAAGCTAAGTGCTCGCAAGGTGTTTGTTTCTACAGACCTCATAACCACCACATCCTGGCTCCCTGTTGTTATCAGTGGTGTAGCCAAGCTCTTCCAGCAGTGAGCAGTGCCATGAGCAGGCACAAAGAGCCCAAAATGCCTTTGCTAATGTCTCTGGAGAGCTGCAGGGCAGCATTGGCTACCCCACTGCCCTCAATTCCAAACAGCTGACATTTCTTAGCTGTCCTTTACCATGTCTGAGTGGTATAAATAACAAGCATCTACTTCTGCATCATCATCTCAGACCAAAGAGAAGATTAATGCTCAGTTAATGCTGCAGACATAGAAACCCAGAGGCAAAAAGGCCCAGTCAAGGCAGCAGCATCTGCACCTTCAGCAGTGGGGCAGAACAAGCTGGTTCAAGGACCTGTTTTTGCTCTCTGCATCCTGCTCATCTCACAGGATGCAGAGAACCATACAAATAAGCTGAGATTTATGAGGTTGTATACATGCACATATATTTCCTGGTGTCATGGCCAGAAAAGGGCTACATTAACACTAAGGGTGTCCTCAACTTGAGGGCTTGCTCTGAACTGTCAAAACCTCTGACTTGCTCTTAAGTGCTGAGTCAGTCCCAAGCTTACTACTACCTTCCCATGGGATCTGTGCATACCTCAGGGCAAGGGCCCTCCAGGACCATCATCCTGGCACCAGGAAGCACCAATACCCAGAGACCTGCCTCTTTGGAAGAAGCAGACATGAAGATCATCCACCGTCTCCTGCTCCCAGGAGAAGGGCATACTGGCTGTATGACATTTTGGGGGTCCTGCAGGACCTCAGGGCATACTGAATCCTTTTCACACAAGCACCTTCTCAGTGTCTCAGTCCCAGGCTGCTCCAGCCTGGTCCCCCATGAAATCACACCTGTGTCATCCGCCCCCCCATCCCCGCAGCAAACCTGCTCCAGTATGGGTCGGTCTCTCTCATCTCCGTGTCTCTGTCTCCAGAGGCCACAGGTGTTGGCAGGGGCTTGCTACAACGCACGGTCACAGCATCTCCTGTATGTCTCCCCCTGGGCTCCAGCATGGGGCCCTCTTCTCCCCATCATCTTCCATGGGCTGTAGGGGGACATCCACTCCACCATGGTCTTCCCGATGGGCTGCAGGGGCATCTCTCCTGGAGAAGAGAGTACCTGGAGAACCTCTACCCTCCCTTCTTCCCTGACCTTGGTGTCTGCACAGGTTCTTACATCTTCTCACTCCCTTCTCTGCAAAAAGCAGCTGCTAGCATTTTTTTTTCTTCTTAACTGTGATTCCCAGAGGTGCTGCGACCATCACTGATGGGCTCAGCCTTGGTCAGCAACGACTCCTGCCTTGAGCCGGCTGGTGTTTGCTCTGTGGGGCCTGCAGAGAGCTTCTGGCTGCTTCTTACAGAAGCCACCACTGCAGCCCCCAACTCCTCCACCAGAACCCAACCACACAAACTGCAACACACCCCCACATCAGTGGCTGAAGCACATCAATAATGCTCTCTCAGGCAGTTGGTAGCACCTATGTCTCAGCATGCAGCAGCTTGATGGAGTACTTCAGACAGTGTCTATTACCACCATGTGCAGTAGGAAGGATGTTTGGGAAAACTGGCTTAATTAATCACCCAGGAATTTGTCCACCACCCCCAGAGTTAATCCCTTTATTCTTCTAAAATACACAGAAGACCTTTAATAGGCAGGATGGCCTGATTCCGTGTTTATGTGCTCTGGCTGCTGCAGACTGGCTTGTGCCATATCTGAAGCCTACTCAGTGCAGAAGCTGTGGGGCGAACCCAGAGTAGATAGCCCAGGTTGGCTCTGCAGTTTCTGCTTCAGAGAACAGGGATGTATCAGCTCTTGCTAACTACTGGCAGCCCCTGAAGGAGCAGTCCCTGGAGCAGACCACAGCTTCCCTTCTGCAAAGCCTGAATGCTGGAGGAAACAAGGGGACATAAGGGAATTTTTGCTTTGTTGCCCTGGCAGTGCTGAGCTACCCAGAAGTTCAGCTGACCTCCCTTAAGAAAAGCCTCCAGCTGTTTACTTGGAGGCCCTGCTCTCCACTCAGGGGAAAGTTTGCTGGAGATTTTTCTGGGACAAAAGAAGGAAATCAGAGCAGTGACCTGTCCATTTTGGGCTTGTGACAGTGAAAGGGTCCCTTTCACCAGCCGTGCACTGCAAAGCCTCTCTCTGACCAGTTTCAGCACAGAGAACCATCTCTGACAGGAGTCTGTGGTCTCCCTGCTCCAGGACAAACAGCCAACAGCTTGCAGGATATATCACCCCACAACCTGACAGCAAGACTGTCTGTTTCTTCTCTTTCTCTCTGCTGTACACATAGGCTGAAGGAAAGAATTTAGTTCCTCAATAAACCAAAACGTGCCTGCCCTGAGAAGCATTCCCACCATCCCTTTGATCAGCAGGAATTGCCTTGGCTTGAAACCCTCCTTCCTTTTCCTTTTGCGCTCCGTGAAACTCCTCCAAGGCCACTCAGTCCCATGCTGCCACTTGTCACAAGTGCACTTCACCCATCTTCATCTTGGCTTCTCTCCCTTTTTCTCATGATCGCTATTTAGTCAACAGATGGCACTTGGCAACTGCTGGGAGGAGCTGGGAGCCAGCTGCCAAAAAGCCCACTGTAGAAGAAGCTTGAAGCTTTTTTAGGAGACTGCTTTTATATCGTGTATGTGGACTGCAGATAAGCCACATGGCCGAGTTTCAGGGCACTCTTGCGTGCTGCTGTATGCAGCAATTAACTTGCAGATCGTGCTGCCCAAGGCTCCTGAGCAGAACTACCAACTCCAGGCCTGTCAGAGGGAGGGATGGGAACATCCAGTGTATCAAAGAAGAGTTTCCCCACAGTCTGGAGGCATCTTTCGCATCAACTATAGAGCAAAGTTAACCTCACTAAGCAAACTCCACCTTTGCCTCCCATGTTTACCACCAGCTCTGATCCTTCATCCTGCAACTACAGGATAAAAAGGTGTTTGAGGCATTTCCTCCAGCCAGCCACGAGAAAGGTCAGCATATTCCCCATACTGGGAGGAGGGACCAGCCAGAAACCTTAAATGGGCTTTAGCTGGGAACACTCATAGGGATCAAAGGACTGCTGAGCCATTAATTTTTAAATGTATCAATATTCAATTAAAATGAAAACTACCAAAACCAGTTAAATAATATAATGGCAGCTTAGTCCTACTTGAAGTCAGTGCTCACAGCTCTCTGCTAGTACTAAAGGGGCTGCCTTCCTGTAGCGATACCAACCATAGCGCCAGCACAGATTCCTCTCAGGATGTGCAGAGTAGCCCTGTTTCCACTGGACAACAATTTGTCCCCTCTTTTCTTCCATCATTGAACATCATCGTAGCCTGCAGGTTCTTGCCCTGAGTCCATGTTTAATGCCACCTTGAATAACTCATGATCTCACCAGCTACACCTGACACTTTCTGCTCCCCAAAAACCTTTTAGTTCTAGTGCAGGGCCTCTAAAGCAGTTATAGACTGAGAGAACAGTAAGCAGGTGTGTCCTCTTGGTTCTTCCCACTCCCAGGCATGCACAGCAGGGCCCAATGCAGGTTTGCTGACCCCATTTGCTACCCCAGCCCTGAGATGTAGGACACACAACCCAGCCCTGGGAAAGGTGCCAGGCTGTGGAAAGTGGCCAGGACAGCCAGTCAGGCAGGTTCTTTTCATCTCTTATGGAAATGCAGTCCTTGGGGAAAGTATGGAGAGGTGTAGACAGCGACTGGTTTGCCCTGGTTGAAAGCTGTCATTAGCAGAGGACAATGGAGCTTCCCCATTCCAGCCCATGGCTTCAGCTCAGATCTAGGAGGATGTGGGCAGCCCAATGCCCTGTAACTTGTAGTCTACAAGCCATAAATGAGCATATCACAAGCCAGCTAGCTCTTGACACAGTCATATGTCCCTTGTGAACTACAAAAAGGCAAAATTATTGGACACAGGGCTGCTTTGGGGCTACACTAGTGGCAACACAACCCACTTTTAGTCTGGTGCAAGAAGAAAGAAATAGCAAATTCAGTGTCTGCTCTCCAGCCCCATGAGTACCTCTCATCCCAACCAACTTCAATTAAAACCTAACAAACCATTTCACCTCCCTTTGCCAGCAGAACGCAAAAGCAAACTCCAGACACCAACCTTGGCTCCAGGGTCTAAACTGGACTGAAGACTCTTCAGGGACTCCAGCAGCGCCATGTCGCATGGGCTCTCCATGGGTCTAGTTTGGGCTCAGCTCACAGGGAGACAGGATTCTCTTGTGCAGGGTTGAGGTGTGGAGCTGGTTTGGAGAACAGGCTCAAGTGGAAGGGCCAGCCTGTAAGAGGCACAGAGATGCCTGAGAGGGGAGGAGATAAAAAGGGGAGTCAAGGTGGCAATTAAATATTAAAGGACCAGTTAACAGTAACTAATACCTGGGTGGAGAGAAAGGGTGAAGGTGCATAAAGCACTTGCAGACACTCACTACACTATGCCTGGCTGGCTGAGTACTTCCCTCAAGTGGCAGAAGTCCTGGAATTCCAAATAATCCATGCCTGGCTAGGTGGATATTCAAGAGAGGGAATTCAAACCCATCAGGAGATACTGGTCCTTTTCCCAGCTATGGTCAGAATTTGAGACCTATTTCCCTTATTTCAACCCTTGCACAAGCTGAGGAGGCTCTGTTTGCATTAAATTTATATCACATTTACTGAAGTTCAAGAGGAGACCACACAATTGCACCTGAGAGGTTTCCTCAGTGGACACATCGTGCTCAGAAAATCCCCTGTAAAACACTTTTGGAGCCATCGTATACACTCACCCCGCTCTTACTTTACTCTGAGCATCCAGTTTGGGATGTGAGCTCCTGAGCAAGGTGGCCCTCCATTTGGAACATGGACATTTTGTTGGTCCTTCTGACTAGGTCCCTGTAGTGCAGTCAAGCATGTTGCTCAGAGCTGAGGGCATTATACAGCCCAAACACAGCGGATTAGGGTGGGCTAAAATACAGGGGGGTTAGATTTGGGTCTGTAAAAAAGTAAAAACTCCATTTCCTTTCATCCTCGAATACTGTTCCCTTCAGAAGGAACTGGTTAAATAAGACCCTTCTTTTGACCTCTTGTTATTTAAAACTTTTGATGAAAAACATTAGGAGCAAACATTGAAAGATGCATTTTTCTGGAGCCATCAGCTGAAGTGTTCTGAGCATTTCTGAAACTCAATTTCTAACAAAATAAAGCAGAAGCATTGCAATAATTTGAGAGAACTTTTCCCTTCTACTCTCCTACTTACTCTTGGGCCAAACCAACTGCTTTTCATTCCCATCCCCCAATACCTCCCCATGAAACAGCCTTGCTATCCCCGGGTATCAGGGCTTTCCTAGCCAAAAGAACAGTCCTAAGATTGGGATTCTGCATTTTCAGGTCCTACCAGAGCCAAACTTTAGAAATGGTAAACATTCAGCAATAGCTCCCAATCAAGAGATTGCCAGCACTGAAAGGTGTTCCTGGCCTGAAATCTCTCCAGGTAGCCCTCTAGCAGCCCCACCTACCAGGAGGCTCAGAGCTTTCCTAGTGAAGGGAAAGTGCCTAACAGCACCTTCCATCATTTTCAGGCTCTACCATCCTCAAAAATGATAAATGTCCAGCAATGGGCCCCATACAAAAGACATGAGTACTGAAAGACATTCCTTCCCTGAAACCACCTAGATGGCCCACTACCAGCCCTGCAGGCCTTGGGCCCCAGGGCTTTTCTAGCCCAGGGAATAGTCCTTGAATTGAGTTTCCCCATATAAAGGCTCTGTTAGTGTCCACCTTTATGAATGGTAAATGTCCACTAATTGTTCCCAACAAAAGGAGCAAGGACTGAAAGATGTTCCTGGCCTGTAACCATCCAAGGTAGCCCACTGGCAGCCACTCTAACCTTGGGGCTCAGGGCTTTCCTAGCCAAGGGAACAGTCCTAACAGTGGCTTATGTAATTTTCAGCCTCCACAAGCACACATCTTCAAAAATGTTAAACATCCAGCAATAGCTCCCAATCAAATGAGAAAAGGACTTTAAAAATAAACTCTTCCTAGCCTTAAACCTCCCCACATACCACCCCCCACCCCCCCGCAACAGCCTTGCTATCCCTGGGGCTCAGGGCTTTCCTAGCCAAGGGAAAGTGCCATCCTAACAGTGCCTGACATCATTTGCAGGACCTACCAGCACCCATCTTCAAGTGGTAAATGTTCAGCAATTTCTCCTAAAGAAAGGGTGCAAGGACTGACAGATGGTCCTGGCCAGAAACCTCCCCAGGTAACCCACTAGTAGCTTTTCTAACCTTGAGGCTCAGGGCTTTCCTACCCAAGGGAATGACCTAACAGTGGCTTCCTCACATTCCTTCTCAACCAGTGCCCACCTTGAACAATTGCATGTCTCCCAAACAAAAGGTACAAGAACTGAAAATTGCTCCTGACCAGAAACCTCCCCTGGTACCCCATGAGTACCTCATGAATATTTGGGCTCTGAGTTTTCCTAGTTCAGGGAACTAACTTTACTCTCCATCACTTCCAGTCACTACATCTCACCTTCCAAAATAGTAAACATCCAGCATTAGCTCCCAATTAAAACAGGCAATAATTCAATTATATTCCTGGCCTGAAACCTCCCCAGGTAGTCCACCAGTAGCTCCCCTAACATTGGGACTCGGGTCTTCCCTACTTTAGGAATCTAACTTTCCTTTCCATCACTATGAATGCCAACCACCCAAAACCCTGAACATCCAGCAGTGGCTCCCAACCAAAAGGCAGGGGGACTGAAAAATTTTCCTGGCCTGAAACCTCTACAGGTAGCCCACTAATAGCCTTGCTATCACTGGGGTCAGGGCTTTCCAGGTGTGGAAGCGTAGGCCCAAGCGGTGGATGAGCACCACACGCAGCTCACTTGTTCCCTGAGGAGAAAACCAACAGAGCCCCCCAGGGTTGGGGCAAGTCCCACAAGAACAAAAACCAGGGACAAACTGCACACCCCTGGTGATAACGCTGAGCACTGCACCACCCAATGCCCCAGCCACTCTCAAACCACCCCAGAACAGCTCAGGAGTTCCCCTCCCAGCCCCTTTTATGGGGGAGTGATGTCAGGTGGGGTGGAAACAGCCCAGGCTAACTCAGCTCACCTGTGATGACTGCTTGGGGAGCTTAACTCTGGCCTGGCCAGAACCAGGATATTATCCACCCACTTTTCCACACCATCTGCATCATGCTTGACATTTACATTTTCAGTGATTTGGGAGGTTCATAACATATCATTTATCTATTATTTCTCAGAATCACAGACTGTAAGGGTTGGAAGGGACCTCAAGAGATCACTGAGTCCAATCCCCCTGCCAAAGCAAGTTCCCTAGGACAGATCACACAGGTCGGCATCCAGACAGGGCTTGAATATCTCCAGAGAAGGAGACTCCACACCCCCCTGGGCAGCCTGTCCCAGGGCTCTGTCACCCTCACTGGGAAGAAGTTCTTCTGCATGTTGGTGCGGAATTCCCTGTGCTCCAGCTTGAGGCCATCGCCCCTTGTCCTGTCCCCACAGACCACTGAGAAGAGGCTGGCCATTTCCCCCTGTGTCCCACCCTTCAGATATTGATAAACATTGATCAGATCCCCTCTCAGGCTTCTTTTCTCAAGGCTGAACAGCCCCAGCTCACTCAGCCTTTCCTCATAGGGGAGATGGTCCAGGCCTTTAATCTGCCATGGACTGATTTTGTTATACACCAACAATTTTGCAGCTGTCCTCACCTAAAATTAAAACCCTTTGGGGTACACACTGGACTTCACTATCCTGTTGCATCACCCAGCAAGTGCACCCAGGTTCCTGAGTAAAAGCACTCCTACAGATGGGTTTGCCTTTGCCTGAAGCAGGAATAACTCAGACTGTCTTCTCCAACAGGTTCTCATGCTCACTACAGGGACTTTATCCCCTTCTACAGTCCATGAGCGTTTTGATTGGGCAGGTGATGCAGATTCAGTTCCTTATAACAATATCAAAGGTCAATACAAATGAATCAACACCACCAGAGTATATTACTGCAGAAGTACATAGCCCAACTCATGCCCGTACCAAATACCAGAGTGCTACACTTCACAGTGAGTGTGCGCCAACCAGAGGTACAAACACTCCTACTACTGTTGTACCCATTGTATACCCTCGGGCACGAGTAACCTGGTATACTCGGGGCGTGTAGGATGTCTCCTACGACCTATGCAAACCCCTTAACGACTGGACCCACACTTCAGAACCCATGAAGTTTTCAAGAATATCTTTTTCCTTTAGATGGTCCTTGTCTACTGCCATAGTGATCCAATTAAGGTGAGGAGTCCCTCCAGGAAATCCTGGAGGTACCTCAGGGAGTCCTGTTTTCAGCAGGTCCTGTAGCCAAGCAGAGAGGGTTCCATCTGGGTCGCCAGAACTAATGCTGTGAAAAGCCAAAACCAAAACTCAGTAGTCTTGATGACTATGAAGCAGGTACTCTTTATTGCAGCACAGGGGATCACTCCTCCAAATGTGTGCACCCTAAAGGGTCAGTTACACAGCTTTTATACAAGACATGTATGCAAATTCATAAAACATGCATATTCATAGGGTTTCCAAGGAATGGTTAATTTTTCCATTATCACCCACCCACCTACCCACCCCGATAATCTATTGGTGGTCTTCAAAGACATTTGATGGCCATTTACTTCATTACTCCTCTTCATTACAGGTCCTTTCAGTGAGCTGTAGCTTTTGTCTTGCTAACAAAGCCACAGAGCTGGTTCTGCAGCCTTGAGGTGCCCTCCTGGTCTTTCTCCCCCCTCTTTATCACTCCTTTCTCAGAGACAAGTTGTTTCTCCTGAGGTATCACAATGCACAATGTGCTAACATTGCAGTCCTTCAGGCAGAACTTTGCACATCCTTTACTTAGTTTGCTGCCGACCAACTAATATTTATCATCACAGGGCCAGCTCCATTGGTAGACCCCCTAGAGTTAACTATCCATGTGGCTTTGGCTAAATGCATATCCCAGTTTTTTAGGGCTCTGCCACCTATTGCTTTTAGCATAGTTTTAACAGTCCAGCAAACTAGTATTGCCTCACTTCCAGGCATTACGACAGCCTAATGTCCAAAATTATAAACGTCTAGCAATAGCACCAAATCCAAAGGTTCCAGCACTGAAAGATGTTCCTGGCCTGAAACCTCCCATGGTAGCCCACCAGCAGCCCCACTAACATTGGGGATCAGGGATTTCCACATCCAGAACACTAATTTTGCGTGACTTTCAGGCACTATTACAGCCCACCGTCCAAAATTTTCCTGATCTAGAACCTCCACAGGTAGCCCACCAGAAAACTCACCTTCTTTGGGGGCTCAAGGCTTTCCTAGTCCAGGGAATAAATTCTCATCACATTCAGGTACTGTGGCAGTTGACCATCCACAATGCTAAATGTCCAGCAATAGCTCCCAAACCAGAAGTGCCAGCACTACAAGACGTTGCTGGCTTGAAACCTCACAAAGTAGCCTACAAGAAGGGGCACAAACATTGCAGATCAGAGCTGTCCTGGTCCTGGGAAGTAACATTGCTTTGAATCTCTTTCAGGCATTACGACCTCTGAACTTCCACAATGTTAAAAGTCTAGTAATGCCTCCCAAAACAGATCTGCCAGCACTGAAAGGTGGTACTGGTCTGAAACTTGCCCAGTAGTCCACCGGCAGCCTCTACGTTCACAGCTCAGAGCTTTCCTTGTCCAGGTAATTGAATATCATTTCCATCACTTCGAGGCACTGTGACTGCACAGATTCCAAAATGCTAAACATCAAATAATAGCTCCCAAACCAACAGTGCTAGCATTGAATGATGGTGGCCTGAAATATCCCGACATAGCCTAGAAGGTCCACAAACATTTTCGATCAGAGGTTTTGTAGTCCTCCAAAGTAACACCGCCTTGAATCACTTCCAGGCATTACAAACGCTGAACTTTCAGAATGCTTAACCTCTAGCAGTAGCTCCCAAAACAAAGGTGCCAGCACTGAACGATGCTCCTGGCTTGACACCTCCCCGTGTAGCCCACAAGAGGGTGCACTGACTTTGTGGATCAGACCTTTCCTAGTCCGGGGAAGTGACTGCATTGAATCCCTTTCAGGCATTGCAACCTCTAACTTCCAAAATTCAGTACATTCAGTAGCACCTCCCAAACGAAAGGTGCCAGCAGCGAAGGGTAGCACTGACCTGAAACTTCCCCAGGTAACCCACTAGTAGCCCAAGTAACTTGTGGGCTCAGGGCTTTACTAGTCCAGGGTACTGACTTTCCATTCAAGATGTTGCTGGCATGGAAAGCTATCGTGGTAACCCATCAGCTTCCCCACTAACACTGAGGCTCAAGGGTTTCCTTTCCATCACTTTCAGGCACTATGACACCCCACCATCCAAAATGTTCCTGGTCTGAAACCTCCCCAGGTAGCCCACCAGAAAGCCCACTATCTTCATGGCACCTCTATCTCAAAAATGGATGATGTGAGCATCAGAGTAGTTCAGATACAATGAAAGAATGCATTCGCTTTCCTTTAGCTGTCTAAAACCACATAAGCTAAATGATTTATTTATTCTTTCTCTATAATTGTTGGAGAAAATGGGCAGCATAAATTACACCTAGAGATGGCTATCTCACTTCATTGGCAAGGGAACTGAGGCACTAGCTTAGACTAGATGCTTGACTTTATAAAACTAAGCAAGATTAATCCCGTTTAATGAGGCCTTCAGTGTTAGGGTTGATAATGTTATTTCTCTGAACTGTCATTTTTGGAGGCACACAAGTTTACGATTTGAAGAAAACCAAAGCACTTGAGATCTATTCAGATTTTCTCTGTGTTCCTTCCATTTGTTAGGGACAGTGACAAGCTTACCTTTTCCTCTTCACTTTCATAAGTGAAATAACAGAGTTCTTTAAGGAATTGCATTTTGAGCTTTCATCACTGCTTTCTTCTTGTTGTTGTTTTGAAAAACTGAAACAAATTTCGGAAAAAGTATGAAGAAGCAACTGAAATAGAAAATCAAACAATTAAAAAAATTTACAAAATTATCCTCTTACAATCACCGATGTGCATTCACCATCCCTTACCTTCAGTAGTAAGTCTACACAATTTCTCTTTGTTCTCCCCAAGGGAGGCAGAATATTAAAATCGCAGTCAAGTTACTCAACCAATCTCAGCTGAGAATTGGCATGTTACACACTTGGAATTGTCTTACAAAAACCCTGACACCCACTGACTCTGTGAGAATTTAGTCACCTTTATTTGAGGGAAATGAGGGGGAGCAAAGCAGGGCGATATAATTAATTCTGTATGTTAGGAAGGCTCATCAAGATTAAAAGGGAGGATCTATATTTCGTAGCTGGACTGGTTCCTTGCACAACCTGTGCCCAGCAACTACCAGATTAGCTAATTGCCTTGTTTCACCCAGAGGGACTGGATCTAAATTTCATCAAAACTCATGCTTTCTTTTGGGATCTTCTTCCTTCTGCTTCCCCTCTAAGAGGAAAAAAGCAGAAATGGGAAGTTAATGCCTGCCATTTTGTTAGCCAGACCACACAAATCATTCTTGCCTGCCAAAGAGAATTTATCAGCTTAATAGAGACTTTGGCATGCTATTGCATTTGGAAATATAGATCTGTATTGATGGCATAGGATACAGGCCAACTTGCTTCACATCCCCAGGCTCAGAAGTGCAGCTGGCTCTGGAAGTTACATGGATTTAACAAGTGCAACATCAGTGTTGTACAACACTGGTTGTTTGAATCAGCACCATTTAAATCCCAAACATGTGACCCTTATCTGTGTCTCTCTATGTATAACAACAATCAATATCTGTTGAAAATTTGTACACATTGATAAGTAACCATAAAAATAATTACATAATTATAAATAATTTATAGCAGAAGTGTAGTGCTCCAACATACAAAGAACAGATAATGCAATTCAACACTATATATGTTGCTGTATTAAGTAGTTAAGTGCTAATAGGGAGTGAATGTTGCATTGTAGTACCTCTTTTAAGAGGGTCATTACTAGAAATGTCTTCATATAAGTGCAGGAAACAGTCATATATTGTTGCTCATGCACAGGGACAAAACAAGCAGTTGCACATTGTTCAGTTAAGTTTGAAGTTTTCTGTGTCCTACTTGCCTATAATCAAAGTTTCTTATTTTTTAAACAGAACTTTTAATTATCTTCTCCAAAAGCAATGTTTAAAGAATCCACGGCTAAAATGAATAACTTTAACCTTAGAGACTTAAGTGAATGTAGAAAAAAAACACCCAAAGATTTTCAGCCTCTTTTTTATTT
Source organism: Porphyrio hochstetteri (assembly GCA_020800305.1). Lineage (NCBI taxonomy): Eukaryota > Metazoa > Chordata > Aves > Gruiformes > Rallidae > Porphyrio > Porphyrio hochstetteri. The sequence continues at coordinate 33,788,860 of CM036908.1, forward strand.
GCTGATTTCAGACTAAGATAGGACATTTTGTGTTTATTCATTTGGCACCACCTTCAGCCAGTGCCAGCCTTTCCTCTTTCCCTTTCTGTTTTGTTCCCTTTCCCTTCCTCCTCTCCAGGTCTAATTATCTTAATTGCTTTTTGTGAGGTCTGAAGAGTCAAGGGTGAGGTAGACCAAGAGGGATACACACCACAGGAAATACCCAGGCATGCAGAGATTTCCTTCTTTAGCCTTGTTTTCATGCAGCATACCCAAGGACCACGGACATAAACCCCTAGCAAGCCCTCAAAACCCTTGATCAGGATGTCTGACTGAACTTGGACTCCTGTAGGATGTGGGACCTTAGGACAGAGGTTGAAATGTGAAGCCAGATAGAGTCCATAAGAACCTGAAACCTGACAGTGACCTGGTAATCAGTGTATACATTGAAAGTAAAGAAGCCTCTGCTTCCAAATCCAAGTGCTCTGGATATGGAGAAGAAATGAAGCAAATGCATAACTACTGCAGCCTCAGCAGTGCGAAGCACTGAGCTGTTCCCCCTCAATGATAAACGTTCAGGAACTAGTTTGAGCCATCACAGTTGCAAAAACCTACACCACAAAAGCAATTGAGCACATAGGATGTCATATGCAATAAACACAATGTATTCTTAGAATCAGCAATACAAGAGTTACAGCTCCCATTAGACTGGTATAAGCAGTTTCACACCTACCATAGTAAAATCTTTAACTTCATGGATGTGCTGCCAGAAGGCTTATGATAAAGTTTAAGCATAAGCTGTTCAATGTTTAGATCTCTATCTACAGCATTAGGAACATGAGATGGCAAGCTTGACAGGTCTCAAACAGTCACAAAATATTACAAATACTTTTATATTTGCTTGCACAATCCCTGCATTGCTTCCATGGATCAACTGTGTAGTATATTATCTTCCTTTTCTGATGTGATTAGATCAGTTAGCTCAAGAATGTAATTGTTTGATGAACTCAGTTGCTTAAAGTCTAAGAACCTGTCCTCACTTATGATTATTTGTGCTTACAAGATTATCCTGTGCTTGCATATTTTTTAGAAGATTATTTCATTTAAAGCTGATCTGTATTATTTAAAGACAAATTGGCAAAAGTGTCAGAAAATTAGTGTTCATTCCTGGTTTCTACTTCAGCTTTTACAAATTATAGGTCAGCAAAGGGAAACAGAAACTGTTCATAGAAGTTTATTCAGAGTATGTGCAATTTTAAACTAGGCTAAACAGAAGGTAAAAAACTTTTGGTAAAAAGCCAAAAATTGTATCCTTAAAAGATAAAGAAATGTTACAACAGAGGCAGGCTGAGGTAGGCAAAACTATTGCCAGACTCAAGTAAAGAACTGGGAAAATTATAATTCCTGATAAGGATAAAGAATAGGTAAGCAATGTGGATTTAAGGTGAATTTTCACGTGCATGTGATGTATCCCATCTCACAGTTCCTTCAGTTCCCTGGACAGCTGCTGTCTGGAGAGAAGGGATAATGCAAACTGAGAATCACATAGTCATAGAATCTTTAAGTTTGGAAAAGACCACCAAGATCACAAGGTCAATTTGTCTGTGTCAACTAAACCATGCCCTAGAGTGCCATGTCTACATATTTTTTGAACCCCTCCAGGGATGGTGACTATTACCACCTCTCTGGGCAGCCTGGCCACTCTTTCAATGAGGAAATTTTTCCTAACATCAAATCTAAAACTCCCCTGATACAACTCGAGATCATTTCCTTTCATCCTATTGCTACTTGGGAGAAGAGACCGGTCCCCACCTCACTACACCCTCCTCTCAGGTAGTTGTAGAGAGCAATCAGGTCTCCCCTCAGCTTCCTCTTCTCCAGGCTAAACAGCCTTCAGCCACTCCTCATAAGATTTGCGTTCCAACTTCTTGTTTATTCTCCATTCTTGTTTTTTTACAACTCCCTTGTAAATATAGGGGGAGAACCAACATACATATAAAAGAATCCAGTTTGTCCTCACAAATACCCTTGTTGTGTGTCCTTTTTCTCTTGTCCACAAAGACTCATGGACTAACTGAGGTTACATCCTACAGAAATCAGTTTATACAGCGAGTCCTTCACTGAATTTCAGGCACAGGACCGCAGCCCATTTATTTTCAGTTCTACATCTTGATGAACCAAGAGCTCTTATCCCCTAGGTAAAACTATCTCACAGAGTCACAAGCCTTAGAGCTTTATTCAGATTTGTGGATTACTGTAGCATAGATTAAGGAGGTAGAATGCTTTTTCCTTCTGTGTCTGTAGAGACCTGGTGTGGTTCTGGTATTTCCTTTAGACATACCATGACCCACCTGAAAGTTTAGCCTTGGGAGGAAATGGATTGCATTTTAAAACCACACGTCCTAAGTGTTTTTTGCCAGCTCAGCATGATGGATATTACTGGGTAACATGCAATTATTGCATTTTAGGTCTTTCAATTGTTCCTAATCCTTGATTAGACAGAGCCCTTGGACTATGCCTGTAGGATAGTACTTCACTTGGATTTTCAGAAGTAATTGTTTAATCTTAGCCCTGGACAGTGATTGCTCATAGATTATAAACCTAATGAGGCAGTGATGCCAGACATAGAAACCACACTCCACAATATATTGACTGGCTCCAAGTGTTTTCTTTTGGACATGAAACATAAAGCTTGACAGCAGCTGGGTTTATATGTGGGAGAGCTGGACCTTGAAATACGACCTTCTATACAGCAAGATGTTCTCATGTTCTGGGACAAAACGCAAAGAGCAACATAATTAAATTAACTAGAAACTAAAGGGCTTATATCAGGGACATAATGAAACTTCATTTCCCTTTGTAAGAGGCTTGGAAGGGCTTTGTGAACTGCAGATTGAAGCAAAGGAATGAGCTTCATCAGCCTAGGCTGCTGAAGTCAGTTCCTACCACTACTGATGTGACACAGAATGTTACACCAAGGCAACAGAGGAGATGCAAGCCTAATCCTAGGTCACAACACCACATCCCTTATTTCCATAAACCACCCCCAGACATAACATATTCAGGAGAGTGCTGAAAAAGCTCTGCTATTCTTGCCTGTTTCTTGCTTTTATAAGGTGGTACTTAAAAGCAGCCTGGATTGATGGTCCCCAATGCCTTCAAAAGCAGTTTCACAGGGGACCTTACCAACTAATTCCCTGAGCATTCCAAAATCTGCTCTCCCCATATCTAGTGTTGATGTTTCAGAGGCACTTTTCCTCCTCTCAAAGACTTTAAATTCCACTACTTCATGGTCACTGTGGCCAAGACATCCACCTACCACCACTTCCTCCATGAGTCCTTCTCTGTTCACAAGCAAGAGATCTAGGAGGGCACCTTTCCTCATCAGCTCCCTTAAAACCTGAACAAGGAAGCTATCATCAGTTGCTTTAGGAATCTCCTGGACCAGTTTGTATTATCTGTGTTGTACTCCCAGTTAACATCTGGCAAGTTGAAGTCCCTCATAAGGACAAGGGCAGTTGATCTAGAGATGTCTCTTAGTTCCTTGAAGAATAATTCATTGACATTGTCCTTCTGGTCAGGCGGTCTATGGTAGACTCCCACAAGGTCATGCCCTTTGTTTGTCCTTAATCCTTACCCAGAGACAGACAGCTCCATACAGACAACTGACTCCTTTACATACAGCACCACCTCCCACCTCTCCTGCCCTGCCTTTCTCTTCTGAAGAACCTGTAGCCATCCATCACAGCACATCAGTCACAGGACTCTTCCCACCAGGTTTCACTTAAGCCAATGATGTCATACTTCTGGGACCAAGCCAGAGCTTCTAGCCATTCTTGCTTGTTCCTCATGCCACGTGAATTGGTGTAGAAGCACTTCAGACATGCTTTGACATACCCCACACCTCTTGGAGCAGACTTATGGAACTCACTAACACACAGGACCTCTAGTTGCAGCATGCCATCCCATATTTTATCACCAGCCATGTGGATGCACATGCCTTGTTCCTTGCTCCTTTCTCCACATCATGTTGAAAACCAACATTAATTGCATGTGGGGTGAGAACGCTGAACAGCCTTGTTTAGGCTTGTAGGCAGGCAAGGTATGTAGTCAAGTGCCTGCCAAGCTCTCATGATTTGTTGGAAAAACAAGTGAGTCAAATTCATTCAAAGAACAAGATGCAGAGCAGTTAGAACACAGAGCAGGAAAAAACCTGCAGTAAGGCAGGTTAGGAACTGCGAATTTCCATGTGGGCAACCATCCTTGTAGAAGTGATGGCATGGCTGTTCTCAGTTTCCAGATTAAAGTTGTGAATTTTAATTCCCATGGAGTCCTGGCATCCAAATATGTTGCTCTTACCAATTAACCCACAAAAAACCAGTGTTTTCATCTAACCTTTTCTCTTTCACAAGGTAATTACAAACTGCTGTTTTGAAGTGGCCACCATGGCCAGTCTGTTGTCTACCCACTCACCATTGTGGGGTTTGTAAATTCTCCACTGTCTTGTCCTGGGGAAAGAGATCTGCCAGAGTGCTTAATCAAAGGCTTTTTGAAAAATTCTGATTTATTTTTTGTGGCTTTTGGACAATCATGCTTTCTGAACAACAACAAAAAATATAACTTTGGCTTTGTGTAGTCTGCATTTTCTTAGGCTGGGAATCAGAGGATGTCCAAAATATTTCTGCTGTTCATTTCCATGGGTTTATTGCAGCTATCAATTGCTAAGTTCCTTATCTCCTAACAGCAATAACAAATAAAGCATTTCCATATTACACATTAAGTCTGTACCCTGGTGTGGCTTTTACTTTTGGTTGTGTCTAGTTTTGTGTTTTGCTGAAAGGATAACAAAGATCAGGGGTACCTGGTAAGCAAGGTGAAACTTTGCTGGTGAAGAAGTCCACCAGTTGATGGACATTCAAAACAACATTGTTCCAGTCCCCTATGGGCATAATACGTTTCTTAAAACTGCCAGATGAGAAGGTTCTCTATCCTCCATGCGAGGGGGCTGCTTGATGAGAAAAGCCCTTAACCATTTCCTGAGTCTTTCCCTGAAATTCTTTATGTTTCCCTGGAAGCCCTTATATTTCAGCTATATGTTTAGTGTTTGTTGGCTTTTGGCTGTTTCTCAGACAGAACTGGCCTCTCTTGCCAAGGACAGTTTGAGTGCTTTTACCCACAGAACAGTGCTTTGGCTGAGTAGCTCCAGCTGCATAACTGTGTGCTAGAAATTAATTATTACTTCTCATTTTCAAACACACCTAAGAAATAATAGCAGTAGTAATCCAGGAACTATATATTAATTTTTTATATTGCCATTGCATTGCTTCAGATAACATTTCTGTGTTATGCACACAGGGCTCCAGTGCAGCAGCGCTGCATTTTAGTATCAGATATTGTCATGGTCCAGCCCAAGGCAGCAGCTGAGCATCACACGTTGCTTGGTCACCCCTCCACCAGAGGAGGAAACAGACAAAGGCCCCTTGGGCTGGAATAAGGGCAGTTTACTGATACCACCTCCAAAATGGAATAATAACAGGGCCCATGGCAGAACTCATACACACACTTTCTCTGATAATGTTATAGTCACCCTAATAAACTAGCTTGAATTCCAGGTTATTTTGATTATAGTTGAGAATATGATTTTGATTTTCAAGGAGTTATAGCAGCTATGAGAATATAAAGCACATTAAGGCCCTTAGGAATAGGTAACTAGGACAGTGTGTGCCTGGATCACTGAGGGAATAATTATGGGCTCTGCATTAAAACAATGAGTACAGGTTATGGACCTTCAGTTAAAACAATAGGTACCAGAGAAGACTGGCTGTGGTTTTGGAATATCAGCAAGAGATGAAATGAGCATGTGTAAGGATGGGGTTCCATCAGCAGACACTGCAAGGAAGACTATCAATGACCACCATAGGGTTCCAGCTCAGCATAACTACACACACATTAGGGACGTTTGCATACAATAATGACTTCCAGGAAGTAACATAAATATGCTAATCATCACCTTCCCTTCTTTGTATATAAAACAATCAGCAAAGTTAACCAATGGTTTTCATAGAATTAGAATACAGATAAGGTGAATCAACTAAGAGCCAATCATCACAAAGGTCAAATTAGGAAGCAAGCATTCTATGCTACTTTAAATAATGACTCTGCTAAAAAATTGTATAAATATGTTGTGCTTTGTACCTGTATGTGAACATGTCTTTAGTGAAGCTACCTCCCACATGCTCCCCAGCACCGGAATAAAGAAGTGCTGCTTACCTGCTTCACATAAATAAGTTCTTCACAATTGCAACCACTAACAATAACACTGAGTACTTTAGCAGCCCATTGCTGTGGTTACACAGAGCACCCCACCAATACAACAACACTAGGACTGCCCTAGAGCTGCACAGAACTACCCCTCTCCAGCCAGCCCCTTTTATGTGGGAGTGATGTCAGGTGGGGTGGAAAACAGCCCCGGCTAACTCAGCTCACCTGGGCTGACTCAGATCACCTGTGATGTCTGCTTGGGGAGCATGACTCTGGCCTGGCCAGAACCAGGGCAGATATTGCCAGGCAAAACTGCATTCTCTCTGAATGCCTGAACAATGCTGGCTGGCATGAAGGGTCTTCAAAATCACAGCTGAAGTGGTGAAAGGCCAAGGATGTCTAAGCAATCTGTTAATGCACACAGCTGTTCAGTCACAGAAGGAAACAGGAAGACACACAAAGAAAAGGAAAAAGCAGTCTGTAACTACAGGTAACAGCAGGACAGTACCACAAGGAGGCAAACTTGGATTATTTTTCCTAATCCTTTCATAGTTTTATCTTGAGGCTATACCTCCAAAAGTTTTGGACTGTAAATTAATCTCCTCCTGATGAAATCATGCCAGAATCTTTCATCTCTTCTAGCACTTCAACAAGTAAAGAAAACATGTCACCAAGCTTGTCAGAGGTCAAGGAGAATTTGGATGATGCTGTTGGTCATATGGTTTAGTTTTAGGTAGTCTTGCAAGGAACATTGGACTCAGTGGTCCTTATGGATCCCCTCCAACTTGAAATGCAGATACGAGAGCAGGACAACCAAGGCAGCCAGGCCATGTCAGCTAAAGCCTATCTCACAGCACCCAAAAATTGGGCAGGGCAGGTGTGGGATGGCTGTCAGGCTCAAACCAGTCTTAAAAGCCAGGAAAAAGCTTTTGTGTTGGAACAGGTCCACAGGTCAGGGTCCATGGGGGTCATGGCCAGGCCCAGCTGAGCTCAGGAATGTGCTGAAGACCCAGAACTGAGCTTACATGAGGATCCTGGTTAGGGTGTGAGTCCCAGGATGGTCAGGGCCATTAAGGCCTGTTAGTGTTCTCATGGTGGTAACATGTTGCAGAAAAAACAACATGAAAAAGACTAGAGAGGGGAAGACTAGAGAGAAAAAGACCAGAGAGGGATGCTGTTTAGGATTATGAGGTGGCAGATGCCCCATCCCTGGCAACATTCAAGGTCAGGTTGGATGGTTGGAGATGTCCCTGCTCATTGCAGGAGGGTTGGACTAGATGACTAGCAGGGCCTTCCCAACCCAACCCATTCTATGATTCTATGGTGAATAGATAAATAACTTATAAAAAGCTGTGTTTCCCTACTTTGCAACCTGCTCCCTTTCAAACTGAAATAAATAAATCCTTTTCTCTCTACTGGCAAGACTGTCCTTGTGTAGCAAAAAGTTCAAGATACATTCAGCCAGAGAAAAAGTGAACAATTAGGGAGTACTGTACGCCTCCAGTTAAATATTTTATCTAATGGCCAAGATTTGATCTAATACAAATACCATAATCAGTCCTGGTAAGTGTATCACTATATACTGTACCACTCCGGAGGTAAGGGTGTTTCAAAGCACAACACTGCATCCCTCTTTGTATGTTCTTTGTGGTAAGCTCATACTTACATGTGCATACTACTCTAACCTTCTCAACTCCTCCAGCTTTCTGATCAAATTCTGGAGTCTCTCTAGCCTTCTTCTCATTAGTTATCCCAGTATCAATCAATTATAAACTCATGTTTCTCCCTAGTGAGTAAAAAATTACATAATAGTTTTCTCAACTGAAAGCACTTTTTAAATTAAAAAGAACCCCTTGGTTTCACTTCAAGTCATGAGGGGAACAGCTGACACCTGAATTGATGTAAAACGCACACAGGAGCAGAGGAGTGCACTCCAAAATAAGGTCATTTCACATTAAAAGCTATGTCTTTATAGTGTCAAGAAATAGTCTTCTCAAAGAAGGGCCTGAGAATTTACACCTGAAAAATCTACGAAAGGAGCCGTTTTTCTTCCAGGCACACATTAAATGCTAATATCTAGAATGCAAATTAGACAACTGTGTCAAAATTATTAAGCATCCTGACCTCTTTGTTCTGTATCTAAGGATTGCTTTTTCCTTTTAGAAAACGTAAAGTAGAATCTTAGCAAGCAATTCATTTTCATTTTGATGTATTTGCGACTGGACAGAGCACATTGCCACAGCTACAATTTGGCTTTAGTAAACCCATGAGCTAGCCAGCACCTGGAGTAGGCAGGTTTTGCTCCCAGTTCCAGATGGGGATGATGCTAAAATTGTCATTGCCCAATTGCTATTGGGCAATAACCCAAAGAATAAGTTCAGCTTGGAGATGAGCTCAGTGGAGAGTGAGTCCAAGCCATAGGGCAATATAAACAGGAAGATCCTGTTGCCAGTAAATAGAAAGGGGGTTTAATGTCTTCTCCTAGCAGACCTACCATGCAAGCTCTCATTAACACAAATGTAGAATTTTTTGGGCTCAGCTCTGGGCTTGCCAGCTTGCTAGTTAGATCTAAGTTCACATGCTTTTTCATCAACATTAATAGCACCATGAAATGTTGTGGAAAGGATGCTGAAATGCATACAGAGAAAGTAGAAGTACCGCATAGTAATCTGGGTGCAAGCATTCGTCTTCAGAGGTCTCTGATCTGTTTCTAACTTGCAATCTTGCATTTCTTTCTCATCGTTTTACATCCGAATCTCTCCCCTTCATTTTAACAGACACATCAATATGGCCATTTGCTTTCACAAAGTTCAGTGATGCAAGAAATGTGTACTTGGTCTCCTTCTCCATCACAATCTTCTTCTAAAAATAGATGAGTCATTGCACACTCAAACCATGTCAAGGCAGATGTTGAAACCTCTCTCCGTATGATGGATGTAGCGTTTTCCCAACTTCTAAAAAGATTTTGAAGATCAATGTGTGCAAAAGACATGCTGGATGATCAGACGTTACTGTTGTGGAGTTATGGAAGCTTCTAAACACTGATGAATTTTTCTCTTCATCTTTAGAGCTCTTACCATAAACCTGCTTACATTAACAAACCAAAGTCTATATCCTGGGCAGAAAAATGAGTAACAGTCTTCTGGATACCCCATCATTAGAATTGTTCAAGAAAATGTTGGATGGGGCTTTGAGGAACCTGATCTAGAGAGGCTGTGCTATATCATATTTAAAGGTCCCATCCAACCCAAACAATTCTAAGATTAGAGGCAACCCCGATTGCCTTTCCATCAATGTTATTTAAAATTCTTGTAACCTTGCCCTGTTCCCAGGGCAGCACTACCAGTGGGAGATGTGTTAAGGTTTTTTTGGTAGAGTCAAGAGGAATTATATTACTGTCAGCAGATTCAGACACTACAGCAAGAACACAAGTCACACCCTGGTTCACGCAACTAAACAATGACAACACACTCATGGGAGACAATAAAATAGTCTGTAAAAACAAGGCATCAATGCCTCAACATTGGTTTTGACATCTGAGGTCATATTTTTAGAATCTTCTGTTCCACAAGAACTGCAGTGAAGAAGAAGCAGTAGCAAAGGAAATTATATTCCACAGATTTTTCCAAAGTCACACTTTCATTAAAAAAAGAAACGGAAGGCAAGCTTTTGTTCCCATGGCCACCCCCAGTCACACTGAAACCAGGAGATTGGTCTATGCCATGGTAAATTGCAGTCCAGTCATGCCCTGTTAGCAGGGCCAGAAGAAGGACTGGAGTTGGAGGGAATGAGGTCAGAGCGGTGTTGGGGAGAGACAGACAGAAAAGTAGGCAACAGATTCTGTGAGGTGGACACAGAAAGGTTATGACAATACAGACTTAGGGAACATGATCAAGGGAAACAATGAAGGAGAATGCTGGTGAGAAAGGAAAAACCACTCCGTAATGCAGAACTAAGCCTGGGGTTTTCTCTCCTGCTGCAGGTGAGTGGAGCAGGTCCACTCAAGTGGAATGAAGGCGGCAATAAAAAAGGACTGCACAAGATAGATCAAGGCCTGAAAGGCATCCTAATACAAAGACAGGGAACAGGGCTCTTGTACAGCTCCCTGGAAGAGTCAACTACTTTGATTTGTTGCTTTTATCTCTCTTACTTTTGGCATGTTGCCAATAAATTTGCAAGAAATTTGCTAGGGTGTCTTCTCTGCTGCAGGTAAGACACTGGGTGTACTTGTGGTAAGAAATAACAGGCTTTTGTAGAGGATAGCTCACAATGAAATGGATTAACTGCCTAAATCTAGGCCTTGTACTTGATCTCCCACCAGTCTTTATATCAAATCAACTTGCAGTGGGAAGAACGACGGGCAAAATACCAGCAGTAGGAAAACTGGAGATACTAGCCCAGAGGTAAATCCCTTCACAAGTTGTTATTAGCAAGAGATGAAAGTGTCAAGATAAATTACACAGATCATATTTACAACTACAATGAAACTATCTAGGGATATTCAGATTTTTAACTGGTAAGTGGCGAAAGGGTGCAAGTTAACAGTCCATACTGGGAAAAAAAACCAAATGTTAGTTGAAAATGAAACATAACTGTCTTTTGCCCAACACAGAAATCAGCACTTGGAGCTTACACTCAACATAAGTAGTTTGTTGCAGAAGAAATCTAGCCAAGAAGAATAACTTGGGTAGGAAATACTGCAGTTTTAGCCTCAACCAGAGAGAAGCAATGGAAGATTCCTTTTCCAACACCATGGTGATCCCAGCCATTTACTATATGCGTTAGACAATAAATAATTCCTGTGGGCAATAAACTTGCATACAACCCTGCTTTAGAGGTCTTTCTGCACAGAAAATCATAGAATCATAGAATGCTTTGGGTTGGAAGTGACCTCAAAGATCATCTAGTTCCAACCTGCTTGCCATGGGCAGGAACACCATCACTAGACCAGGGTGCCCAAAGCCCCATCCAACCTGGCCCTAAATGCCTCCAGGAATGGGGCTTCCACAACTTCTCTGAGCAATCTGTTCCAGGGCCTCCCCACCCTCATAGTAAAGAATTTCTTCCTAACATCTAACCTGAACTTGCCCTCTTTCAGCTTGAAGCCATTGCCCCTTGTCCTGTGCCTGCACTCCCTGGTGAACATCCCCTCTCCCACTTTCCTGTAGGACCCCTTTAAGAACTGGTGTGCCACAATTAGGTCACCCTGGAGCCTTCTCGTCTCCAGGCTGAACCAGTCCAACTCTCAGCCTGTCTTCATAGGAGAGGTGCTCCGACCCCCTGATCATCTTCGTGGCCTCCTTGACTCGCTCCAACAGCTCTACATCTTTCCTGTACTGGGGACCCCAAAGCTGGATGCAGTACTCCCGGTGGGGTCTCATGAGAGCAGAATAGAAGGGCAAGAACAGAGTAGAGGGGGCATAAAATCCACATGCATGATTTAGGTTTACCACCTTTAGATATTTCTACAAAATGCAAACTTCTGCAACCTCATGCAGCTCCTATGGGGCTCAACACTGAACCTGCATGCTTTCCGTCCACATACCCAGCATTCCCCTTCCATCCTTCATGCAATGTATGTTAGAGACCACTAAATAGAAGCAGAGGCTTTCCAGGCATCTCAAAGTATTAAACATCAAGTTCAGAAATCCAATTTCAATTGGAAGCTTTTAATATTTCATTTTATTTTATAAATCTAAAATAATTATAGGACACAATTCATCAGAATGAATGCGACTTCTGCAAGTTTAAACTTGCCAGCAGGCAAATAGTAGGGACAAACCTTAGTGTTGCAAAACCACCAGAGCTACTCTGTGTCAAGAAAGCTGTAAAAGAAGCTACACACATGATTATTTTTTTCCCCACCATAATGCAGGCTTCCATTTTGATTTATTTTTGTCTTTCTTGTGTCTACAGTAGTTTTTTATCATAAGTGGTAAACAACATATATTAAATTATTTGTAATGTACAACACTGTCAAGTGAGGAATGAATGGATCACAATGGAGCAACTACCTTAGTGGACAAGGGAAGAGCTACTTCTATCATCTGTCTGGACTTTGACATGGTCTCCCACAACATCCTCCTCTCTGAACTGGAGAGATACGGATCTCATGGATGGACTACTTACTCAGTAGATAAGGAATTGGGTGGGTGGTCGCATCCAGAGAGTCGTGGTGAATGTCCAGGTGGACATCAGCAGCATGTAATCTAGTCCCCTCAGGGGTCCATACTAGGGCCAGTATTGCTTAATTTCTTCATCAACAACATGGACAGCAGGATCAAGTGCACCCTCAGCAAATATGCTGATGACACCACATCGAGGGGTACGGTTGACACAGATGTCTAATGCTCTGTGCAATTATACACAATGATTGAAGGCTGAGTTTATCTCACTGTCTGTCAGCATGGCACAGCTGCTTACTGAAGGTCTTTTTTTAATTTAAAAGTCGTAAGGGTAGTCAAAAGAAGCAAGTTAATAAAAAAGGATTTAAAAGTACCCTGAGAACCTGTCTTTGGTTTACACACACCCACAGCTTGCAATTTTATTCAGAGGGTTAAGCAGCTTACATCACCATCCCATACATTGAGCAAATTTGGGATGCTGCAATACCGAACTTTCAGTTCATGTCCCACTGCTGACTTTTAAAGCCATTATAATGAGCCTTTTTATAGGCAGTACATGCCTGCTTTGCTTTGCTCATCCATGTCCATGGCTGAGGTATAAAAGCATTTCTGATTCAGCAAATTGGAGCTTCATAATGGTGTGTCGAAACTGCGCATCAGAAATCCCAGCAGGCCCTGATAGAAATCAAGATGTAACATTCCAAAATCAGTTGACCCTGCTCTCCTTGACATAACAGGAATAATGCAGGGAATCGTAGTTTCACATAACTTTTTTAATGGTATAGCTCTCTATTTTCAGGTATTATAGATAAGAAGGAGCATTCTCTGAATTCATAGGGAGGAAAAATCACACAGAAACAAAGAGGTGATGATTTTTTTCCATATCTATTTTTACTAATATGGTGGAGTTTTTCTCTTATGGTGTGTGCAGTCCTAGTACCCATTTCAACAAATGTTTAAAAATGATGATAAATCCTTTTTCAGCACCATGAGGAGCTGCAGCCTGGTAAATCCACTTCTATTGCAACAGGCCAAACTGTCTTTGGCTATGTCGTAATTCAAGAGGAATAGAAGACACCTAGCATGAAGGTGGGATTTCAGAGGTACTAGTAGGTCAGAGGGAGAAGAATGAGTAATTCTTGAGAAGAGCTACCCTTTCAATCACCACCACCAACAGTCTTGGTGGACAAAGCTGCTATTATTTCCCTTTCCACGCTGGATAAGTCCCCACGTATTCAGTCCATAGTAAAATAGACTTTGTAATTTATCCCTATTAAATCTGGAAGATTGCTGTGATCTAACATGGTCTCTCTTATGCCACCTCATGCCTTTGTTCTAGGTAGCCCCACAGCCACAGGTAATTGAAGCTTCAACCAGTCTGCGCGGCACTGATACAGCAGGTTGTAAAAGGGTAGAAATGCCTGTGTAAGCAAGGCACAGTTACAAGCCAAATGGCGTGTAACTGCCTTGCACAGGTCTGTTCACAAAAACGGAATTATGAGTCAGAGTGAAAATTAAGCTCACGTAGATTTCTGTACGCAGCAATTCTTGCTGAGTATATAGGCTTTATTTGCATAATTAGCTTGTTCTTACTCAATGTTCTCCATACTGTGCTGGTATAAAACTCTATCAGCACACCTTTTTTCACAGAGGAGTGGTGCAGTGATAAATAGGTGCTTAGATATTCTAAAATACATAACATTTTTTTACACTAGATTCTAGGGAAGTTGCTGCCACATAGAAAATCAATCTGAGTGACCCTCTGACACTGTAATTCTTTTCAAGAAACAAAGTTCCTGATACTGCTTTTCCTTACACATGGTTTTATGTCTTTGTTGTGATCAGCTGACACTTTTCATATTATTTTAAGACAGCAACTGCAGATGCTGCTTTTCTCCTCTCAAATTAATTACAGACAGGCAAACACGATCCTGTATATGAGGGAACCCAAGACCCAGCAGTCACTATGCAGGGATGGCTTCCATCAGAAAATAGGCTTATGAAACAAATCTAAGACTGATTCACACTGGAGTCTGATGCTGGAGATTCCAGATGTATTAATTGAATGGTAAATATATTTAAGAATAGGGCAGTAAATAAGAGATCTAGAACCCCTAGGAGCCTAAAATATCCCGATAAGATGGATTTTCACATATATATGTGTTTTTAAATGTTAGTTGTTACTTCCAAAAAAGAATGTAGGTCCTTCAGGGGAGAACATTTTTTTACCAGGTTCAGTTTAGTGGCCAGTCAAATCAATAAAGATTATTTCACTTGACTCATTTTTCCTCATGTTTCCTCAGCCATACTGGGTATGCTGTCCTCAACTGGCATGACCAAGGGGCCAATTGAGGAAAATCTTCACAACTCATCAAAAAAGAATACTTGAAGCATAGTGACATAATTAATCTTCTGATACAAACCAGATGCAATGGAAAGCTCCAATCCATGGAGGAGATAAGAAGTATATTGAGAAATATTCTTCTAACTGGAAGCAGCAGACGTTCATTAGGCTGACTACCAGTAGGAAATGTTCTGCTGATTAAAATTCAACCTGAGAATAAAATTATGGAACAAGCTCTTCCTTGTTAGGAATTACTTCATGATTTTTTATCAAGCTGCCAACTTCTACCTGTGTTGTAGTTACTGTACTTATTATACTGTAGTTATTACGCAGAATTCTGAAGGAATGTGTCATTCCATCCTCTCATCCTCTTAATAATCCCTCTTGGATTCTCCAAAAAACTCTGTAGCAGGGGCAGCTGAGGTTGGACTTTATATAAAGGTCCAAATATTGCTATAAGTTAGTACCCTATATAGTTCCATCATGAGGAAAATCATCTGTCAAGCAGGGTTTTGCAAGCTGAGTGTTTCTTGGTATGAAAACCAGAGAATTCAAGCATACAGGCATCATCTGAAAAGCAAGTGCTGACTCTTTTTTGCCTTCACTTCAGAAATATTTGATGGTTTTGTTGACATGCAAAATTCCAGTAGTGAAAGAGATGAAAAAAATTATTTATTTTTATCACTATTTAGATAGTTTTCTAAATTTTCTATATTTAATTTTCTGTATTAAAATGTTGTGGAAAAAAACCTACCTAAACTCACAGATCTTAAAGAGACCACATCTGACTCTTTTTAGTTCTTCTTGTTGTTGCATACATTAAGCACAGAGATCGTACTGTTCTCATGGAAGTGCATTTGCAACACCCCTATGGACACTGTCAATACAATAGTGCTGCCAGCCCCAAAGGAATGCCCATGTTGCATGACATAACACGTTAATGTAGACTTACCACACCAGCTGCTTCCCCATTTTATCTTCCTGTGTCCAAGTGATCACTTGAACTCAACAGTTTTGCAAGGCACAGTGGGATGTTTGGCATCAAACACATTGTTGAGAAGCAGGGAATCAGCACGTTGGCTGCATTCAGACTCTATCTTGTAGCTGACTCTACCAGCACCATGCATCATAGCACGTAATACAGTTCCAACTAACTCTTACAACAGCATTAGAGAAGCTAGCACTCCACATTGTGCAAGTTTCTCTATGTTCTCCTGTAATCTCTCTAGTTGTCATTCCAAGTTTGTCCTGCACTTCTGCACACAACTATTCATCCTCTGGTATTCAAAGCACATTGTTATTTTATTCTAGGTAGCAGTAATGAGTGCAGAAGGGGGGACAGGAGAGGCAATATCCTCATTTTAGATTGCTTCTCCCTGGTAGCAGAGACCCATCACAGTGATTCTCAGACTGCAGTGTGTGCACAGGACACATCCCTTGGTGGAAATTTTTATCAAAAAGGAAAAGGAAAAACAGACATTTGAACAACTGACTCAGTCCTGGCACACCATTTTCTAGTCCCTTGAGGAGTCTGAGCTAGGACAAGCTCAGAATTACAACTGAAGGGCGCAGGCTGCTTAAGATAACAGTTGAGATACCGTATCACTCTTACAAATGCAAATACAAAGGATGAAAATTCCTCTTGTAATTATCAGTAGCCATTGAAACCAAGATGTAGAAAACATCTAAAATAGGGATTGAATTCCTGCCCAAGAAGTATTCTGAGAACCAGACAAGAAATGCCATAAATGAGAGGCCAGTTCTGTCAGTCTTGAATTCTGTGTTGCACTGTTGTATGCCTTCCAAGGAGTGGGGAACGTGACACCATTGTCTATACACAGGTGAGAGGTGGCCATATGTCTTTGAATCCCTTCTGCTAGGGAGAGAATCGAACCTATTTAATTATACTGCTGTAACAACTCTATAGCCACCGTCTTAGGGAAATGTGGAGGAGCACCTCTTCCAGCTCCATTTTAGAAAGAAAACCAAACATGTATGTTCTCCTAAGAGCATGGCCCTGCCAGTATATCAGGTGTGTTCTGAGCATACCTGTGGGATCAGGCCCCTCAGGGGATATGGCAGACAGGAAAACTGAACAAGCCCCACCCTTAGGTGGGTGATAAGATGAAAATTGCTCAGATGGAGGCAGTTCTGTACAAGCAGAGGAGTATAGCTCAGCATTTGAAGAGCTTTAGAGTAACAGCAGCACATACGTACTGAGCCAGCTGTAGACAACACCTGAAGAAAAGGCATTTTAGGTGGCAAGCTGGAATATAGTTGCCCATGTCATCAGACTTCATTGTAGACATTGTCTCTATTTCTGCTTGTCCCTGAATAGATATACATTATATATACACATTGTTATTTCCTTCAGGTCATGCAACAGACAAGTTGGCCACTAATCAATTATTTACGAGTTTCTAAAACAACACTGAAGAAGTTGAACAATTTTTTGCAAGGGGCGGGTGTTAAGAGGAAATCTTATAGGGGAAACATTTTACCCTTTGGTGGGAGGAGAGAGGGTAGGTGCTAAACTGAGGACCTGCCACACAGAGTAAGACATCAGTAGAAAAGGGAGTTGTTCTTTTCATTTTTAAAATATTTCAGGTTCTATCTTATCCAACTGCATTCCTAAATCTAGAGCCCAAGTAAAGAACAAAAGTAGAGACACAATTTTAGGAGAGGGAATGCCTCCATCATGAAATTCATCATTGTTAAGCCAAGCTTACCCTTATCCCCAAAGCTCTGTAATTCTTTTTGGTCTGTGTAAGCTTCATTGACTTTACTTATCCATACCAACAGGCACCAAGTCAGCATCCTTCAAATCTTTCAGAGAACCTATAGGGTAGAAGGCCTTCAATCTGTCTAATCACCAGAAGACATGAAATATTCACGAGTTCAAGGTGGAAAAAAGAATGATGGAAAGCCATTTGGAAAAGAGCTAAAAGAGGCAGTGATAAAAATTACCCAAGAGGAGAGCAAGGGAAAAGCTGAGAAGTGAAAGGAAAATACTAGAGTTGCATGATAAGAGAACAAGAAAGTAAATGGAAGAAGAAACAAGAGATATATGACATTCTTCCCTGTTTTATTATAAAAGGTTGTCTGTATTTCATATTAAAAACCTAAACATCAAGTATGTGAAGTGTTTGATGATGGAAGGAGGTAATGAACACAGACTGTCCATTACCACTGCAAGAAAGAAGCTTGTTGTGAGAAATGACCCTGCTTAATCAGTTAGAAGAAGAGATGAAGGGAACAGTGGTTGAAGAATTGACTTTGCATTTGGAGTAGAAAGAGAAGAAATAGCAGTGGTTTAGTTCTCTCTATGTATCAACTTGAAAAATCCTCCAGAACATTGCATTTCACTCTGATAATTTAAAACCAGAAAGACTTCCAGACATTTGACCTAGATCTTCAACCTTATTTGCCCATCCCTATGTTTACTCAAGATTACTGGACACTGATTTTGGTTTGATTGTTCTTCAAAAGTGCATTTCAGTAGAGGTTGGGCTTTTGATAATATTTTTTTTTCTCAAAAGTCTCTGGTTTCTTTGAAATTTGGCTATTCAGAAAGGCAATGCCTTGAAAACAGTATTTTTGATAGGCAGACTGATTATGGATGTATGGTTATCTTAAATCCCTGAATTAAGGAACTTTGAGAATGCAAATACAGTTGGATATACAAGCTGGGCAATATCAAGGGGTTTAGTTCACTTTACTTGAATTAGAATTAAAGACTGGATTACTGTGAGAAACTGGGCATAGGATTACTGCAGAATAAAGAGCATGATGCAGGACTCTGAATGACAGGCTGGATTTACACAAGCACAATTCAGTTCCTAACAGCTGCCAGTGACTGATACACTTCTCTTTTGCTCTACCTGTATAAGAAAAAAAAAACTACTAAACCACTGCTAGCAGAAACTCAGCATAAACTCCTGGATCAAGCAGGATTCTGCAAACTATTTCCCTATTTTCCTTGTTTCTTCATTGCAAATACAGTCTTTCAGGGAACAATTCATTTATGGAAAACATTGTGAATATGATTGCAGTCTCCAGAATGCTGTTTAAGCACAAAGCATGTATTTCAATCTTCTTTTCACTGATCACATCTTATTCTCCTTCTATACCTGTGTCGCATCTGGGGCAAGTTATAACTCATTAAGATCAGACTATTAGTGCAGCTGCAAAATGAAGTACCTTGCTTGCTATCTTCTCACCAGGTGTTACCCTCACTCCTTGAAGTTTGTGAACCATGTTTAGACTTTGATGAAGGTAAACGAGCTTAATTGTTAATAAACTTCATGAAATAGATAAACAAATTAATAGTCACACAGGGCAGCCTTTTGGGCTAATTAAAGAGAGAGAAACATTTTAATTAAAATGAGGTTGCAAAAGACAGACACAATAAATTACTATGGTCAAATGAGTAGAATACTAACTAAACACAATAAATAATCAGTTTGCTTTATGAGAGCAGAAAGGACCATTTTGTGTCAGTCTTGCACTTAGAGGATTTCAGTAGGACACAGGATCTGATCAACACAGCTTTCAGTAAAAAAATGTAGGAATCCTTAATGTTTGTATTTTTTTCACCAAGACACTCATTAAAAAATGTCTTCCTGTTTTACCAAATAGAGCATACAGTGAAATCCCTGCATTCTTCTTAAGATGGTAACATCACTTACATATTTATAAAATGTTACTGCTGTTACATACAATTGTGGATCTCAGCATCCTAACCAGCTTTGGATTTGGGAATGCAGAACTGTTCTAGGTACTCATTAGAAGGGATTTTGAAATTACATTCACAGCAGTTTTTTTTTTTAATAACTACTTTCTTAATCAGGATCTTTTTCAATGACATCTGTCATCTGTTACTAGGAATTAACCAGAACAGTGTTATTAGTACCTGCACATGCAGACAAAAAATATAAATAAAAATAATAAATTGAGCTGTTCTTTAAAAAACAAAGACAAAAAAAAGAAGTCCAAACTCCTGCTTTGTGTGTTAGGCTTCGTTACCTAGAAGGTGGATGCTGTTCTCTGTAGCTTATAATACATACAAAGTGCTCATAAATGTGTTGCATATGAGTCATGTTGATCACGATGATACCTCCTTTAGGTGATTTGTCCACTGAAAGCTGGGGCATAGAGTTCTGGATGTGAATAGTAGAGGAGAAGAACCACTTTTCTTCCACAGGGTCTTTGCTCTTGAGTGCAAAATGTCTGCTTACATGCCATTGCAGACTACCTTTGTGGTTTTATATCAGTTAGGTGAACACAGTTCAAAACAGGTTTTGTGGGTATGGCTCAACTGTCTCATAGTGGACTATGTTAGCTATAAATAATATTAGAAAATGTCATCATTGAATCATCATTCCTTTGCAAAATCAGCAAGAATAATCAGAGGTCATGCATTCTTTCAAAACAAGTATTGACTTACAATCTAAAAATGATGAAGATGGACTTTATTGGTATTATCACTTAGCTTCTTTCCTGTTATTCTCACTTTTCCTAATAAGCATGTTATCACACTCAGTTTTTTCCCTGCTATTAATTGATACCCGCTCATGTCCTTGCTCTTTCATGTGTTATTCAATGTTCATCTCTCATTTACTTTTTACCTTTCCCATAAGGTTTAAAGCTCTTTCAATGAAGATACTGTACTATAGGCCTACTCCTAGCTTCTTCATTTTGTTGTCTTTCTCAAATTCTGCTGTTCTTAGAGAGCTACTGCTCTGCTTTGTAGAAATCTCTGCTTTGTCTACGTCCCTGTCAGTAAGGTGACCATTCTCATCAAGTAACGGAGCGATGTCCTCTTTGGTGCTGCTCTTGCTCTTAATGTATTTGAAAAACCCCTTTATACTGTCTGCCACAGCACTGGGCAGCCTCAGCTCTAACTGAGCTTTGGCCACACCATTTTTTTCCCCACAAAGGCGAACAGCATCCCTGCAATCCCCCCACATTGCCTGACCTTGCTTCCATTGGCCATACACTTTCTTTTTCTGCTTAAGCTCCAGAGGAAGGCTCTGTTCAGCCAAGGCAGCCTCATGCCCCACCTGCTTGACTTTCAATGTTTTGTTTCTTGCTTTTAGAAGGTGGTACTTAAAAAGTGGCCAGCTCTTCTGAAGAACATGTAACCATCCATCACAGCACATCAGTCACAGGACTCTTCTCACCAGGTTTCACTTAAGCCAATGATCTCTGGGACCGAGCCAGGACTTCTATCTCTTCTTGCTTGTTCCTCATGCCACATGAATTGGTGTAGAAGCAATTGAGACGTGCTTTGACATATGCCACACCTCTTGGAGCAGACTTATGGAACTCACTAACACACAGGACCTCTAGCTGCAGCATGCCATCCTATATTTTATCAACAGCCATGTGGACACACTTCAGCTGGACTTTTGGTCCCACTCCCGACTCTGACACACTGTCCCTCAGCTCATTTCTAGCTAGCCTGGTTTTACCCCCTTCCCCCCTCAGATCTAGTATAAAGCCCTCTCCACAAGCCCTGCCAACTCCTTGGCTAGGACCCTTTTCCCCCCTTTTCTTGAAGGACAGGTGGACCCCATTTGCCACTAGCAATCCCAGGGCCAAGTAAACCATCTCTAAATCAAACAACCCAAAATTCCAATGACGGCACCAGCCTCTTAGCCACGAGTTGATCAGGGCTGTTTTTCTGCTCCTCTCAGTGTTTTTCCCTGTTTCTAAAGGGTTGGAGGAAAACAGCATCTGTGCTACTGCCCCTCTAACTAATCGTTCCAATGCCATTTTGATAGCCCTCGGGCTTCTCTCTGCCACTTCATCACTGCCAATCTGGAATACCAGAAGTGGGTGGTAGTCAGAGGGCAATACCAGTTTAGGGAGCTGCCTAGTGATGTCCTTGACCCAGGCACCAGGGAGGCAGCAGCCTTCCCTGTAGGGTCTGGATGACATTTCATCCCCTCTGTTCCCATCAGAAGGGAGTTGCCTCAGAAGGGGCAGTCTTGAGTATTGTTTTGGTACAAAACCATTAAGAGAGAGTTCTAGGAAGGGAGCTGGTTCTTGGGTGTGCTGAAAGAAAAGTTTGCAAGGCCCAGAGAGGTCTGCATGTGATGACAGAATTAGATATGACTGAATTTCTTTTCTGGATATAGGAACAGAGCCACAAATGTAGTTTGTCACCTGACAACCAACATAGATGCCCTCAGGTACTTGGAATCACTGGGTACTAAGCATTTAGATAAAAAATAATGTATGCAAAAGGCAGTTTAGTATCCTAACTACCCTTGGAATCTGGACCTGTTCCTCAGTGTCCAGGCTTCCCCGTCATATTCAAAGCTGGTCTACATCAGAAAGCTAATCAGACAGCACAGTCACCACTCAATTAAAATACATAGATGTATTTAAACATATAACTAATACATGCTAAACAAACTCTATGGACTGTATTCATACCAGCTATTACAGGTGTAAAACTTAGTGTCTAGTTATCTGCCTCCCAGTGCAATCCATTAAGAGTACTAGCTGTAAAACCCAAGTAGTTAGAGCAAGTCATGTACATATGATCAGTAGCGATGAGGACATACCCCAGGCCATCATGTTCTCTGCATATTTTATCTATTCTAGAATATCCCTTAAGGATGGCCCCTGTCCTGACTTCTTGCAGTTGGCTCTGCTCTACACCATTTTCACTGATTCAGTGAGCCAAAGCCACAAATAAAGAGACCTTATTGCACCTTTCAATACTGAAAGAGAGCTTATAACGAAGATGTATAGGGACTTTTTACCAGGGCTTGTAGTGATAGGACAAAGGGTGATGGTTTAAAACTGAAAGAGTGTAGATTTAGATTAGAAGAAATTATAAGGAAGAAATTCTTATTATATTATATTGTATTATATTATATTATTATATTATAAGGAAGAAATTCTTTACCATGAAGGCTGGGAGGCCCTGGAACAGGTTGGTCAGTGAAGTCACGGATGCCTCATCCCTGGAAGTGTTCAAGGTCAGGCTGGATGGCGCTTTGAGCAACCTGATGTAGTTGAAGACGTCCCTGCCCATAGCAGGCGGTTGTACTAGGTGGCCTTTAAAGGTCCCTTCAAAGCCAAATCATTCTCTGATTCTATGACTCTACAAAGAATTTCCTTTCAAACTTTTTCCATAAGCAATGAACCGGTGCCTCTAATGAAGGTAACTGACCAAGCTGAGTTGAGAGAGAGCTACTTCTCCCTAGTTTAAAGGCCTAGTTCATCACGGCTCTAAATGCTGAGTTTTAAGAGCAGGAAAAAGAAAGGTTCGTGGTTCGGAACAAGAAAACAAAATGTATCTTTAACCCACTTTCCCACCCATTCCTACTGAAATTAGCTTTGCCCTGCTCCTGAGTTTCGATGCCAGAAGACACACACACACACACACACACTGTTGGTCTGCACTGACTCTTCGCAGCAGCTGTCTGGTGGAGAGGTTCCCTTTGAGAGTTGAGTTTCTATCCATGTAGGTATGCTTCAAGCCAATGCTCCCCAGAATCCTTCAGTGAACTGCAAGAAAGTAAAACATCACTTGTGGGGAGAGAATATTCAGTTTCATGGGAAGCAAACTGTAGTTTAGATGTAAAAAGAATTAAAGTGAAAAAAATGGATTAAAAACTGCATGAACATCTAATAGCAAAATTTGACTACAGGGAATTAGTTGAGAGGATTTAAAGAAGAGAAATAAATCTTTGAAATTGTGAACAGTTTTTGAAAATTAAATGTACCTTTAGAACGACCTAAATAAACTCTAGGTTTGATCTCTTCATGGCTGTTGATTTGAAATGGTTGCCTATGTCCCTCACTTGCATACTATTACAGTGCCAAGCTATCTTGTTAATTGATACTTACTGCAAAATGTCTAGAAAGGCTGTCAGTAAAGTCTTGGTTTTATACTCAATGCCATGCTTATCACAAAGGGCTTTCACCAGAGGAGCTGCTTTCCAGTAGTTGTGTCGAGGCATTGTGGGGAAAAGGCTGCAGAATTGAAGGGCAGTTATTAGAAGACTGCTTGCACCACTCCCTGTTCCTTCTGCTCAAAATATTTCCGTGCCCTACCCCAGAAGGACAGCAAAGGGTCTCCTGAGATGATTTAATGTGAGACTACATGCCAAAGCTCACTTCTAAGTGATCCACATTATTCTCACTCTTCTCCCCATAATCATACTCACTGGTGCTCAATTTGGAAGTTCAAGTGCCCAGTGAACCAGTCGTTGAATAAAGATTGTTTCACATTGCATGTTGCATGGAGCTGGGAAGAAAAAAGACCAAAGAAATACATATTTAGCTTTTATTTTTCTCCAAGACTGATAATTGAAGCCCAAAAGTCATTACCCACCCACATCTAGCATGAAAGGCAC
This sequence comes from Porphyrio hochstetteri, assembly GCA_020800305.1. Lineage (NCBI taxonomy): Eukaryota > Metazoa > Chordata > Aves > Gruiformes > Rallidae > Porphyrio > Porphyrio hochstetteri. The sequence continues at coordinate 33,812,946 of CM036908.1, forward strand.
GTTAGATTCATGGATTATAGCCACTGTTGCTCCTAATTAAACAAAGTCTAGATTCAAATGGGTTTTGGTATATAGCTTAATTTAGCTAGTTCTTCACTCAGAAAGAACTCCTTCACTGGCCTGCCCACAACCCCAACTGTGATGTCTTTAAGAGGTTTTCCGCCCATCTTTCACTTGGGTAAAAAGATGCCAAATAAAGAAACAAAAAACACTCTTTGGCCTCCTCAAACTAGTGAAACTGGAGTCAGATGAAAAAGTATGAGTACACGCATTTGTGTTCATGGGGGGGGAAAAAAGGAGTCTGAGGGAAGACCTCATCATGATCTGGCTTCCTGACAAGGGGGAGCGAAGTGGCATATGCTGATCTCCTCTCTTTGGGGACCAGGGTTAGAACCTGAAGGAAGGGTATGAAGCTGCAACAGGAGAGGTTTAGGCTGGATGTCAGAAAGAGGTTCTGTACTGAGAGGGAGGTTGGGCACTGGCACAGGGTCTCCAGGGAAGGGGTCACAGCCCTGAGCTGGGCTGAGGGCAAGAAGTGTCTGGACGATGCCCTCGGTGCCATGCTCTGACTTGACTGGGCCTGTGTGGAGCCAGGAGTTGGACTCAATGATCCTTATGGGTCCCTTCCAGCTCAGGATATTCTATGATTCTATCTCACCTAATTTAGACACCTTTAATTTGAAATCTGCATCTGACCTCATCACTTTAGAGTCAATGGAGAAAAATTGACATTTTTATGGTGCCATTCATCTGACCTGATTTAGATGACTATTTTAGAGTAAGATGGATCAGGCTCTAGAATTGGCTCTTGCTCTCCAATTAATGTAGCAGTTGTTGAGATGTAGGCATCCAGATTTGGTCAGATGAATAGCAACCTGGGTCTTTTTCCCTCTACTATAAGGAAAAAGGCTTCAAAGTCACTCTGTGGGACAAAACTGCTGGAGGCAGCACAGATGTAAGTAACATTGTATTTACATAGTCATTTTCTCAGACCTCATTTTTGTCAGATTTCTCTTATCTGTAATAAACCAATAACCTGTAAGGTAAAAAATAAAGATATCCAGTCCCACTTTGCTTCTCTCTAGCAAAAAAGAAAGGAGATTCACTGTTATTCCATCAGTATTTTTTCATAATATGAAGGGAAAAGTGTTGTGAAAAACAGGTCACAACCTTTCAGTGAAAAAACAATTGTGTTTTTTAAAATCTAGATGTCCTGTTTTCCAACTAAAGCTTTAAATGTTTTGACTACCACAGAAGTGCATCCCTATTTAATGAACAGCAAGGACAAACCTCATTAGCACAGCATTGAAGCTAAGAGAACGGTGTTGGTTTTGTCCCATAATTCAGAGCTGCAGAACCCCTCTTCCAGAAGAAAGGAGATTCTCACCTGAGTAGATACCCAGTCTTTGTTCTTATCGTAGTCGATGTCCATTGGTATGTGATTCATCTGTGACACCCAAATAAACCAGGTACTCTCTAGGTACCTGGGCAGATAAACACAGAAACATTTATCATCTCTCTAATCCCATCCAAATTTACCATTAAAACACTGTCCTTAGTTTCATCTTAGGTAAAAGAGTGATTTAACATAATACAAGATTTTCTATTCCATCCCTTTACCTCCTAAATTCTGGCATTTCTTCTGAGAACCACTCAATTTGTAGTTGCAGATGCTCCTGAGCAGCCAGCACCAACCCCCCCAAAGTTATACTGTTTCTTCTTGGCTGACTATTTCTGAGAAAACTCTAGTGCATATGACTAGTTTGTGTTTATTTCCATTGAAGCCCAATATTGTTAATGAACAGTAGTCATTAGGTGTGCCGTGTGTTACCTGGACAGCCAATAGTACACCATAAAATTGTTAAATCCCATTAAAGGAATGTACATGAGACAGACACGGATGTTGAAAGACACAACCAATAACAGGTCCTGTAAAACAAAACAAAACAAAGCAATGAGAAGAAAATAAGCCTTTGTCGATGAATTCCCTCCTCTCCCTCCTCTCCCCTTTATTTTAGGTTAAAAATCCTCTTGCTGGTTGTTGACTGCATTCCTGCTGCAGCAAGCCTAGAATCAGCCTTTTCTATCTTAAAGCCCACAACCACCTGAGGTGAAGGTTAATATAGCTGCAGAGCGGTGACTTTTTTTTAATGTTTTCCAGACAATGCAAATAGTGCTTACCAGCCACTTCTTCCTCTTGATTGCAAAGTAGAATATAGACAGCTGGAAGAAGGGTACAAGTGCAAGTGGGGCCAACACTGAAGAAAAGAATGAAAACAGAGACATTTATAATTTCACTGCATCATAAATCTTGCAGAATATTCTTCTGTAAGAAGAAAGACATGCTTTCCATTTACACTAACTTTCATCTGTCCAGATAATCTGTTCCCCATTTCTTCATGTCTTTTCCATCCCTTCCTTCCTCACATTTCTCCCTAGTACCCATCATCACATAATCCTAACAGAGACATGAGGTGCAATTCCTCCTCACATTAACATTCTTTAACATGCAGGAAGCTTCCTGAAACTGTAACTTCAATGGGATAAGCTTTAAAATCTTTATTCTGGGGAGAGGATGCAGTTGGGGTTTTTAGGTCACATTCCTATGGCACTGCAAGGAAGCAGGGATACTCACAGATGAAATACTTATGCTGATAATTATAAGGCATGAACTTCTTCTTCTTTTTTCCAAGCTGAAAAATAAAAAGACATTGTAATAGACCAGCTGAAGACCTGAGACCCTTCATAAGGTATTTCTTATTCCTGTCTAATGAACACATAGAAAGCTACCTCTTAGTATCTCTAATTTAACCCCTCCTCTTGAAAAGCTGGTGCTGAAGTTCCAAAGCAATGGAGAGAAGCAGATTTTACTTGAGCCTTTGTAGCTGATTGATAGCTCAGATATCAACATTATGTTCTCAGAACAGAGCCATTTTTTTAAGGAGAATTCCAAAACTCAAGGCAGGATACAAAAATGCTCAAAAATCAGAAAAAAATCCTCACAAGTCATTTGAATTTTGTCGGGGAAGTTTCCAGTGATGGTAATGAAAGTCCAATCCAACCAATTCCCCATATTCATCACAGAGTGCTAAGACTATTGGTGCTGAAGTAGGAACAGGCTATTAACACAAAAACCAAGACAAGAAACTTGATGGATGATGAATGCAGAATGTGTTTGCTGTGAAAGCTACATGTGAATTTCTGTATCAGCAGAAACAGGATGCAGACATCCCATATTTTGGAGTAATAAAGGAGATAGTGGCCAGGAATGACACAAGCATTTGGGTGCCATCCTAAAATGACTGCTAGATCAAAGTAGTAAAAACTCTATAAAGACATCTGTCTTTTTGTTTTGTTGAATATTTTGCCTTCAAACTACATGAAACAGCAGAGAGATGAAGCGTTTACAAAAAGAGCAAGTAAGTTTGTTTCCTCACAGTGTACTTTTTCACTATTTGCATGAAAGGTTTCTTAACATCAACTGCAAATGTTGTGCTTATGATTCTTCAAAGGATAAAATAAGAAGGAGGTAAAGCAACCTATTTCCAGAGAAAAAAATACTTTGAACCCCCCAAAAATGGCTTCACTGGATCAAAATAGCAACAAAACTAACGAACTGGACTAAATTAAACCACTCCCAGTGTGCCTGACTTTTATGTTAAAAAAATCAGGAAGACATGAGAACTAATTTCCTATATTTTCACATCCATCAAACGCAAGGTAGTACAGTCAGCCCACCTTAGATGTTCATGCTAATATATAGCTATGAGAGATCTTTCATACCACTGACAAAATCCTTCCCAGTTGCAGAAAACCATTTTCTATGAATAAGTATTTTCGATAAACTATTTACAGGAGTTCTTCTGAGACACCAGAGTTGGAATTTTCCACGTGCCTTGGAAAGCTGTAATTTCTTTGCATAACACCAGCTAAAGGAGAGCAAGACACTATTTTAAGAGGCTGGTTATCTAACAAAGAGGCCGTTTCATCACCCCACTGGTAAACACAAGTTCCAGGGAAAGAAAAAGTAAAAGAGACCTTGCCTATCCTGATGATATCAGAAATCATAAGGCTGCTGGGAGACTGTTTGTGGCTTTTATTTTTTGAAGGCCATATGATTTGTGATTAAAAAATAATTTGCTGTGCTTGTTTTGTGCATAGCTGCAATACTGGTCCTGAAGGATTTCAGTGCCAAACAGCTCCCACAGACAAAAGGACCCAGAAGGAACATCTGACTCACTATCTACAGGATCACTAAGAACGTCTAACAATAATGTGAGCGGACTGACTCATTCTTTGGACTTCCTTCAAGGTGCTTACACCGCTCTTTTAGCTACACAGAGAACTTAAGCACTGATTTTAAGACTTTGCTTCACAGGAGCTGGTGCCTAAGTGTCACAACAACCACCCAGTACACGAGATTCTCAGACCTTGTAACACTATGAAAATTACCATGAGTTTATGCAGAAAGGCGCAACCTGAGTTATGACTATACCTCATTCTATAGCTTTCTGTCTTTCAAATGTTTTGTCCCAATGGCTCTTTGCTTCTCCAGACATCCCCTTGCTCACCTCCACGGAGAGTGTCTTTCCCAAGCTGAACAGGAGAGGGTGCATGTTGAGGTCAGGGTCTTTGCGGAAGCAGTTAGGTTTGGCATGGTGCTGGTTGTGCAGGTGATTCCACCAGCTGGCAGGTAAACCCTGCAGGAAGAGTTAAAGACTCAGGATTCAAGCTCAGACAGCATCAACAATTACATCACTGTTTATCCACCTATTATTGATGACCATACTACGTTTCCCTCACAGGTGATATCGCCTGAATGTAGGGAGGCTCTTAGTCATTGCTTAGTCCAGATTAGCCCCAGAGAATATTCCCACCATATGGCAGTTACCTTCAGAATATTTATCACAACAATCTGCAGAAATCGATTCCATTTAGGCTTCCTGAAGACAGAGCAGTGCCCCAGATCATGTTGAAACCAGCCCATCTGGATCTGGAAGACAAAAGGATCACTGAGGAAGCAGAATCACAGTGGTGTTGCATTAATTTGTCTCTGGAGTCTCTCTAGTTTTTATAGTGTCAGTGCATCTTCCTTCTGGTTTGGGGAAGAAACACTACCTGCTGTCTTACATGCCCAGTGCTGAGAACTTCCTTCCAGGCTACTGCCCACTAAAGCTGTTCAATACCAGATACTGATTTTATTTTAGCAGCTAAAGTAACAAAACATCATTACAACTCATTTGACTGTTAGAGCATGGAAATATTTTGCTCCCATCACAAATATATAATTTCCATGTAACCAGATAGAAAATGTAAGAATTTCCAAATCCATAGCTTTATTGCATTTCACATTCACACGGAAATACAAGAATGCTCTTTGAGGAACATCTGTTTTAGCAGGCATTAGGCAAATAGAACAGAATTAATTGCTCTTCTTCCGTGGATATCTGAGAAAACCTAAGGTTTCAGCACTACTAAGAAAATCTTGCATTATTTCTCCATCACCTTCCAATTTTTCCCATTTAAGGGCCATAAATCCTATTCCCTCCTTCCCTACACTGACCCTGACATGTCTTGTGCCATTCTGTGATTCAGTTTACTAATCCAGCAGAATACTATTCAGGCCCAGTGGCTGTCATTGGCTCGCAAATACCAAAGTCGTCAGATATTAAACAGAAGGAACATGGAGCCAAAAGTGGAGTTGAGAATGAAATATTCCCTCTTTTGCTGAGTTAAGGGATTAGATCATCTTGTGAAACTCCTGGCTTCACAACATCCCACCAAACCTAGTGAGCGTCTTGTCAGCAAAAGGAGATTTGCTGGAGGCAACAAAAATTGTCATGTAGAATGCACTTGTTGTCTTCAGCCAGAAGAAAGTATCTAAGAAGAGGCAGTTAAGTGATGACTGGGATAGCAATATTTTATTAATCCTCTCCATCTGGAAAAACCAAACATGTCTGCAGTGTTGAACTGTCAGCAATTTACCTGAGCGATGGTGAAGAATGCAATGCCAACTGAGAAAGGCACTAAGGATATCCCAAAGTACCAGACTACAAGCCAGGATGCAGCATCCAGTACCAGGAGGTGAAAGAAAATCAGGAAGAAAAAGAAGTAGTTTGGCCTCAGAAGTCCCATCTTATCAATAGTGCAGCGCAGCTCACGAAAATCCTCTAGAAGTGATTTCTGTAGGTAAAGTGTATGTTAATGCATTGTCTACTTCAAAAATGTAACATACCAAACCCTGCAGTAGCCATGGAAGTCAGAGAACATATACTACCAGATCTCTATGCAGAGGTGAGCATGAGATCAAGAGATCTTGGGTTTGCTTTGACGCTGGGAGACAAGCTGCTGACAGGGCCTGTTACTGAGACACCGCAGTGGGAAGAACTAAGCAGAATTTGGGGCTCTGGGTTTCATTCCTCACACCCAGGTATGGATTTAGTCATTCTGGGACAGTACATGTTTCCATACATCACTTCTGCCAGCTGCATACACACACACACCCCCTCCCATGGCACAGCATCAGGCATGCTGCTCCAGAAATTATTTCTGCTAGCTCTCTTTATTTTCCTTTCTCCCCCATACTGGAGCCCAAATCATCCCCACAGCTGGATTTCAAGACACTCACTTTTTTATTAGACTCAAAGCTGGGTTGATCTGGTGCCAACTCCCCGATCAGCAGAGATTTCAAGTATTTTTTCACCAGAACCTTGTCACTGTGAAATGCTACAAAGGCATCCTGAGAAACATGGAAAGGAAGGGGGTAAGAAAAGGCATGCAACTAAACACCAAGTGCCGAGCTACTGCTTTTTCCAGGTCTTTGATATAATACATAATCCAGTTTTCTTTGTCCAGAGACTCCAGGATTTCTGTCCCTTTGTTTGCTTCTCTAGCTCTTTGCCATCAACTGGAACTTGGCCCAAGTAAGCTAGAGAAGTTTCAGGAAACTAGATTTCATAAAAGTACTTGGGCGAGGCTGGTAATGAACATGAAAGTGTTTGATGAAAAACTCCTTGCAGAGGGAAACAAAGTCTTTCATCTGCTTCTTTCAGCACAGTCCTTCCCTAGAAGGCTCCAGCCAGCAGCAATGACCTGTTGATAGGACCCAGAAGGAGGAAAATACATCAATGAATGAGGTGTCTCTTTGCCGTGCTTAGAAGAAATGAATTATTTTCTAAATCCTGTCTTTACTACACTAAGGCCATAAGAAATCCATGCTGAAGCTCCATACAAAGCAGGACTAACTGGGTATCTCTTACAGTAAGTTTGCAGATTAATTGATAGTTCGGGGAACTGGGTAACACTAGTGACACAAATGGGTCTGTCCAAGAAGAAATATCCATTTCAAAACCGAATACAATCTGTGGAATAACTGATGAAAATCCAGATAAATAAAAACTCTGCTTTAGCTCATATCCTTAGTGAATTTTCCAGCAGAAAGGTTAAAAAGGCTGACTATACGCTTTTGTCTTCCAGAAAGAGTAGATACAACAACACTGTTAGTGTTTGAGCAGCCTGACCCTTGCTGACATTGGCTTTGAAAATCAATGTGGGTGACCATGACACAAAAAATTCTGCAGGTGTCAGGATTAAGTCCCTGGAAGGGGACAGAGGACTTTCCTTGTGCAGTCTGATATTTCTCTGGAGTTTGGAGACAGTCTATCTCCAAGTACTTTAGGCTAGCAATCAAAGCAAGGTGACTTTTTGGACAGATAAGCTTTCTACAGATATCTACTGGCTCTTTGTCACAGTGACAAAAGTGTAACTCCGTCCAGACCCAGAGGACTGGGGAAATCTTCCCATTATGATTCTGTGCCCTTCACCCTACAGGTTTTTATACATCTTTATGTAGCTCCCTCTTGCCAGGAATCCTAAAACTGAGTCAAGCTGTAAGTATCTATACCGCAGCTTAGAAAAAGGATCCAGAAAGCTTTTAGGCAGACTATCCTATCCACCATATCAGTATCATAGTTTCTTATCACAGAAATGCAACCCTTTCAATCCTACAACCTGTTCTTTCTCCTCCCTGCTTTTAGGACATGATTATCATCTTATGAGAGATTACCTTTAAGAACTATCATCTGCAACACACCCAACCTCCAACACTTGACATCAATGACATCAATGTAATGTTTTGCAATACATATTGCCTATATTCACAAAGTAATCCACATAGAGGTAGAAATTCTCATTTTATATATATAAAAATATATAACTGTGACCTCTAGAGGAAGATTATTCTCAGCATATATATACAATTATGAGCTCTAGAGTAGTCAAGAGTACTTGGAAAAGAATCTTGGATCCTGGCTTTAGACAAACTCATGCACCAGATTATCATTTGAGACACCTTCTAGTCCTGCCTTTCTGTAAAAGTGTGTATTTCTCAAAATACATAAACATAACAGCATTTTAAAAGCAAAAAAAGAATGGTAAAGATGAGCAAAATAAAACTTTTGAGCAAGACAGAAGAATGTCATTGTGATGTGACATAAATCCACAGTGTACCCACAATCCTGACTACTGTGTGTAGTTCTCATCCTTGTGTCTTCTGAAGATGTAGTAAAACTTTACACAGGAAAAAAAGAAGATTAATAGAGTTCTGGAACAGCTTTCAGACTAGAAAACTGCCTTGGAAAAGAGGTAACAAGTTAAAGAGTTTTAAAAATCCATAATGTAGCACTGAGAAAATAATGGAAAGTTTATGCACTGTTTTCATAACACAATAATTAAATTGTCATGAAGTAGGTTTAAAATGTACAAATGTAATAATGAGGAAAACCAGACTGTAATATTATTGCAATAACAAATGCAAATAAGATCAAAGGTCATTCTTTAAACTTATTCACACCAGACAAATTCACTGCGGTTAAAACACCCGGGTATCTCTAAAGCATAATAGTCTAAATGCAAGTCCCTACACTGGTGGCTGCTGAAGCTGGGAGGACATAGCTTGGGGACAAATCATTCCATGCATTCTGTATTCCTTGGCTCCTTTTGTAAAATAGAAACTGCAGGAGATGGCAGCAGGCCACAGGCACCTCTGAACCAGCTTGTTATGGTGGGCAGGGTTAGTGTCCCTTCTTTGGGTAGCTCTTTGTGCAGCACTGTTTGCAATCTCACATCATGTTCTGTGGGTGCTGCCTAATGGACACACAAACCTTTAAATCTCTATCTGCCAGTCAGCAAGCTGGGGAAGAATACCAAGAAGACTCAGAAGCCTTTTTTTTTATTTCATCTGAGAACAGGCGGCATTTTTCTGTCTGAGTTTCCAGTAGGGCAAAAGGAACGAGATTTGAAAAATAACTGATCCAATCCATTTTGGGCCATCCATTAGCAAGTGTTATTCCATTTTACAAACTGAAACCTGAGGAATTTGACAGGCTAAGCAACTTTTTGAACTCAAGAAGCCTTGCTGTGACAAGAATTAAATCTGTGTCTCCCATATTACATCTTCATGCCCAAATCCTCGACATGTCCCTAACGTGCACATTTCTGACCATGCAGAAATTCAAATCTACTTTCAACAGATAGCCTGTGAGATCTGCTTAGAATTTATTATTTCTGCCAACAAGCGACAAACTATTTTAGAGAAATCTTCTAAAGCAAAGAATTTTGCAGGAATCTCTGGGAAAACTATTTTCAAATAGTGACTATTTGTAGAATATTTCTTCTTCTTCTGCAGCCAACTGTCATTCTGCTGCTTCTTCAGTCTATTTTCCTGTATTTTCTTTCTTTTCTCCCCTTCTTTGAAACAACCTTTTTTGCTTGAGGCACTCTTTTACTCCCAGCAAAATAATATCACTTCCTTGGGTACCCTCCCCTTGCTTCACTGCCCCCAAAATTAGTTTATGTTTGGATACTAACCCCTCTTTATCTATCTTATCTATCATCTACCCGTGCTCTATCGTTTGCTTATCACTGAACACATCCACATTACACTGAAAGAGCAGCCTTTGCAGTAAAAATACACACCGAGCACACTGCTTCCTACCCTTTTCCCTTCCCGGCTGCTGCAACAGAAGCACTTTTCAGGCATCTGGAATCAGCTTGCCTGATCATGCCTGGTGGCAGGAAAACCTGCATGGATATTGCTGTGTTTACAAGAGGGTGTAATGAACCTAAACAGAGCATAGCAGGTAACCCTGCGTGGCAACCAGACGTGCACTTTTACACATAGCACAGACATGTCCACTGCATCATCTGATCAAGCGGAGCCTCAACTGCCACAAGCACTCTCCACTGGAGTCCCACCACGTCATCCTGCCCTCAGAACAGAACCACCTTCCTCCACTGTTCTCCAGACCTTACCGTAGCATCTTGCCCAGCATAGTGGCTAATAACGCGGCTCCCTCCGGGGTGCTGTTTGGAAAACTTGCTGACATCGTAAACCTTCCTGTCAATCACCAACCACCGCTCCTGGCCTTGTCCGTGGCCATTGTGGACTCTGATCTCTTCCCAAGTGAAAAGCTGTGGAAAGGCTGAAACAGGTCGTGTCTCCTTTTCAGCAGAGCCAGTCTGTGGAGCCATCAGCACTGCTAGATGTGCAGTCAGCGCTGAGATTCACCCGTCTTAAGCTTTGTAGCACTGCATCCAGGCAGAGGCTGAACCACCTCAACCTACCCGTTATACAGTCCCACTCCAAGCCACTCCCTGTACTTCTAGGGCTGGTTGTCTCCCCTCGCCCAAACACACCTTTCCACCGCTCCCTCCTCTTCTAGTACAGACCAGACACTTCGACACACCCTTGAATACAAGCCATGTTCTTTCTTGTTCTTTAGAAGGTCTGATTATTCATGAGAACTGCATACAAATAGGCATAAATAGACTTAGGAAAGTTATCTGTTATGCAGTTAAATGAGATGGCAACCTGACAGAAAGGACTATTACATGAGCACCTTCACAGAGCATTAGGAACTGGGTAAGGTAAGCTGCTAACTTGCTTCCATACTGCTGAGTCAATATGGGGATTCGCCAGAACAGAAACCTGAGGAAGGCTACAGGCAGCTAGCTCTTCTGCAGCAAATATTCAGTGACCTTCATAAAAAACTGAGGCACTTCCAGCATCCTGTAATCCCTTAATCAGTCATTAACATCAGGAAATCCCACAATTACCATACAGCAGAGCTTCAGACTGTCCTACAGTGTCAAAAAGTAAAGCTGCAGAAGATCCAAAAGCTGCTGTTAAATATGTTTTCTAATGTCTCTCATTCAACTGCAGTTCCTGTCATCAAGACACGAAGCCACCTTGTACACCAGCATAGTGGAAATAGCAGAATTATCCACGGTCTGCAGTCTCTCCACAAGGTATCTTTTAAAGGTCTCATTGCTACCCAAAAACTTCAGGTTGCCCTTGGTCTTTGACATTTTCTGTGTTGACCCTAGCACACTAAATTCATGTGTGTATCTTAACTAAAAGCATCGTTGATCAAAACCCAACCAGATCAAAGAACACATTAAGAAAATGTTATTTATCTCCAATTAATTTAACTTGCACATTGACCACACTTTGCACACAGCTGTTTTCAGAGCTCCCTGTGTATACTCCAGCCATTCATTCATCTCATTGTTCAATTAATTAACTCATAAATCATCAAGAGACATTAAAAGATTTTGGGGTTGATAACAGTAACAATAACAACTGTTAACGCTGAGTTTGGCTATAGATTAGGAGTTTCTAAAACCACGTTTAACAGCACTATTTACGTAATTAACCTTACTTAAGTATTAGTCTTGTAGAGCCAAAGTCTAAGTATCTCTGATGTTAGAGAGGGTCTGCTACGCAATAGAGAGGTAAGAGTTCTCAGCTGTAATAAATAGCAAAGAGAAGGCAATGACATATTTCCTGTGAAGTCACATCAATTTTGCAGATGATGCGGAAGCCCACATATATGAAACATTGCCCTACTTGAGATTTAGGATTCTTCTTAATCTTGTACATTTTTTTTAATCCAAAATTCGTAGTTTTGGAACTTTTTGAGGAAGGAACAAGCAGTAGGTTGATATGGTATCATCTTCTGTCCTCTTTAGGTTTCCATTCTATCCCTTTATGATGCAATACTGAGTTAAATGCTGAATCAGGCATTTTCCACCTTATCCCAAACTTTTTATGTTTCTAAATTTATTTTGTTTATAACCACAAATATTGTCTACAACAATGCCCAGTCCCTGCCTGAAGCCTAACAGTTCTAGGTCTCAGCTCTCTGTCATGACAGTGAGTTTCACAAGCAATTCACATGTTGTGATTCAAAGAAAACTGGTGGGAGTGATGAGGTCCCAGTTCTGGGAAGGACTGAAAAAACTCAGCTGAAGTTGGAGACTTGCCATAGGACAAAAACACAAGAAAGATCAGGGTACCGCAGCAGGGTGAGCTGAAATGATTTCCATCTCCCAAGCAGAGGGCATGCAGGAAGCCTAGCAAGAGATGGTCAAAATAGAGATGATCGGATAGACCTCTGCATCAGGAGAAAGGTACCAATTAATTTATATAGAATGACTTCATTTTGAGGAGTTTGTCTTTAAGGGATCACGGTTTACAAGATATTTGTGCTGTAAGTGATGACAAATCTTCTCAACTTATAGTTACTTTTCTTAACAAAGTCTCAGACTGTTAACACAGTGGCAAATGTGAAGTCTTGGGTTTTGCCTTCCTTGTGTTTCCCAGTGAAATACCAGTAGCCCAAAACCAGGTAGAGACAGCCGAAATCTCACATAGCAGAGACACCTGTCTTGCCTTCAGCACTGCATGGATTGAGCCGTCTTTTTGGCTGGCAGCTGTAAATTATGCAATTCTTATTCTTTAACTCATGTAACATCTTGCAAATTAATCAGTCAAGCCCAAAACAACCTTTTAATGTTCCTGACATGTAGCAATGTCTGAACCACCCTAGGTAAAAGCGAAATGTGACTATTGGTATTCATTAGAAGGCAGTGATAAAAGAATGGGAGGAATAATTTATTACTGTGCTGTCACATTGGATTTTGTAATGCTTGCTTTAAATAAAAGTTATGAGTGTCTGCACTAGTGATACGTTCATGTTCTAGCATGGAACATGTGTAGGGTCTTACCTAAATCCTATTCAGCACTTGAGGTGGTGGCAATAAAATACACAATACTTGTTGCAAGCTCCTGCTTATGTGGGGTTTTATATATATATGTGTGTATACATATATATATGCAAAAAATTTCAAGTGACTCCATAGGTGGCTAAAATAAACACTTCCAACTGCCTTATAATCAGGCTTCTAAACGTAGCAGCTACCTGAAAAGAAGTAGATAAAACTGTGTGTTTAGAGTCTGGTCTTCAAGAAGTATGAGAATACAGAGCCAGGAACGTGCCGGAGTGAACAAAGATGGGATGTCTCTGCCTACACACATGTGGTCAGCAATAATCACTGTTACCACACTGTAAGTGCCAATGTCCACCAAACCACTGCTGCTACTTCGATGAATTAAGTTTGGGAGCACTAAAATAATTGTCCTGCATGTTAACAGTATTTCGTATCTGAATGGATTTGGCACTGGATTCCATCCTGATGGTCCTGTACAGCCCACTGATATTGCATTAGATTAAAAAGCCTCAAACAAGCCCTTTCCCATTTGGAAAGCAGAAGGCATCTCTGTCTGTATTATCCAGGTTGCCAAACAAATTTCAGCGTTGCATGGAAAAGCCCAAATGGATAGTGAAAGCCACAGCCGTGCTCACCCAAAGAAACTCTTGAGAAATCAGCTAAAGTGAATTTACACCACATTCAGTGTTCTGCAATAACTACCCACACCCCTGCCAAAATCTATGTCATATGCATCTGGGAGCTGGTACACGTGCACAGAGCTACTCTACACCATTGGTTTTGTGACTAATTCTCCTTGCAAAGGCACTTGACATAGTTTCCCAGAGTTCCAGAAAGCCAGTGCATGACTGCTGAACTGGCAGTTACTGCATCGAGATTTTTAGCCTGTATCACAAAAATATTTGCAGTTTACACTTAATCCACTGGAGATAAAGTCACACAACACAGAGCAGCCCAGGAAAAAAAAAAAAAAATAGTACTGAAATACACTGAAGCACCTTATTTCTAAGAAAATCTCTTGTTCCAGAGTAATCCTCTGGGTTGTGCATAATTTTGTCACACAGGGTGCCACATATGGTTCTTCTGATCACCTTTTCTAGGGAAACTAAATTTTGCATGGAGCCCATCACATGTGCTGTGAGAACACCTATCAAGTGAGGCTCCTGGGCAAGTCTGGATGAAGAAATCTACGTTACAAGCTGTATGGTCTCACTCAGAAGGAGTGAGCTGGGACTGTTCAGTCTGGGGAAAAGAAGATTAAGGGGGGACCTAATTAATGTTTACAAATATCTTAAGTATGGGATGCAGGGGGAATTGGCCAACCCCTTTTCAGCAGTCTGTGGGGACAGGACAAGGGGCAATGGATGTAAATTGGAGCACAGGAAGTTCTGCACCAACATGTGGAAGAACTTTTACACAGTGAGGGTGACAGAGCCCTGGGACAGGCTGCCCAGGGAGCTGGTGGAGTCTCCTTCTCTGGAGATATTCAAGACTCGTCTGGACGCCTATCTGTGCAATATGTGCTAGGGAGCCTGCTTTGGCAGGGGGGTTGGACCCGATGATCTCTCGAGGTCCCTTCCAACCCCTACGATTCTGTGATTCTGTGATAGGAAAATCAAATCATGTGGTTGGTTGTACGTGTCTCCAAGGTTAGATGTCAACAGTATAGGGAGTTTGAAAAATGTCACCCTGGGAGTAAGCATCTACAATGAGAGCTGCATTTTGCTATGTAGGCAGGCCTGAGTCTCTATGCCCTGGCCAGTCTGAAGCCATGGTGAAACAGCACCTTGCCTTTGTGGAGGGCTCGTGGACCCTTTGCCCTAAAGACACTCTGACCCTGGCAGGGAGCTGACCTGCATCCATCTCCTCCCACTCCTGCAGACATAGACAATGTTCCTTCATGAGTTTCATGGACCCTCACTCAAGACTATTATGTGACTATGATATCCCTCTTTCCAAACACAGCAAGGAAATCGAAATTATTACATTTTTCCCCCCCTGCACAAACTGTACAAGGCTACAGTCTCAAACATCTCCTCAGTCTTTCCAAGAGACAATAATTTTTGCAGACTGCAAAATTTTGCTTTGAAAAAAAAACCCAACAGTAACTACTTGCTTGATAAGATCATCAAAAGATGGGATGTGGGTCAGGAGGAGAAAAGGACCAGGTTTTCCTTTTTTTAGTACATCCTGAATTAATGAGACACCACCCTGTATCTCAGATGGGGCTAATTTTCAGGAACATCATCTGCTTTCAGAAATTGGAACAGAAAACAAAAGAAAAAACAAAGGGTTTTTTTGTAGTGCACTAAGTCAAGATTGTGGTGGAGGCTCTCTTCTCTTCACTGCCTTGAGAGGTTTAGTTGGCTCAGATATTCAAAGTCTGTATTAACTTTGTTTCATTCCTTAATTCAGATTTCAGTACTAAGTTAACACATGGGGGGGGAGGTTCCACTGTGAAAGCAATCTTTATATCTTTTTGCAAAAGAGAGAAAACACCTATGAAATACTACCAGTTGGGTGGTGTCAAATTTTGCTTTCACTCCTAGCTTTGAGCTGTATTTTATGGGTAAACAATAAAAATCCCCAGGTGGATGTCGTGTTAACTATGAGGATGTGTAAGATCAGATTCTGTAATAAGCACTGTGAACCCTCTCATACAAAAATCCCCACAGAACAATAAGTTGCATTGAGACATTGAACTATATTATATAAATTTCTCCTACAGAAGGTACTAGAACCCCTACACAGATGTTGCAATGCTGCGCAATGAAACTGATGTGATTTGCTATTGCAATATGGCCTTCTCATACACACATCATATGTAAATACACACCCAAATTCTTTCTTAAAAAGGGTCAATATTAAACTCAACAATCACCATATACTTACTAGTTCTCTTTTGTGTATCGCATTTAACCTAAAATTCCTACAAAACATATCCTTCGGATTCTCCAACTTCACGGGCAGCAGAACCCCAGGGGTTCTTCTGATCTAAATTCATCGGGTCTAAAATTATAAATTCTAAATTTAACAGTTGTTAAAAAGCCCCTCTCAAGCACACAGGTAGCATTATATATTGTTACAAAGAGGGAAATAAGACACACAGTGATTCAAACTATAAGAAGCCCATTTTGGTTTTCTAGCATCATATATTTCAGATTGGCTTTTTCTGCATTTTCATAGAATCACAAACTGGTCTGGGTTGGAAGGGACCCCAAGGATCACAGAGCTCCAACCCCCCCTGCCACAGGCAGGGCCACCAACCTCCAGGCCTGGATCTACACTAGGTTGCCCAGGGCCCCATCCAACCTGGCCTTGAACACTTCCAGGGACGGGGCATCCACTACCTCTCTGGGCAGCCTGTTCCAGCACCGCACCACTCTCTCTGGAAAGAACTTCCCCCTAATATCTAATCTAACCCTTCCCTCCTTTAGCTTCAATCCATCCCCCTTGTCCTGCCAGTGTCTACTCTTTTAACACATTGATTCCCCTCCTGTTTCTCTGCTCCCTTCAGGGACTGGAAGGCTGCAATGAGGTCTCCCCACAGCCTTCTCTTCTCTAAGCTGAACAAGCCCATTTTTATAGCTTTTTCTGAGCTCAGCACAGGGCACCCACTGATTACAGACACATTTCTGAATGCTGCAGCTATCGAAAATTGTGCATCCACTGACAAAAGACTCTACAAAATCTGACCACACTTGCAAGGTGGTGTGTTCTTTGGGTTTTTTTAATGCGTGGCTGATGCAACACCAATTAGGTACAACATGGCATAAGCAAGGATTAAAACACCCACAGTGTTTCCACAGCTTACACACAGAACACCTTCTTCCTTCTGTCCTTTTTATGGGTCTTGGGCCACCTTCCAATTTCTGCAACATATGAGGCAGGGATTCTGCTGCATTTGCTTCCTGAACTATTCAAATAATAATTCAATTCCCTGCCTTTCACCGTCTGCCTCTTGCACCCTTCTTCCTCAGACACATATTAGGGTGCATATTGTTAGGACGGTAGCATATGCATTTTGAAGGTTTAGATGAGTAAAAACTTCCCCCTAATATCTCATCTAAACCTTCCCTCCTTCAACTTCACTCCATCCCCTTGTCCTGCCATTGTTTACCCTTTTAACAAGCTGATTCCTCTCCTGTTTCTCTGCTCCCTTCAGGGACTGGAAGACTGCAATGAGGTCCCCCTGCACCCTTCTCTTCTCTAGGCTGAGCTCCTTACTCTAGGAGGTTCTTTCATTTTTCAGATTTTGCTCTCAAATAAAATCAGCAACCAATCCTGACGTAGCAAAGCTGGGACATGTAGCTCTGATACCTACTTGCCAGTTCTTTTATCTCTGGTGGAAGATCATAATTTGCTACCATTATATTACAGAACCTGTGAAACGAAGCCTCCAGCAACCAAAATGGAAAGGCAATTTTCACCATGACTACGTGTCCACAGTATTCCTAGAAGATCTAGTGGAGGTATCAGACACATGTAAAACTGATATTCTAGAGACTCTCTTGTCCCTAAACAAGCATTCCAGTGACTAAAATTGCATTGTTAAATTATATGGTTTTTTGAGGTATATTTAAAGCTAATTTTCCTGAACAAACCTTGTGTCACTTGATCTTCTGACTCTACAAAACTATGCTTTTCACAGAAGCAAACAACTGTGTAAAGGACACCCTCATAATCAGCCTTTCATATAAGCACTCATCCGTGCATTAGGTTTTTTTGCTGTTTCAAAACTTTCCTTGCCATTTTCTCAACACTTTAATTTAGTCTCTGTAGCAGATGTAAATCACACAGAAATTGTAATTCAGGTCAACGAACTCTTCTACTGCAACACAATTGTCTCTCCACACCCATGAGTAGTGTTGCATCAATACATTAGTCTTCTTCACCTGATCTGTTGAGAAATCATTCTATATTCCTTATAAAAGAACCTTTATTGGGAAGCAACAAATCATCCTGGGTTTGAGTGGCTCAGCTGCATCCGCTAGCTATCCTGTATGGACCTACAGTCATCATCATTGACCCTTTTCTAGAGATGAAGGATTTTTTTACAAATACCACACTCTACCTCTTCAGGAATTCCGGATAAGGGAAGCAAATGAATGCATGGGCTGGGCAAGGATTGCACTTGTTATGTTTAAAAGTCAAAAGGAGTGGGTGTTGGGAAGGGGAAACTACAGCACTTTTCCTCTTCCGGTTTACCCCATCACCCTTAACTGTTTTAATATTACCCTAATGTTTTTGTAATTCCAGCTATCCCATTGCTGAAAAGGTTTCTCCCTGATTTGAAAACAACTCATTTCTTCTGGGCAGGAGACACCTCCTTGTCCAATGATACTTCACTGGATAATCTTCAAAGCCTTGGGAACTTCAGGCTGTGGTGGTGAAGACCACAAATGCCTGATGATTTTTTTCTCCTATGGTCTTTCAGGACCATATCTTCTCCCAACATCCAAATCCTGTGGAGAGGCTGAAGACTAACAAGCTTCACCTTGGATGTAAATGCTCTGTCTTGATCCCTAAATAAGCTTTGCTCCAGTGCCAGTATATTTTAACAATTATCCTAGTCATTAAATCTCTCCTTACAGCATGCAATTCAAATACTTGATTGCCTAACCTGGCACAACCATGGCAGAAAAAGAGCTTGTTACGTACAGGACGTGTGAATGCAACATACAGGAATTCAGAACTACCATCTTAGCAGTCACTTGGCTTTGAACAGTTACTGACAGCAGAAGGTTAATTACTTTCCCCTACTTCATGATCAGATCCACTGGAGACCTCTTCAGAGAATTAATTTTTATGCTTGTTAAAGCCGTAACGAATATTTAATACACCTTTAATTTCCTAGTATTTAGGCTGAACTAAAATAAAGACACAAAAAGCCCACAAGCCATTCCCCCTTACAGACAAAGGTTGTTTTAACAGGCTTACCTATTCTAGAGGGTGAGAAAGGGGTATGATGCTTTGGTTTGTGTGAGGAGTTCCGGTGTCACATCAGTTAAAAGCTGCTTTGAACTGTGCATTAATTTCCTATTTAATTCCTTTAAGTGAACAGAAAAGTAGGTAGCAGCAAGACAGGAGCCTTTGAACACCCATGCTTCAGTTGCCAGTGAGGTTGTGTGCCCTCCTTCCCTTCTGATGCCTGACTGCCATCCTGTGGCTGTTCACAATGTTCAAGTTCCATGCTTTAAGTCTGAACTGTGAAGTCAAAGGACTTCCACTAAACGGTAAATTTGGGCCCAACGGTGTCATTCCAAAGGATGTATCCCAATACATGTTTAGAGATCCTGAAAGGGGTTTTGGACTTGCATTAGAGCATTGTTACAAAAGTTCAATATTAGAAGCCTCAGAGTAATCTGCCACTGTGGCCTCTAAGCAGCCAAGAAGACTCACAGAAATTGAAGAAGTTGTCATACAGCTTATTTCTCCCACTGAGCTGTCACAGACCTGGAGAGCTTCCACTAAACTCAACAGAAGCTGATCTGCTCATGTTGATTCTGGTCACTTTTCAGTCTTAACCTTTAGGACTGTGAATCAGTTCAGCACATAGTATTTTTCCTGGCTAATCAGGCAATTGGTATTGTATTGTGGATGTTTCCTCTCTACTGTGGTGGAGAAAAAAGGCAAGAGTCTTAGGCACTAAGGTGAAACTTAGACACATTATTCTCTTCAAACCTCTTAACATCATAGCCCTGGAGGTTGCTTAAATGTATTTGTATTTTCAAAATTAACAGCCAGATAATTAATGTTCTGACTCAGCATTAAAAAAAACCAAACCAGACTTGCTGGAAAACACCAAGCACCTCAATATTGCTGAACGCTTATGTCCCACTTCTGCTACAAGCAGCGTTTCTTCTACTTACCTCACTTGTCACAATCTGGCTGGGAAGTACTTTCAAAGCTTCACAAACTGAGCTGAAGCCTAGCTGTCTTCTTTTAAAACCCCTTGGAAGTAGTACCTCTGTGGCTAGATGAAGAAGAAGAGTGATTTCCTTGCCTGTTGAAAGCAACTTTCATGTCTCAATTAAAGGTTCACTGCATTACGGAAAGAGACCAGGAGCAAGCTTTATTTTCAAACCTTTCTTCCTCATTCTGTAGGAAGAGCTTGTGCATGGCTTTTATGCTGCATATTTCACACATGCTGATTCCCTTCCCCCAAAATACAATTGCTGAGGTTCATGACACTTCTCTCTCCGCAACAGTGGACAGGCATTTGTTCCACATCTTAGAGAGCGTGGACCCTTGCACAGACATATTTTACTCTGATAACAGCAATGATTTATAAGATAAGGAATTTTATTATTAGACTTTCCTCCATCAATATTTCTACAAACAAGAGGGAAAGAAACGGAGCAGGAAAAAAAAATAAGGCAAAAGAGTAACTAAGGCCCATTTTCTTTATGCTCTTTATCAACAGGTATCAACAATTTAATTATTATTTTCTTTTTTTCCCATTACAATTCCACACAGCAACACTCTTGGCCTGGGAAGATGCACTTCTTTCATTGCCTCACAAGCCATTCTCCTTTTGAATGTAAATCAGAAAAAACACCGTATCTTCCTCAAAATCAACCCATCCCACTGGAGACACCACTGCCTGCTACTGAGGTAACAGGCTGATGGAACCATCTTCATGAGTGTTATATCCTAGTTTGGCATCCGTAAGTGCAGTGAATGAAAAGACACCAGGAACTGCAACAAGGCTATAAATCAAATCAATCACACAGCACATGCCCTCTTGAGGTGTGTTTTGAAGGCACCTCATCCAACAAAGACCAGCAGTGTATTGGCTGATGCGTGCCTATGGGTAAGCAGCTTGCTGACTTCTGCTAATTGAAGAGTTGAACATGTTTAAACAGTACCTCAACCCCTAACACTTTTACAACTTCATTTCATTTGCCTGCAGCTTAGACAGGAAAACCTCCAGCTCCATGGGCTAGAAGTTATGAGTTCTCTCCACTTAAAAAAAATCCTCAAAAAAGAGTGAAGTTTCAGGTGATCACAACCTGATCACCATTTTGCTTCCGTAGTCACCCCTGCAGGGAACCCAGGTATGGACATCCTGTATTTCTGTCCCTTCTGACTTTCTGCAATGGGTTCGATACCTCTCAGAAGTACATCACTGGGGAAATCACTTGCAGAGACTCCAATGGGAGGTTACAAATGTGCAAATAACCCAAAGGCCTTCACCACAGAAGAGATGCAGAGAGCAGCATTCCCACATAATGTGGCATGCTGAGCTCTCATATCTACATGCCTGGGGAATATCCTCCACTCTCCTGTCTCTCTACCTCAATTAGGGCTCTAATTAGATCTTTTTCCTCATGCTTATTTCCCACAGAACTGCTGTCTGCATCTTCTGCACCTCACCCACATACAGACAAATTGGTTTTGTGCTCTCGGATGCTCCCTGCTGCCCCTTGGTTTGGGCACTTCTGTTAATTACATATAGGTATTTGAAAATACTGTACCTACACAATTCCTTATTGCTGCCACATTTAATAACTCCTGTATTCTTCGACCTCATATGGTCTCAAATTTCTTACTACATTTAGAATGAGAGCCACCTCACAAAAGCATATGTTAGGTAAGAGCCTCCCCTCTATATACTCAGCAAATGAAGATATCAGCAGTCAAAAAGGAATCTGCTCCCAGGCCCAAAGCTGCCTCCAGCTTGGTGGAGCATAACATCCTCCATTCAGCTTTTCCCTGTAACTCAGCACCAGAGAAGAATGAAAGAAGCACAAGAAGAATTAAGAACACATCTTTTTAAAAAAAAAAAAAAAAAAAAATCAGATTAATCACATTCATCCATGGAATTAGGCTGCAACACCTCCCCACCTCTGGCTTAGCCAGCTCGCTCTCCTCTGTGCAGTATCTTCATGGTGACCACCACAGGAGGCAACAAGGGTGGGGGACTTCTCCATAAGGATCCACTGCTGCTTATTTATGTAGATAGGCATCAAGCCAGAGCTCCCCTGAATCTTTCAAAGAGCTGCCAAGAGAGAACCACATTTCCTTAGAAACAAGGTAATGACATACAGCATCCAGAGAACAGGACCTTCTGGGCAGAATTGCTGTCTATAGATGAAGCGAAGGAGATCATAACACGGTTTGGGTTGGAAGGGACCTTTGAAGGTCATCTAGTCCAAAGTCCCTGTGATGAGCAAGGACATCTGCAGCTAGAGATCTTCAGAAGCAAGGCAATGTAGACTACAGCTACATCAGACAAAGACCGGAAGGCTAAAGTACACAACTTAATTAGAATAAAAACAAAAGGAGCAAGCATGGCAGAAGGGAGCCACATGACTTTTCAACGAAGTAAGAAATATCTGGGGGGCAAGGAGGGGAAGAAAGGAAGAAAAAATAAAAGAATGAATGACAGTTCAAACTCATCTTTATGAAAACACCTCTTTGTCTGGCACCCTACTGACCTCTAACTCTTCAGAGCTGAAGAAAAGGAGTTCTCCATTAGGTCATTCCTACTGACACCTTCTACCTGCTGCTACTGAAACCAGCACCATGGCCAAAGTTTTCCAATCCCCTTCCCTGTCACCTATGCTATCTATAGCTCTTCACAGAACGTCTGTGATCCAAGTTGGCTGCCCCTCCCCCTTCCCACATCCCTCACTTGCCCACTCCCTAATACTGAAAAACCTTTCACCCAGGGAAGGCAGTGGGTTGATACATACTGCACTATGTCTGCAAAGGCGGTGAGCAATGGCTTGCACTGGTACTCAATACCATGTTTGGCACACAGGGACTTCACCAAAGGGGCCACCTTCCAGTAGTTGTGTCGAGGCATTGTAGGAAAAAGGCTGTGTGTGGAAAAAGAGTACGGTGATTCAGTGGCACACATGAACACCCCGCAGAATTCCTGCCCGCTCCTCCTCTATGCCTGAGCCCTGGAGTGCCTCAACCTCCCCTTGTGCCCACAGACATTACTGCTCTTCGTAGTCCCTCTCATTGTCACTTCAGTGACAATCTCTACTGAAGCAGGTAATTCTCACTCCTGTGCCATGCTATGCATATCCAAAGGAGTACTGGTGCTCACCAGTGCTCCAAAAATTTTCTGACCCATCACTTGGAGTTCCCATACCATCCCCATATAAAGAACACAATATTTACCCACGCTATCTATTGTTCTTGCATTAGAGAGACAGGGACCTTGTAGGCTCTTCAGACCTAGTGTAACTACTGCTCCTTGAAATTCCCTCTCATCCCCAAGCTATGCTTCAACTCACTGGTGCTCGATTTGGAAGTTCAGATGTCCACTAAACCAGTCATTGAATAAGGACTGATGAACATTACAGGTTGCCTGGAGCTGCGAGAAAAACAGTAACATTTAAGTGTTGTTTTAGGAATGCCCCTTTCCTCTTACATGTGCCAAACACAATATTAAACAGGTACAAGTTCCTTATCATCATGTGCCTTCTGGCTGAATACAGCGACTCCAAGAGCTCTCTAGTCACAAGATGGCCATGCTGTGAGATACAATTATAATGGACATAATTTAGGAGAACAGACTTGTTTTCCCAGGGAGATAGGCCATAACAACCATGATTTTCACCTCCTTCACTTAAAAAAATTGTGTCATGGTTTCAGAACTAAAATAAGACAGATCTGCATCCTTCATGCACAGAAAGCTCTATCTGAAGAGCACTGTAGCATCTCTATTGTCCTTGATGCATTTGAAGCCTCCATCCCACTTCTGCACCTTCTTTCTTTGCACCAATCACTCATTTCACACAGCAAGGACAAGCTGCTTATGTTTTCCTCTCTCAGTTCCCATCACTTCTGCAAACAGCTCTCTTGGGCGTTATGTACCCAGAACTATAAATTCTCACCTTCAAAGTCAGAGGTGTCTGGAAAGAAGATCTTACCTGGGTAGAGAACCAGTCCTCATTCTTGTCATAATCGATGTGCATCGGGATGTGATTCATTTGTGTAACCCAGACGAACCAGTTACTCTCTATAAACCTGGGCACACAGACACATACAAAGCTGTTACTGATGTCACACCTATGCCATAAGAAGTCACTATAAAACACTTGTATGCATACAAGCTAGTCGTTGCTGAATAAAATAAACACCAGGAACCCCAAACATCTCCTACACACCTTCTGCCTTCTCAAGACACATGCCTCACAGGCTACAACCTCTGACTCACTGTAAGGCACAAGGAGAAAGAATAGGGAGCTGATGGGAAACAATCAGGAGCCTGAAGAAAAGCTGACACAAAGGATCTATAGAAACTGTGTGCAGAAAATGGAGGAATTCTAAGTTGATTAATACCTGACTAACAGATGAAGCCCCAGGATACCCTTCACCCCCAATAAGGGCAAGTAGGTGAGAAAGAATCGGAGGTAGAAGCTCAGCATCCAGACCAGGTCCTGTAGTACAGCGAACAGATAAAATTTCATTATGAGGATGAATCACTGGCTTCTGAATTTACCAACCACTCTATGTGGCACACCCTTTAGAACCTACCAGAATATCTTCCACTGATATATTTTTCCTCCCTGTCCCCATCACAAAACAATCTGACACACAGACTCTCCCCAGCCATTCCTGGTTCTTATGAGCCCAGCATGGGGCAAACCCCAGAGAGGACATGTTCTAACACATCACATTTTCCTCTAGATCTAAAGAGAAAGCAAGC
This sequence comes from Porphyrio hochstetteri, assembly GCA_020800305.1. Classification (NCBI taxonomy): domain Eukaryota; kingdom Metazoa; phylum Chordata; class Aves; order Gruiformes; family Rallidae; genus Porphyrio; species Porphyrio hochstetteri. The sequence goes on from CM036908.1 coordinate 33,837,688, forward strand.
AGTAAGAAAATCAAAAACATAGCCAATGAAAAGAATGGAGAGCTCTGGTTTACCTCCACCTCATCTGGTTTTGTTCCTCTTCACATTTCTTGCAAACTCTTATTTCTCCCATGTTCATTTGTTCTAGATTTTCCTTTTACAATCTTCCTAACAGCTTCAAAGTCTAATACACATCCCCTATTCCACTTCACACTGAACTGTCTGGATTCAGTTTAAGGCCCCCTAAAAGCTACTTGATTTTTAATGTATCACTGTGCAAAATGGAGGTGCACTGAATCTTCCTCCTCCTTCTGCTACTTTTCCCCTTTTTCTGTGGCTGTAAATTTTTTACTGTATTGGCTTGGGAAAAGCCAAAAGGAGTGGCTAGAATGACCACTTCTGCCTTAAACTAGACTCTCATGAAGGACAAGTTCTGTATGAACATCAACACTGCAGAAGGAGAAATGGTTCCAGACACTCACACACCCTGGACCAAGCCAGAACATCAGAGAACATCTTCTGCTACCCAAATGTGAATGGATATGTTAAAAAGAGGGGCTGTGTGGAAGGAACCCTTCACCCCTCAACCCCAGCCAAGGTCATTTCCCAGATCACAGACACACAACCCTTGCCGCAGAGATACACAGCTTCCAGCAATTTCTTGCACTTAAACAAGCCTGTAAAAGAAGGAGGAGTCACCATTGACAGAGCAGAGATGACTTACCACCCACTGCTTCCGCTGCACCGCAAAGTAGAATATGTACCACTGGAAGTAAAGGGGCACCAGAGCTGGAGGTCCAACTGGAGTGGAGAAATAGATTGCAGAGACATTAACTGTGCTCTCTTACCCCAGTGAGACAGACTGGAAAAGGAAGGGGATGAGTCAATGCTGTCCATAGAACTGCAAAGGGTAGGGTTACTCACTGATGAAGAAGTACTTGTGCTGGTGGTTATAAGGCATGAATTTCTTCTTTTGTACACCAAGCTGTTAAAATAAGCAAGGCCATGAAGACAGCTAAAGACATCTCTGCATCCACATTCAAAGTAATCCATACTTAGCTATCTCCTGACCTTTGAGAAAGATGTCCTATCAAACCATGCCAGCATCCACCATGCCATTGGCTTCATCATCCCCTGGAAATTCAGTCTATGAGTGCTATGATGAGTTTCCATCCCTGCCCTGGATGCAGAAGAGGCTGGGTAGTCCCTTGCACCACAAAACCCAGCGTGCACTGGAAGCTCTTTCCCTACAGAGGGCACAGTTGTCTAACACACTGAAAACCACATGAGGCAGTAAGAACAGTTTGCCACCAACACAAAGCTTCAGGAAAAAACCCTACGACACTGTTATTAAAGATGACAGCGTGTAGATTCCCATCTACTTGAAATTGGTCTCCAAAACAGAGAAATGGGCATCTGGATGTCAAACTGTGTCCACAGGAACAGGACTAGATTATCTGCCCTCTGAGACTGATAATTTTTCAGTGTTCATTGTATAAACATAACGGATCAGGTCACTGACTTCCCTGAGGATCTCCATTATATCCCTGTACATGTCCAAACCAATTCCAAATAACAGCCCTCCCTTAATTGCAGTGCATTTAAGCCAGATGACATTATGAACTTATATAACTTTTTTTGTTTAAAGGACCAGCATGTGCTAAAGCCATTCAGTTAACTTCAGAGTTGTACCAGAAATAGAGTTGGACTCGAGATGGGACCCACTGTCAACTGAGACCACTGAATAGCTTCCTTGATCAGTAAATGTAAATGTTCCAGATAGTCCTTGTCATCTGCTGCTTCATTTCCCAAAACACTACAGTTAGCCAGAGCTGACCTTGGTGAAGAGAACAATTTGCAGCCTTACACTCACACAACCACAAGTCTCTCATCAGAGAAATATGAACTCATAGTTGTCACCAATATTTCAGTCTTATTTTAAAACATAGCAAAAGATAACTTCTATTGAAATTTTAAGAATGTAAAAGACCTCAGAAGTATTTAAGTGTTACTAAGGAATACTGGGGACTAGTGGAAGGCAAAGCAGCACTGTATAAACCAGCACATTCTGGATGTACTTCTCATTTTACAGAAGCAATTTAGGTGGAGTTTGTTTAAACCTCCAGGATAAATCTGGAAAATTTCAACCCATAGCAAGACCATCTTAGGGTAAAACTATAAAAAAACAACCCAATTGCAGCATTAAGTATATGGAAGCTAGTGGTGCATCAGGATATTTTTTCTTCTTGAATTTCAAAGGCCATTAATGCTGAGCTGCACTTTCTCCAAATGCCTATCTGTGCAATATGAGCTAGGGAGCTGCTTTGGCAGGGGGGTTGGACCCGATGATCTCTCGAGGTCCCTTCCAACCCCTACGATTCTGTGATTCTGTGATTCTGTGATTTCCAAATTACTGAGACAGCTCATTGACCAAACCAACTGGTCACAAGTCTCCAAGCTCTCTGCAGCTTTCCAAATTTGAATCCTAACACTGTAGGCCTCCCAGCTTTCACCAGGTCTCACCTCTACAGAGAGTGTTTTTCCCAAAGCAAAAAATAAGGGGTGCATGTTAACGTCGGGGTCCTTTCGGAAGCAGTTGGGTTTAGCATGGTGCTGGAAATGGAGGTGATTCCACCAGCTGGCTGGTGCTCCCTGCAGGAAGGGATGAGAAGAGAGTGCCGTAAAGAAGGTGCATCTTCTGCCCTTAGTCCTCCCTCCCCAGTAGTTCCTTGCATTTGCTTTCTTCTTATACTGAGATTGGATCTGACTGCAGAGCATCCCCGGCAAGGCTCTAGCAGTCCCACTCAGCACTGAATGCCCACCTTCAGATGGCCGATCACAAATTTGTGCACCCAGTGGTTCCATCTGGACTTGCTGAAGACTGAAAGGTGTCCAAAATCATGCTGAAGCCAACCAGCCTGGGCCTGGATTAAGGGGGGAAAAAAAGAAAAAAAAAAAAAAATAAAGGTGCTGCTGGGGAAAAAGAAGAGTCAGGAGGCTCTGCATCTGAAAAGAGGTTTCTCTTCTCCCATTCCCACCCTCCTCACAACACATCCCTAGATAGCACGAGCACTTCTGCTACTATGAATCCAAACACTTCATCTTTTGCCATATACCAGTGCAGTCTGGACTTTTCCTAAGGACTTTTTGTCCCAGAGAGTTGTTTTCAGGAAGGAAAAAAATAATGAGATGGGGGAAAAAAAAAAAAAATTCAGGGAGCTCAGAAACAGCATTTATTCTCTTACAAAACTGCACTGAAATCGGCAACAAAGTCTCCTTTAAGAAGCAACTTGCGGCTGCCTCCTCAGAGTACTTGTAATTCCAAGGGGATCAGCTGGCCACAGGAGGAATAGCTGGGGATTTGAAAGCTGCTCTGCCCTCTCCTCTAACTCACTGCAAGTTCCCATGGAAACACAGTGGCTTGGCCCCTGCACAGTGCCTTGGAGTTCTGGCACAAGGGACCTCAGCAGCCTAGCGTGGCTTTCATTGTATGGAGAAGGCTGGGAATAAGGAGTGCTTTGAGGGACTATGCGAAGGAAAAAGCCGGGCAAAGACGGCTCTGTGGAAGATGCACGTTGTGGCACTGCAGTTCTGCCCCTCCAGTGGAACCCAGGGAGAGGGTGAATTTTGGGAAGTCCACAAAGATTCCTCCTGTGCTTATGGCAGTGAGAACTGATGTTTCAAAGGGTTGGGGGGTGTGGTATTTCTGGGGATTCTTTTTGCCTAGCTGCTTACCTGGACAGTGCCTAGAAGCACCGCGGAGAGGAGGAAAGGCACTGTGGATGCTCCAAAATACCAGATGGTGAGCCAAGCTGCAACATCCAACATCAAGATATGACAGAGATACAGGATGAAAAAGGTGTGGTTGGGCTTGAGGAGCCCCATCTTCTCAACGGTTGCACGGAGTTCACGGAAATCTTCTACCAGCTTTTTCTGTGGGGAGACCCAAGAGTCTGAAAATGCCTCAAGGAACTCAAACTGGAGCTCAGTTTCCCCTCTAAAGAAGCTATAATGGGGAAAACCTGAGGGTCCACCCTCTTCACTGAGGCTTCTCATAATGACATGAAGCTTAAGACCAATTCAGTGATTCTAGGAGATACTATAACTTTTATGTCTGGGCAATTCTTCCTTTAGCAGAGACATTAAATAGCACAATTTCAACCTAAAAATCAAAATTTTAAAATACTTACGTTCTTGCTGGGCTCAAAGCTGGGTTGATCTGGTGCCAGTTCCCCAATTAAGAGTGGGGTCATGTACTTTCTTACTAGTGCCTTGTCAAGATGAAATGCTATGAAGGGGTCCTGAAATACAGATATTTGTACAGGATAGTAAAAACAATCATTCAGGTGGCAGCAAAAGAAATTAATTTCATTATATCCTGGAGTCAGAAAAAAGCAACCCAACTTATGGAGCTAGCTGAGCCAGATCCTACTGCCACAAATCTTACTGCTTTCTTCACACCATACATGATCATATGAAGCTGAATTCTCTGTATCATTTTCTATCTGGATGCATTTAAGTGCAGGTCACCAAGAAATATGGGCTCACTCCCCTCTTACTTCCTTATCTGATAATTTCATACCCTGCTGAATCTCAAGATACATCATCTCAACCACATACTTTCTGTCTTTATTTAATCTTTAGTTTCCACCTTATTCTTTCCTCAGGCCCCATATCCTGAAATAAAAGTCTGGCAAGGGTAAAAGGCTAGATGTTAGCTCAACCAGCTAGCTGAAATGGGAAAAATACTGGAACAAGGAGGACACAGAGAGGTGACAGCACCTTCTGATGACCCACACCAATCTCTCAAAAGCCTCATGCTGCTCCAAACATGCTTCCTTAGCAATCCCCACTCCCCAGCCTGCCACATCTTCCTAGCATAGTTTTGGTTTCTTGCTATCTGTCTCCTGTTCCCCATCTGGTTCCCCTCCACATATTCCCAAGGGTCCCATGAAAAGACCTTCTTTTCTCCTCATTACCATTCAAAAGATGCCCATTAGGGAAATCATTAATTTTATCATTTAAATGACAATTTCCATCTAAATGAGGATGTCAATATCTATGACAATCAGGCAGCCAGATGAGAAAATCACTCGGGATTGTTATCACAAATGAAGATACCCTTTTACTTCCTTTTGCCTATTTCCCTCCCTCTGTCCAAATAAGCTGTATACTTTATAATCTCCCTCAGCCTAAGGATGCTTTTTCTCTTTTGAGACAGTATTTTCCCACTGCACATCAGTTTGGAAGCTTCTTACACCATGGACTGCTGAGAACTGTAATTATTAGCTCATCGTTGCATGCTCTTAAAATAAATTGTCCTTTTAAGCGATCTCTAGTCAAGAAAGGGGTTAAAAATCCAGCTGATGTTGCCAGCTATGGATGAACCCTATTGTACTCCAGAGGTAGCATCCTTTCTGCTCAGGCTTATGTGAATAGAGAGGAAGAGAGGAGGAGAATGGACATTTGCATTTTCTCATTGGTAGAGGAAAAACACGGGGAGGAGTATGTGGTCAGATCAGAGGAGGATGGTACCACTCATTTAGACCAATCCTTTCCGTGGAGGCTGTAAAACCTGGCAGAACAATCCTGACTGGAAGTTAAAGGACCTCTGATTGCACCTTCCGGAAATCTGAACACTCTCACAGCACTGGGCAAACTAAAACTGTTCTTCCTTTACTTTCTAGTTTTTCTAGGTTTGAGGAGCCTGATTCTTTACATTTCCAGGACAAAACCATTAGAAAAAATCGGAATTTACTTGGCTCTGGTTCCTGAGCAGTCAGCAGTCTGGTTGAATCCAGCAGCGACACAGATGATAACGTCTAAAGAATAGAGTTGGTTGCAACATGAGCATCTGTGTTCAGCCCTACGTGCTGGCCACTGTGACTACCCATTTCTTATCACAACAGAGCTTCCAAAATGCGTGTGTGCATCCCGACCTCATGAAGTACGTGTGAACGCATGTGTTACGTTCAGCTTTACATTATATGAGTCTGATGAAGTGATGGGAAGCACTAGATCTCAAGCTCCATCCTTTGTGCTTGGGGATAAAACTGGACTGAAATATCACCCATCAAAACCATTATGGAAGTAGCTTCACCATCCCATACCTGCCCTTGGGTCTAAATACTTGTATTTGGAGAAATGTAAGAGACATAAGCAGGTAAAGGAAGGGAATACACTGAAAAAGTTACCCCCCACCCTGCTGCCAATTTGAATGGCAATTACTTTGCAATAGTCATCAGCATTCAGACGTGAACGATTTGTGGGGCTTTTTAAAAGACCAAAATATGACTTCCAGTAATATTTTCCACTTGTGCCATCTCCTGGAAAGGCTGTAGTGGGTTTTTAGAGTTAGGAGACACTGACTGCGTTCGTATGCTTGCTAACAGCTACTTTACCTGTGCACACAGCAGCGTCACTGTGAACACTTGGGGTACCTGATCAGGTCTGGCCTGTGGCTGGGCATGTGTAAACCAAGAGTACTCTTATGTCCTGTGTGCAAACTATTCGGGCTTCCTCCCAGATCTATGCCCGGTTGCAGACACCCCGCTTGCGCTTTAGTTATTCCTTCGGGAACGTTACTCCGTAAAAAAGGGTCACTCGGGACGCAGGAACCCCCTTGGGTGAGCGTACGGGCTCACACCGAGCGCGTAACACAGCCGAGCCTCCCCCGGCCCCGCGACCCTCCTCCCGGCGCGACCCCCCCCTCCCCCCCCCGCCACCCCACCTCGCGCTGCCTGCACCACTCCCGTCCCTCCCCGGGTTACCGGGGACAGGCGCCCCGCCGCTCACCGTGGCGTCCTGCCCGGCGTAGTGACTGATGACCCGGGAGCCCCCCGGGTGCCTCCGGCAGAAGCTGCTGATGTCGTACACCTTCCTCTCGATCACCAGCCAGCGCTCCTGCGGCGGCGGTCCCCGGCCGGTGCGCTGCCCGATCTCCGCCCAGGTGAAGCGCCGCAGCTCCCGGCCGCTCTCGGAGCCCTCCATGGCTGAGTTGGGTTGAGCTGAGCTCGATCAGGCTGGGCTCGGTTCGGCCCCGCGCCATTCGATTCGGCTCCGCTCGGTTCCCAGCCGGACCCTCCCCACCAGCACCGCCCAAATCCACCCCCCTCGGCACGGCTAGCCCGCCTCCCATTGGTTGGCCGCTCGCTCAGGCCCCGCCTTCCCCTTATCCTCCCACGCCCATTGGCCTCGGGGCGCCTTGTGCCCGCCCCTTCGGCGGACGCGCTGTGGCCTCCGCGGCGCGCACGAAGCGGCGGCAGCCCCGCCGGGTTCCGTGCTGGGAGCGGGGAGGGAGGAGCGGGGAGGCTGCATCGTGCTCCCCGGGACCGCCGCGCCTGGAGATGCGGCAGCCCGGCTGCAAGCACGGAAAATCACGGAAGAGCAGGAACCCCCGGGCCCCTGCAACAGGCAGCTCCCTGGCATCTTCGGCGGCCGGGCAGTGACACGCTGTGGGCCGAACATGCCGTTTGGTGCTGCCCTAAGCACGGGACAAAATTATTTTGAACATATCTGAGGGCACCCTCTAGACCCTGTCCCGGCTTTCTCCAAACGCAGGCAGTTCCAAGACGCGTTCCTGAAGGATGCTGGTGCCAGGGAAAGGGGATAAACGCACCTCCACAGAATCACAGAATTACAAGGTCGGAAAGGATCTTTAAGATCATCAAGTCCAGCCGTTCCCTAGATTGTCTGACTGTGCCAAACTGGGGGGCGGGTAATGTGCTGGAGGGCAAGAAAGATGAGCAGGCTGCCCCAGGAGTAAGCAAGTGCCGGGTCCTGCCCTGAGGAGGCAAAGAAACAGGGGAAAGGGATCAAAATATCAAGTGTTAAATGCTGGATGGGGACACAGCCTGGGAAAACGTAATGTGATGCAAATACAGGATTTGGAGAAAGCAGAAAAGCCAAGGACCAGAGCCACCAACACAGGAACTACGTGTTGGCTCTGCCGTGCAGTTCACATCCGAGTTGCTTCTCTTTAGACCACTTCTGCAACCTGTTCCTCCTCACTTCTGGGCTGAGAATGCCTCATCTCTGCCCTTGGATTTGTTTCTCCTTTTCCAGCAAATCTCTTCCATCTGTCCCATCTCCCTCCTAGCTGCCACAGCCTCCTCTGTCCCTGTGGGTACATTTGGCTCCTGCCCCCTGGATATGCAGCCAGAGGGAGGAGAGGTGTCACTGCAGGTATATTGCAGGACACACTTGCTGGTGGTCTGTGGCTGATTCTTCATACAATAAGCTACTGAATAATGATAGAAGAGAGAATTATGCTAAAACAGACAGATCCCTGGGTGTGGGATTTCATACATGTACATTAAAACGCCTGTCTCCACATTTGGGTCCCATCTTGCTTTCCCATCACTCCTGAACTCTCCTTATGGATTCCCTATTTCTTTGTTTTCGTTCACACCTTCCAATCTGACCTAGTTACAGCAATTCCAGTTGAATGTAACCATAGAAACAAAGAGCCACCAGACCGCATCCCTTCTGGTTCTGAACATCACCTGATCGCTACATCACCGATTTCTAGCTCAGAATTCTCCGCCTGCAACACGCTGGGTGGAACACCTTTTGTTTCCTTCCCTGTAGCAATGCCACAGCTAATGCACTAAGACATCCCTGCTTATACACATCGGCACTATGACCCAGGAAAGAAAAGGTTCTGTCCTCATCTCAGCAAAGATCAGAAGTTTTACATATTGACCACTCACCATCTCACAGGCATAACCATGAAAGTCATTAACAAAATCTTCCAGCTTTTAAAATTTAACCATTACAGTTAGTACAGTACCATATTTTTTAATTTTTTTTTTCTGATTATGGTTGCACAAAAGAATAATTGTCCTATATTTAGGTACTATTTGCAATTGGACTTTCCATCATGAATACAGGAGGCACTGGTCAGTTTTCTTTTTCCTGTACAACACATGTTAAACCTTTGGAAACTTGTTTTAAGGGCTTGTAACAATAGCCAAAAGCATCACTGAGCCTGATACACTGCAGTCATGTTCTCCTCATACGGCTCCTCTGATTTCAGCAGCACCTGAAGCTATGAGGGATGTTAACACCTTATTAACATATTTTCCTAGACAAATGATACAGCATTCCTTGGAATTACCTCAAAGCTTTTCCTGATACAAAATCTGCAGCTCTTTTTCTTTTCCTCTCAGTAGATAATTCAGCCCAAGATAAGACATCACTGCGGCTGCTCAGATCATCCAAGCTCTGAGCAGTGAAGTTTTTCATGTCCTGCTACAAGCTGTCAGTTGTCAAGAGTGGCTGGATCTCCTGCACATGCCCTACTCAGCATCTCAGCATGTCTCACAGAGGCGAGAATGATGTCTTTGTAATGATGACTGAAAGGGAAAACCATCTGCCATGATAGACTCACTGGCATCCTGTATCCAGCTGTGACTGTTGGCATTAAGAGAGACAATCTTTGCAGGAAAACAATTAACTAAGTCAAACCAGACCTGGCTATGCTGTTTTTCCAACAGCATTTCTTCTTTTTGGTGTTCTGACTCCTTGTTTTATCCTCACTACTTCCACCTTCATTTCTCCTTATCCAGCTGTGCCCCAGCTTCCTCAGCTATCGAGGATCACTGGAAATCTGAGGGGCGATAAGAGTTGGTCTTTGATTCTCCTGCGATTCACTGTTAACAGCCAAGATGAGTGGAGATCACCAAAAATACATTAAAACTCCTTATGTCCCTACTGGGATTTGGCTGTAATGTGCTTTGAAAGACATAAGTGACCTGGGTGGTGAGGGATCACTAAGTACCAAGGAGTCTTTTTCAAAGAGCAGACGCTGGCAGGACAAGGGGGATGGATTGAAGCTAAAGGAGGGAAGGGTAAGATGAGATATTAGGGGGAAGTTCTTTCCAGAGAGAGTGGTGAGGGGCTGGAATGGGCTGCCCAGAGCGGGGGTGGATGCCCCATCCCTGGGGGTGTTCAAGGCCAAGGTTGGATGGGGCCCTGGGCAACCTTGTGTAGATCCAGGCCTGGAGGTTGGTGGCCCTGCCTGTGGCAGGGGGGTTAGAGCTCTGTGATCCTTGGGGTCCCTTCCAACCCAGACCAGTCTATGATTCTATGATTCTATTAATCTGGTGACAAAAACAGTAATATAGGGAAATAGAGGGGATGGACTGAAAGGATGGCAGCCTTTCTTTTACCATCCTGAAGTAGGGAAAGATGAGTTAGAATAATGGATGGTGAGTTCTGGACCCATAGAAAACAGGAGATTTTAAAGGAAAACTAACAAATGCTGAAAACTAGTTTAAAATAACAAAGTCTAAAAGAAGAATCAGTACTTGGTTTTTGTTCAGGCAAAGAAAAACCTAAGATGAGTGGTGCATGGGAATTGCCATATGAAGATTTACAAAATGCAGGCTGCCCCCAGTGCAATTAAAACAGCTACACTGATGAAGCAAATGCAGGAGGAATCCTCCAATTTTTACCATCAAACTTCTGACAGGGAAGAGCTTGAAACTGTTGAGAGCTCACTGTAACACAGCTCCCACACCAAAGAGCTTGAAACTGTTGAGAGCTCACTGTAACACAGCTCCCACACCAAGCTTAGGATCCACGGGTGCATTGGAAGGATTAGCGTAGCACCAGGAAAAGGGGTAGATCCTGGATGCATTTCCTTTCTTCTCATCAGCTCACGTGATTGGGAATGAGATGGAGTAGTTGAATAATTTTGACTAGATGAGTTAGTATTGTACTTGGAACTATTATTTTTGGATTGCTGACACTTTGTAGTGACAATAAATTCTCAGCTTTGCATAAAAACAGCGTTTCTTCGAGCTGTATTAGCTGTATGGGGTATTTGCCCTGGCAGTCTGCTCTGCCAACGGACTGCTGAAATTCAGATGCCAAAATTATACATGACAGAGGGAAAGGATATGTTATAGTGAGGACTACTGGAGGGAGGTTGTGATTTGGGAGGAGTTTACATGTTGCCAGAAGAAGCAACCAGGAATCACTATATATAAATAATGGGGCGGCTGATGTTCCTTCTGTACTCCAGAAGTTGTTACTTAGACTAGTAACTGAGGGAGTGAGGCAGTAATTGTTTAGTTTTTCACATTTGAAGGGAAAATCTGAGCAAAGAGGAAAGGGAAGAACCTGATGATAACAGGAGAACATCAACAGGATGGACTTTTCATTTCAAATTATTACAAATGAGATTATACTGACAAGGCAGTATTGAGAACATTTATCTCATTACTCTTGCCCTGACTTGCAATGTCTGCTCCTTTCTGTACTAAACAAGTGTGATTATGTACTTTGCTTCCTTGGCATGCAGACCAGTTTGTGCCCTGACCTGGATAATCCCACATGGCCATATCCAGGATTCACTATGGAATGCGGAATTCATGCCAGCGATCGCAATACAATGGCAAGTTCTGTTTGTTTGTTGGTTGGTCGCCTTGTACAGTTAGTCAGCTCTCAGCCACTCCCTCCAACCAGAACAAATGTCACTCCTTCCCTTCAAAATGCTAGAATATGTCAGAGGAAAATATCAAACACATCTTTGACATAATTTTCTCTTCATTGCAACAGCCTTAACATACATCAACTTAATTAGCACATGGTTATGAGCTATGTAACACAGCAGAGGAGGCAGAAATGACTGGTACAATGACCAGAATAACTGGGGGAAAAAATGGAAAACTATATTTTTCAATAGGTATTTTTCTGATTGAAGTTAGGAAAGACAGAAGAGTGTGTGTCTGCCTCCAAGGGATGGAGGAGAAGTTTACTTTTGTTACTAAAGTGATGCAGCAGTGGCATCCCTACCTAACCATTGAGCTCCCTCACCTCAGGCTCCATGCTCCAGCACCCTTTCCCCCAGTCAGGATATCACTTCGCTGGGTCCCACTGTGTCTGAATTTATTATTCACCCACCTCGTCCCAAGTTCAAAGCTCCTCAGCCTTTCCTCCTAGTGAAAGGGAGGGAAAGCTGGGAGTCCTTTCTTTCCTCCATATCACAGAATCACAGAATTGTAGGGGTTGGAAGGGACCTCGAGAGATCATCGGGTCCAACCCCCCTGCCAAAGCAGGCTCCCTAGCTCGTATTGCACAGGTCGGCGTCCAGACGAGTCTTGAATATCTCCAGAGAAGGAGACTCCACCACCTCCCTGGGCAGCCTGTCCCAGGGCTCTGTCACCCTCACTGTGTAAAAGTTCTTCCGCATGTTGGTGTGGAACTTCCTGTGCTCCAGTTTACAGCCATTGCCCCTTGTCCTGTCTCCACAGACTACTGAAAAGGGGTTGGCCAATTCCCCCTGCATCCCATACTTAAGAGATTTATAAACATTAATAAGGTGCCCCCTTAGTCTTCTTTTCCCCAGACTGAACAGCCCCAGCTCACTCAGCCTTTCCTCATACGGGAGATGTTCCAGGCCCTTAATCATCTTCGTAGCCCTTCTCTGGACTCTCTCCAGGAGATCCCTGTCCTTTTTATACCAGGGAGCCCAGAACTGGACACAATACTCCAGGTGGGGCCTGACCAGGGCAGAGTAGAGGGGGAAGATCACCTCCTTAGACCTGCTGGCCACACTCCTCCTGATGCAACCCAGGATCCCATTGGCCCTCTTAGCCACCAGGGCACACTGCTGGCTCATAGCCAACCTGTCAGCAACCAGGACCCCCAGGTCCTTCTCCACAGAGCTCTTCTCCAGCAGGTCATCCCCCAGCCTGTACTGATACTGACGGTTATTCCTCCCCAGGTGCAAGACTCTACACTTACTTTTGTTGAATTTCATCTGGTTTCTCCCTGCCCAGCTCTCCAGCCTGCCCAGGTCTCACTGGATGGCAGCGCAGTGTTCCTGCGTGTCAGCCACTCCTCACAGCTTTGTATCATCGGCACTTGCTGAGGGTGGATGCTATTCCCTCATCAAGGTCATCAATGAAGATATTAAACAGGACTGGACCCAACACCGAGCCCTGGGGAACACCGCTAGTCACAGGCCTCCAGTCAGATTTTGCTCCACTGATCACGACCCTCTGAGCCCGGTCCGACAGCCAGTTCTCAACCCACCTCACTGTCCACTCATCTATCCCATGATCTCTCAGCTTTTCTATCAGGATGTCATGGGAGACAGTATCGAAAGCCTTGCTGAAGTCAAGGTAGATGACATCCACTGCTCTCCCTCCATCCACCCGGCCAGTGATGAGATCATAGAAGGCTATGAGATTGGTCGAGCACGATCTCCCCTTGGTGAATCCATGCCGACTACTCCTCATGACCTTCTTCTCTTCCAGTTGCTTGGTAATGGCATCCAGAACAAGCTGTTCCATAACCTTTCCAGGGACAGAAGTGAGGCTGACTGGCCTATAATTGTTAGGGTTTTTCCTTGGCAGAATAGCTAAAGGTAGCTACAGATCTAAAGATGCAACTAAATCTTATCTCCACTCCTAGTTGTCTCCTGATGTCCTCAGTTCCCATCCCCTCTTTCCCCTTGCACCCCTGTTCTGTGTCCTTCCCATGCACCCCTCGCTCATGCCTCTCCTGCCCCCTCCTTTTCCCACCACGTGCCATGGAGCAATCCAGCCTTACCCAGTGGCCAGTGATGGGTCCTCCTGCTTTTTAAACTGGGGAACAAGAAGGATTTTCCCAGCATCCATGAGGACTGCTGCGCAGTTACAGTGCATTTCCATGTGCTGAGTGCTGCTGTCAAAGTCATCCTCCAGGTATTAATGGAGACTCTAGTCCTTTCAAAAAGACAGATTAAAGGAACCTTCTCTGATCTTACCAACTCCTACATAAAAGTCTATGAGGGATAAGAAAATAAATGCAAAAAAAATTGTGATTTCTACTACATTTTAAAAACACTTTTAAAAGGTTTGGATAAACTACCTGAGCTACGAGTTTGCCCTCCTTTTTTCCCAGCAAGATGTCCTCCACTTACTCAAGCCAGCTTAAGTATTTTTATGTGACCCTGAAGAGCAGACATACCCATTCCATGCGTGGGCCCTACAAAAACTCCCCATTTTCCACTTCTCCATCTATCCCCTTCTCCACACTCTCCTTCCTGTCCCATCACGTGACTACCTAATTAAACTCAGGACTTTTATGTCCCTTACACAAGCCCTTTGTGCTGTCAAAGCTACACCGTGCACCAAACGCAGCCTTTCACCTACTTGGCCACAGAAGAGAGTCTGTTCTCTCATTGCCATGGCTCTCTTGTGCCCCAGGAGTCAAACAAAACCTAGAGCAAGTGCCGCATGAAGCTGTGGCAGACTGGGCTGCAAGGAGATGACAGCAATGGGATTATTTTTTTCCTAGGCACCTTTCAATGATTTGTCACTATGTTATTACACAGTTATTGATGTGACATGCCCAGGTGAGGAGCTGTGTGTGCAGACATTGCAGAATCACTAGGTTGGCAAAGACCTTTGAGATCATCGAGTCCAACCATACCTGTCCTCTACTAAACCATGTAGTAAGCAGCCCATGATTACATCTATGTCCATCTAACAGGTACAAGAGCCAATTCCAAACCATGCCCACCTCTTTCCCAGTTCATTTCTCAGGAGGGATGGCACACTCAGGCAAATAGACCCTTCAAGCCCAGCATTTTCATTTGGAGTCAGCCCTGCATAGATTATCTGCTGCCTAAAGTCATCAGCTCTGAAGGATGCACTTCCATGGACTGACTGATAAAATGGGCTGTATACAAAACAACCACCAATCTCAGTAACACTAACACACTTCTTTTGTGGAGCAGTCACCCGATGGACTATGACCATCAGATAATACTGTGAGTTACCAGTAATTCCTATCTTTATCTCTGCAAGTCAAAAGAAGGAATATGGCTTTGAATCAAGTTTTGGACATAGAGGACACAACCTTTAATTAGGACACTGAACTGAAAAAACTATGTCATGGATGTGGAAATTAAATCCCTTTCAAAACATCTGACTTTTGATCCCTCCTGCATTCTACTGGTAATATAGAATCATAGAACGTGTAAGGTTGGAAGGGACCTTCAAAGGCCGTCTAGTCCAACCCCCGGCAGTGAGCAGGGACAGAGCCCCATCAAGCCTGACCTTGAATGTCTCCAGGGATGGGGCCTCCACCACCTCTCTGGGCAACCTGTGCCAGTGTCTCACCACCCTGGAAGTGAAGAACTTTTTCCTAATATCCAACTTAAATCTCCCCTTTTTAGTTTAAAGCCATCACCCCTTGTACTAGTGCTACATGCCCTCAGGAACAGTTCTTCCACAGCTTTCCTACAGGCACATTTCAGGGACTGGAAGGCCACTATAAGGTCCTCCCAGAGTCTTCTCTTCTCCAGGCTGAACAACCCAACTCTCTCAGCCTGTCTTCACAGGAGAGGTGCTCCAGCCCTTGGATCATTTTTGTGGCCTCCTCCAGACCCATTCCAACAGGTCCCTGTCCTTCTTGTGCTGAGGGCTCCATAGCTGGACACAACACTCCAGGTGAGGTCTCACCAGAGCAGAGCAGAGGGGCAGAATCCCCTCTCTCAATCTGCTGGCCACATTTCTGGGGATGCAGCCCAGGAGGCCGTTGGCCTTCTGAGCTGCAGATGCACATTGGTGGCTCATGTCCAGCTTTTCATCCACAAGTACTCCCAAGTCCTTTACTTCAGAGCACATAATCTCCTAATCTGTATGGATAACGGGAATTGTCCCAACCCAATCATTAGTGAAGCCTGAAGAAATGTACTGTAAGATAATCACTTCTTAGTGTGTTTTCTTGTTCTTTTCTCTGTGCTGCCCACCGGTCCCCTCCATCTTCTTAGACATTGCTACAATCTTCAGCCTTGCAATCTTCTATATGGAATTATAAAGTAACATAGTTTGCCAAGGACCTCTGGAGGGCTACAGTCCAACCTCATAGCACAAAGCAGAGCTACTGTCCCTCTCAGCACAGTCATTGAGTTCAGAGATCCAGATCTTCAGGTGCAGTTAACAGGAAAAACATTAAGATTCACCAATTTACAGTTGTACATGATTTTACTCCTCAGAAGCAACAGAGCAAGATATGCTATTAGGTCTTTGTTCCGAACTGCTTACCTGAAGTGCAAATGCCAAGTAATTCACTATGAGGTGTGCTATAAATTACAGCTGAAAAGCAATAATAGATCTTTGTATGCAGTGATTTTCAAGCTGAGATCATTAAATTAAACACACTCTGCCATGTTATCTGCCCTACCTCCTTCTGTTCAGCTTCCTTGGTTGTGCTTCCTCATAAAAAAATCTACAGGATGCAAAAGCTGGAGAAGTGATGATCTGGAGGCAACATTAAAATAAATAAAGGAAGGATGTGTGCTCATGACAAGTGTCCATGACCTTCAATGCTGTTTCCCAATTAAACACAGTCCTGGTTGCTCCTGCCTGAGATGATATTAGTACTAAGTGGAGCACACCTGTGGAGGTACAGGAACTGCATGCTCCATGCACATGTGATGTACAGGTAGTAATTATTTGATATGTAAATTACTTTAGTAGGCACTAAAGTTCTAAACTAAAAGCTGCAAGGCAAAGGGTAAAAAAATTGGGTAAGAGAAGATGAATTATTTACTGAAATTCAAAGAACTCAGCAAAGCAAGCAGCATGGCAAACTTCTCCCACATCACAAGCCATGAGCTCCAGGTCCACCTTAATGTAGTGTCTTGCTGACATCTATTATTATCCTTGTTGGAAGTCTATTTTGAACCAAACTAAATAAAACTTGGAAGTCTTAGGAAAACATTCCTTTCGTTGCTGACTTTCATCACCCCCCACCACAGGAAGAGACTGTTTAATAGGCTGAAGTTCTTGCACAGCCGTAAGATCGGGCTGGAACAGGGGAAGCCTACAGCATGCCTTGGCACAAAGCGATCCTCGCTGCTGGAAAAGTGATGCACATTCTCTCTGAAGTGAAGTCTCCATTCCTGTTGCCTATGTAGACAGTGTGGGTAGAGAAACGGAGAGGAGGATGTAGTTTTTAGATATTCCCTGTTGTCAGCTCCTTCAGGCTAATGGCAGCAGGCAAAACCTTGTGTGTACCTGCTCTGAAATATGCCTGGGTCCGGACAGAAGCACAACAGCTCCAGGACGGGGGGCACTTCTTGCTTTCACTGAAGAGGGTGGGCTCTCATGCTATCCTTCAGCAACAAGAATCATAGAATCATGGAATGGTCTGTGTTGAAAGGGACCCCAAGGATCACAGAGCTCCAACCCCCCTGCCACAGGCAGGGCCACCAACCTCCAGGCCTGGATCTACACAAGGTTGCCCAGGGCCCCATCCAACCTGGCCTTGAACACCTCCAGGGATGGGGCATCCACCCCCTCTCTGAGCAGCGCGGTCCAGCACCTCACCACTGTCTCTGGAAAGAACTTCCCCCTAATATCTAACCTAAACCTTCCTTCCTTTAGCTTTAAGCCTTCCTCAGAAAAGATGCCTATCACCAGGAAAACCTCACAGCCGCCTTGCCATGGATACCCTCAGGGAGGAGAAAAGACAGCAGGGAAAAAGTTGTTTGTTGTTGCCGTTGCACTGCAACGCCTTGCATAACCTAATGATGGAGAATTATTTCATTATAAAGCGCCCTAAGGCAAAGGGGAGATGGCACTGCCCCACCCCATCCTAAAAGCATTGCTGGAAGCTATGAGCAGGGCATCGCGGGCTGAGACAAAAGAAAACGGTTAAGTGGGACCAGCCATCGAGTCAGTAATTCAGCATGACAAAATTGAGCAAAACAGTGCTAATTTCAGGCAGAATACCCATATCTCTGTTCTAAGTGCACCGCTCAAAAGGAAGGTGAAAATTTGGGAGGGGGGGGGATTAAAAAGAAAAAGGGGTGGTGGGGAGGAGTTTTTTTAAAGCAGGAGCTGAAATCCAGAAGAAAATAGGGCAGAGGCGGGGAAGAGAGAAGGGGTGCCCGTGCCCGTGCCCGCACCCCCCGTCCGACGGCCCCCGCTGCGGGGGGGAGCGGGCAGCGCTGGCCGGCAGCCGGCTTTGCCCTTCGAAAGATCGCGCAGGACCAATGGCAGGGACCAGCTCGGCGGCGGGAGGGCCGGGATTGGTGCAGGAGCTCTGCTGATCCCTGTGGAAACCTCACCGGTACTGAATGGAGGAGCATGCTGGAGGGGGGAGGAGGATGGCGGGGCGGGGGGGGGAGGTTGAAAGGGGCCGAGCTTCCCACAAAACTGGGCTGTGTGCGAGGAGAAAGTGCATCAGAACGGGGGAAACCTGCCTAGGGGGCACTTCCGAGCAAGCGGCGGAGCCGAGAGATCGCAAGGGCCGAGCAGCGAGAGACAAAGAGAAGCCAGGACATGAGCAAAAGCGAACAGGGCATCAGCTGAGCTAGACCACGCAAGAAAAGCTCTTCTCCTCCGGCACATCCTTAAGAAGCGGAGGGGCAGGTTCCCCCCCGCCCTTTGGCAATAGGACAAAGCAGCAAGTGGCCCCATGGGGAAAGGTGGTGAGAAAGGAGGGGAGTCGGTGGAGCCGGAGGCACAGATCCGCTTCTACACCTGGGAGGAGATCCAGAAGCACACTCTGAGGACCGACAACTGGCTGGTGATAGAGCGAAAGGTTTATAATGTCACCAGGTGGGCAAACAGACACCCGGGGGGTCACCGAGTGATCAGCCACTGGGCCGGCGAAGATGCCACGGTAAGGACCCACGCACGGACACACAGGCGGCTCGCCAGCAACCTCTGACAGGTCCCTGACTTCCCGGAGGTTACTGAGAAACGAGCCGGCTTTTGTGCAGCCTGCCTCCCTCTCCCCATCTCTCTTAACACCTGCTGTACACCCAGCTCATCTCTTTCGCTGCTTTTAGGAGCGAAAAGGTTGGTCCAAATTGACGCCAACTCCCTTGAGCCATGGCAATTCACAGCATCTGGAGGATGGGTTGGCAGAGATTGCTCGGCTCAGGTTTAAGTCCTGCTGTTGAGTCTTTGTCTCTTGTTTGTGCTGTGCCTGGAGATCTGAATCTGTGACCGAAGCCTTCCCAAGTCTTCCCCTTTTCGGCGTGTAGCTTAGGACACGCCGAGTCACAGCAGCCAAGCAAAGGACAGGGTTAACAAGAGGCTGCTCTGGGTTTCAAAGTTGCTTCTGTGAAGGGGGTGTGCGCTTGAGCCTTTAAAACAAGGAGCTTTTTAGCTTTTTCCCCAGGAGAGATTTTGTAGAGAATTTAGCTACAGGTTTCTACATTTAAAAAAAAAAACCAAAACCCCACCCTATTTGCTGCTGCTCCAGCAGCTCCTGAACTTCATAGCTTGGTGCAGCTACCTCTCATGTTTCAGCAACTTAAAAAAAAAAAAAAACCACCCACAATAAACCTTGCAAAAGGAGCAAATTGTCCTCAAAGCCACCTTGCCAGAAGTGCAGTTCTCCCCCCCACCAGGGCATTAGCCTGTAGTTAATAAAATTTAAAGTGCCTCAGAGCTTTTCTGAATATGTGCATGGTAAGCTGCCGGAGAGACCAAGCTGTAGCATTAACTCTTCGTCTCCTTAGCGAGGACAGTGGTTGTGTGTGTGTGTGTGTCTGTGAGAGTTCATTGGCAGGAATTAGTGACACTTTCCATGACTCCCTTTGCCTGTGGTTATTCTCTGTTATTCTCCTCGAAGTACTGAGATGCGTGTTGGTGTTCCTGTCCCCTTCTGATAAATCCTCTGAATGAATAACTTTCTCTGTCACAAAGATAGGCCAGGTTTTACTTTCAACTGCTGAAACGCAGGCCTGCCGAAACTGGAGGCGTTTGACTCCTGCCCCCAAGAATTTAACTCCAGTATCTCCACTAGAAAACAAAGATCATCTGCTCTTGCATTTATCTTGAATATTTACAGAGGAGAATGAAACACGGGTCTATGATTCTACTATTGCTGGTCCTCCTCCCACCTACCTCCCCTGGTTCATTGCATCCCGCTATACTCAGCACTGTCTGTGAACTCACAGTCCTAAGAACGCTCTGAAATTGTTCATCAACACTCTGAGCACTAAAACAGAGTTGACATATGGTTTCCAGCTTCCCTGTGGTGAATAACAGTTTACTGCCAAAAAAAACACCCCTGTCTTATTCAGGGTGAGAAAACTTTGGTCTTGATCCTGTCAGGGCTTAACTAGGAGGTCTCGTTCTGTGTTGCAAGATACCACAACCAGAAGAACTTAGGAGGAAGAAAAGGAAGTGATAAATAATCAGTGTAATGTGTTTACATTCCTAGTTCTTACATGACTCCCATCTTTCTCGCATTCTCCTTGGCACTACAGGTAGTTAGGGCCTCCAGTCCAGCAACCATGCACCAAAGGAACCTCAGCATCTCGCCGATTTATCATGGACCAACCCTCTAGAGGACCATGTGTAACAATCAACCACAAGCTGACAGCCTCACTGAACTCCTAACTGCCTAACACCAGGCAACCCTAAAGATACCTTGCCTGGTGACATACAATCTAATTAATCTCAGGATGCTCATGAGATATCTGAGAAGCTTCCACAGCAGCTGTTAGGTTCCGCATGCTCAGCTCATGCCAGTCAGGTTAGGAGTGCCCAGGCTAGCTTACACACAAATTTCCCCTACATGTACTAACAACACTGAGCATTCATTCATGTTAGGTCGTGGTTTAGCATGCTGAGACAGCATACCAGTCTGGGACAACCCATTCTGGTATCACATCATGCACAGCTGCCTTCAGATAATGAACGAGGAGTGTGCAAGGGTGCGTGCAAACTCTGTTTCAGAGGTGCTCAAGGATGTGAAAGGACATGTTTGCACTGACTGCACTTCAGAGCTCAGGTACAGTTCAGACCTCAAGAATATGAGCCTTTTTTCCTTTTCCCCAGCAAAAGCAGTTGGAATAATCCCCACTTGCCCATTTCCCATAAGACACTTGAGCTTCTTTGGCCAGTAGACCACAATGTTGGGAGGACAGGTATAAACATTGCACTGCACTTCCCAGAGCCAATCTTTTCACCCTTGGTGCTTTATCTCCTCAAGTACAGAAATGAGGACAAGTCCAAAACTCAGGCAGTATCTCACAGTTGGGATCTGTTGGTAAAGGAGATGCATGAGATGTAGCTAATAAAAAAGTAGGATTTCTGTCATTGTAGCTTTCTGTCTGATGATGGTAAGAGTATTCAGGAGAGGTTATTGTCCTCTCCTGTACTGAAAAAGCCTGTTCTCTCCATACATTGATGACATATAGGTGTATCACTTCTGAGCGAAGGTAAA
Organism: Porphyrio hochstetteri; assembly: GCA_020800305.1. Classification (NCBI taxonomy): domain Eukaryota; kingdom Metazoa; phylum Chordata; class Aves; order Gruiformes; family Rallidae; genus Porphyrio; species Porphyrio hochstetteri. Next base: position 33,858,862 of record CM036908.1, read on the forward strand.
ACTTACCTGCTGCCAGTACTTCCTTCACAGCATAGTCTTCAGATAGCAGTGAAGTGGTAGGTAGTGTAGTTTTGAGTAACAACTGTGTTTTGATGTGCATGATTGCTTTTCATCCCATCTGGAAGGAAGTGGGGCTGATGTGTTCAGAGGCAGAGGAGAACTCTTCCCTGGAAAAGTCACGATAGAGCATTTTCAAGCATGTTTAGGAAACAGATGGGCTACTGGTGCAGAAGCCCCAGGTAGACAAAAATACCTTCTAGGTGGTCATATGGAACCTGGTGTCCTGAGTCACCCCCCATTAAAACAAGGCAAAGCAGCAAGATCTCCATCAGAGTGATCAGGTGGTACCCAGTCAGACTGCCAAAGTCTTCCCCCATTCCCATTAGTTTAAACAGTACTGAATCAACATTGATAAAGGCTTCATATGTGTTTGCCCTCTCCCTCCTTCCCCTTCTTCCTCACTTTTTTTCCCCAAAATTGCAAAACCCTGCAGCAGGTATAGTCAGTTGTTCCCTTCCCCACTCCTTCTGCTCTTTACTTCTTCTTTCACATCACCTGCAAATTGTATCAGGGAAGGAAACCATCAACCAGAGCTAATATTTCAGTGTCACATCTATGGCACCAAGAGGGGGAAATGCTACAATAACTGGAGCACTAGTAACAAGAGGCTTAGGGCTGGTGTGCTCCCAGTTCTGCTACAGCCCTGCGTTGTAACCCTGGACAATTCAGTCCTTCAGTGCACCAGTCCCTGTCTGCAGAAGGCAGAAGACCGTATTATTTTAACCTCTGGTGAGCTATCAGAATAAAACCAGAGAGGGTGAAGCATACAGAAATAATGGTAAAGCAAATTAAATTCCTTACATTGAAGAAGGAAGCTGATGATTCAGGACAAAGACTTCTTTGCATGGGAAACGCCAAATGTTCTGCAGCACAGGACTGGAGAAACAGCTTTGCTGGCCCCAGAGTTTCATCTTAATTTTGGCAACCATGAAGTAACACCCGTGACTAACCCAGTGCAGCCACAAAGCACTGGTCTCACACATGCTGGGAAAAGGTTTGGCTGGTGATCCAGTCTTCATGAGTGGACCCGGGCAAATTGATCCAAACTTCCCCCCATGGTAATAGGGATCAGTTTGTCCCTGGAATTAGTTACAAAGGGGGATAGTTTGGGCAATTTGGTATTGGCGTGAGAGCTGAGCTAAGAGTGATCAGGGGATCCTGGTGTGTTACAGAAGGGCACCTCAGCTTCATTTCTGCCATTTAAGTTTGCCTCCCCCATTGAACTGACCTTTTTCCCACCCTCCTTATTTCTTTCCCCATATCCTGTGGAATTTTATGGCTTTTATAATCTTTAATTCCACAGAGCTTTGTTTCTCTAATGCACCTGTAGCAGTTTTCCTCCCCCCTGCCCCACCTCCATCCGCACCTCTACCTTCCCCTATATGGTTAACTTCAAGTTAAACAGCTTAGGTCAGCTTTCACTCTCCCTGTAGGACTCCCACAGCAAACCTATGGTCAGAGTTTTACTATGATGCTCAATCCAAAGTCTTGGTTCAGGTGAAAATTTCTATTGATTTTGGTGGACTGTGAGAGCAAGGCTGTTGGCTAGTGCTTTTGAACGCTAGAACTCAAATACTGCATTCAGTTCTGACCCCCTCACTGTAAGAAAGACATCGAGGTCCTGGAGCGTGTCCAGAGAAGGGCAACCAGGCTGGGGAAGGGGCTGGAGGGCAAATCCTGTGAGGAGTGGCTGAGGGAACTGGGGGTGTTCAGCCTGGAGAAGAGGAGGCTGAGGGGAGACCTTCTCACCGCCTACACTGACCTGACAGGAGGGTGCAGAGAGGTGGGCGATTGTCTCTTCAGCCAGGTGACAGGAGATGGGACAAGGGGAAATGGCCTCAAGCTGCGCCAGGGCAGGGTCAGATCAGATGTTAGGGAACAGTTCCTCCCTGAAAGGGTTATCGGGCACTGGAACAAGCTGCCCAGGGAGGGGGTTGGCTCACCATCCCTGAATGGGTAGATTAAAGTCCTTAGGGATATGGGCTAGTAGCAGATATGTACAGTTGGACTCAATGATCTCAAAGATCTTTTCCAGCCTAGTGATTCTATGATTCTAACCAGATTTTTGATGGAAGTCAATTCCCAGAAGGCTCAGCTGGATACAGTGAGCACTTTCCAGCCTGCCCTTTCTGTTTAGAGCCTGAAGTGAGATTTTCATTGGTCCCTACTATTGTTAGGCAGTATGACAAAGGTGGAAAAGCTGAAGCATGGTACTCCTGACTTCTATTTTTGACTGGGTTTTTTTCAGTACCAGTCCCAGCACCTCATGGAACTATAGCTTTACAGCTTTCCTAGGTGAATTTCTAGAGTTAACTCTCATTTGGTGCAGTAAGAAAAGGGCAAGGGCAGAGTAAGAGTCAGCCTTCTGTCCCTATCACTGTATTTGGGGTTAAAATTCAAGCCATGCCTTGGGAAAGGAGCAGTGTGCAAGATCTCACTACTAGCAGCGGATGCATTAAATACATGCTCTTAATCAGGCATCTATAGGGTATAGGTAAACAAAGACATATGGAAAGGGAAGGAGTCCAGAAAAAGAAGAGCCAGGCAAACTCATGAATGCCAGGATCAAAAAGACTCTACAAACAAGGCATTGACTTTCCAGATTAGAAGAAATCTTGAAAATATGTAAGAAAAATATTATTCCAGCTGGGTTTCCTGCTTTTCCAGCCTCAGGAGTATAAGGGATAGGATTTAGTTCACGAGTTCCATCAACATTGAGTTTCATCCCTCAATTAGATTCTGATGCTGAAATTTAACAAGCTATTTATTTCTATTGTCATGCATTGGAGAGACTTCAGTAAAATGTACCCAACATTCAAGGCATGTACTGAAAACAAAATATGCAAGCAGTCTCACAAAAGATTAATGAGCCTCTTTAGACAAGCAGCCATATACCATAGCACAGCAGAAACGGCAGTGTTGTGTGTGTTGATAGGTATATTCAAGACTGTTAAACTCCTTAACATATCTCAGAGTAATGAATAAAGTTGCTTTTTGGTATAAGAGCTTTTTTGAATGGACACCTAGCCACCACAACATTTGATAACAAGCACTTTAAAACTGTTGCTTAAAATTCTGGTAGACAACTGAGTTTTGGGGTTGGTTTCTTTCTAAGGAAAATGGAGATAGAATTGCCTACACAGAATATGGTTCTAGAAAAAAAGAAGAGTCAAGACAGCATTCAATTAGTCATCTTACAGAATAAAAAGATAAACCAGTCTCCAAAATGAAGAGTCACCACTTCTTTCCCAGCTGTGATAGTGCTGGGATCTACAGGTCTGGCAAAATCATCCAGTAATACTTTGTGTATCGGCGGTCATGTCCAGGTTGAGTCACCACAGACACATCCCCCCCTTTTGAATCACTTCCAGGCAGCAGGCTTTCCAAGGGTATTTATATCCTAGTAGGGATTTGCACAAATTGCTCTCAGGCTATCTTCTAAAGGAATTAAAAGGATTTAGGTATTTAGTTGCCTAGAAAAAATTTCTCGAGGTGCCTTTCACCATATGTCTGGATAGAATCCCAGATCTCACCATTCATTTTCAACTAGATAAGCAACTTCATCAGCCTCTCGTAGAGGTACTGCACTGAAGAGTGATCACAGAGGTAGAAGTCCATCTGGCACCAGTCTTTCACAGTAACATGGGGGGGATGACTGACGAGGATAATTCTGGAGTTGGGTGGGAATGACACAGTGAGTCGGAAGCACCAGCTTACTCCTGAATCTCACAGTTACTTATATTTCCACTGCAGGATGCATTCCAGGCCTTCCATATCAATCCCAGCTTGGTGCAAAAGTTTCTCAAGCCTTTACTTATTGGAGAGCTTGCACCTGGGGAACCCAGCCAGGATCGAGATAAAAACGTGAGTATTTGTTTCTGAGCTGCGGTTTATGATGGGTATGTTCCACCAGTTTCTGCTCATCCCACCCCCCCACACATGCTCCTCCTTGGGATATCTTCCAGGGTCAGAGGCAGGCAGATTATAAAGGTCTCTTCACTGCAGTGAGCTCCAGAGAGGGAGGAAGGTGGCTGGAGTCCCTCCTGCTAGTCCTTCTCTGGTGACCAAGCTCTAAAACACGTCACCACCTCCCTGTTACAGGGGAACAGGTAGGCAAAGAAGTCTGAAAAGACTTCTGAACAAGTTGCTCACCACCTCAACAAGACTTGAACCTCTTTCACTGCTTGCTCTGCAGCTGCCTTTGACAGATTTACTCCCAGGGAGATAGGTCTTTGAGCCTCAGACTAGCTTATCCTTTTGAGCCCAGGACCAGCAAAGCTCTGGAGAGCAGCCACATTTATACCATCCATGGCATGAGCAGTAGGTACCTATGGGTGGGGTGAGCCAGAGGTCTCACTTTGGTGGCTGTGTTTAAGGAACTGCAACCCAGAAAATACCTTTTTCATCCACTCTGCATCCTCTGGGCAGCTCTGCTTCCCTCCCAGACAGTCCATTCATTATTCAGGCACAGTGTATGGCATGACCAGCTCTTGCCATGAAACTCAATCCTGCCCTGTTGTTTGTGACTGGCCATGATTATGATATATCTGTATCACAATAGAAGAGATGACGCTAACCCCCATTAACCCCAGGGTGCTCCGCATGAATGATTGTCCAGGTGCTGACCCACATACTAAATAAACAATGGGTGCCCTGCTAATGGGTGTTCATCATCAGGTCTCTGCAATTATGCATAATTAATAGGCCTGAATTCTCTTTTTCTCCAGTTGCCTTTAATACTTGTAAAGCTCGTTCAGAGGAGTCATCAGCTGATGTAAGTCTCAAGAGAGCCAGGTAGTGCTGCTGATTCACAGCAGCAGGCTTGGATTACTCTCCCAGCTGAAGGTATAAAAGGTCAGCACATGGACTCAGACCAACCAGGATGTTTATTCATAGGAAAGTGCTATGAAAAGTTAGAATACAATGTGAATATAGAGGCAGGTCCTTCCTTACTTCTGGAGTTGCCAACCAATGCAAAAACCAGCCAGGGTCCTCAATATGCAACTTGGCCTCCCTTCCTCAGACAGTCAGACTTACATAGAAGCTGCATTTTGTGTTTTGCATGTCTATTTTGCAGGCCCAGATGGTGGAGGATTTCCGGACCCTACGGAAGACAGCAGAGAACATGGACCTGTTCAGAGCAAACCCCTTGTTCTTCTCTCTTTACTTGGGCCATATTATTGTAATGGAAGTTTTGGCTTGGTTAATGGTTTCATACTTCGGTACTGGCTGGATCACAACTCTCATCCTCGCCTGCATCCTTACGACTTCCCAGGTGAGAAGCAGGAGGCACAGAGCATACATACTGCCTATGCAAATTACTCAGAAGGCCAGTGTGTGCTGAACTTTTCATATTGGATTAACTACCAGTGCAAAACATTCACACCAGGGAAAAATATTAACAGCATTACCTGCCACCAGTGTCTTCTGGCCACCCCTACCCACTGCTGATCATGGTGGACTCTGGTGGTTTGACCCTGGCTGGATGCCAGACACCCACCAAAGTCACTCTATCGTTCCCCTTTTCAGCTGGACAGGGGAGAAAATAGATATTGAGAGGCTCAGGACAGGGAGAGATCACTCAGCAATTAGTGTCATGGGCAAAACAAGACTCAGCACGGAATAAAAAAAACCCATCTAATTTATTACACACCCCACAAACACACTATGAAAACAGAGTAGGATAATGAAAAGTAAAACCAAATCTTAAACACCACCCCCACCCCTCCCTTCTTCACAGACTCAACTTTATCCATGATTTCTCTCCCTTTCTCTCCCCAGGTGGCACAGGGGGAGATGGGAATGGGGGTTGGGGTCAGTTCATGACAAATTGTTTCCCTTAGCCGGGGCAGGGGCATTCATTCCTCACCCCCTTCCCCTGCTGCACCATGTGGTCCCACCCATGGCAGACAGTCCTCCATGAACTTCTCCAACAGGAGTCCTTTCCCACAGGGCTTCAGCTCCTCACCAGCTGCCCCAGCGTGGGTCACTGCTATGGGTGCAGTCATACATCATAGAATGTCTCACAGGCCCAGACTGCTCCAGCCTGGTCCTCCATGGGGTCACAAGTCGTCCCCCCCCGACCCCCCTCAGCAAACCTGCTCTAGTGTGGGTGTCTCCCTCCATGGGAGGTCCTGCCAGGAGCTTGCTCCAACAGAAGTCACAGGGTCTTCCATATCGCTCCACCTGCTCCAGTGTGGAACCTCTCCATGGGCTGCAGGTGCAGTTTCTGCTCCCCAACATCTTCCATGGGCTGCAAGGGGAAAACTCGCTCCCCTGTGGTCTTCTCCATGGGCTGCAGGGGCATCTTTCTCTCCAACACCTGGGGCATCTCCTCCCTCCCTTCTTCCCTGACCTTGGTGTCTGCAGAGTTTCTTACATCTCACTCCCTTCTCTGGTGGCAAAAAGCAGCCATTTGTGGGGTTTTTACCCCCTTAAATACATTATGACAGAGGCATTACCAGTGTCGCTGATTGGCTCAGCCTTGGTCAGCAGCAGGTCTGTCCTTCAGCCGGCTGATATTTACTCTGTCTCGCCAAGGGGAAGCTTCTAGCAGCTTCTTGCAGAAGCCACCCCTGCAGCCACCCCCTCCTCCCCCAGAACCTTGCCATGCAAGCCCACAAGAGTGGCTCATTCTTTTTTCTCACCTCTTTGGCCTTTTCTTACACTTGTTGACAGACTTGGCAGCGTTAGGTTTACGGTTGATGATCTTAAGGGTCTTTTCCAAGCTGAATGATGCTATGATTTTATGTTGTCCTCCAGAAGGAAAACAGATCTTCACCTTCTCAATTCAGTTAATTCCCTCTCTCCCTCACACTCACAACTTGCCTTCTATCTCCATTTCCTTTTCTGCTTAACTCTGATTTCAACAGCTTCCTAACTACTTGATTTCCTTTCCTTCCAGGCTCAGGCAGGGTGGCTTCAACATGATTTTGGACACCTCTCTGTCTTTAAGAAGTCTTCCTGGAACCACATCGTCCACAAGTTTGTCATTGGACATCTGAAGGTAAAGGACATGATGGACGGACCCAGGGCACTGTGGAAACAGCTGCAGCCACTTTCACTATGTCAAAGTAGGAAACTGCAGCTCTACCCCTTCCAGTGAGCAGCGCACAGAGGAGAATTTAGCGACAACTGCACAAGGAGCTGTTGTGCAGAAGAGATCAGAGATCATAACCATAGCTGTTAGAGAACACAAGAGTTCCACAAGCTTCCGTGGAACCACACCAATTTATAGCAGCTGAGGACAAAGCTTATTTACATTGCATAAAACCCTGCCATATTTTCACCATGTGCTCTGCTTAGGTATGGTATCTTTCAAATGTCTCATCCTGCCACATCCCATCCATTCAATATGCCTTCAGAGCTTGTATCCTGGGCAAGGTTTGGTGCAGCCCAGGCATTTCAGCATCAACCTGCAGTAGGAACTTAGAGAGGGTGGGACATAGCTTTACCCGTTCTCCCAAACCCACCTCACAGGCACAGGCCATAGAGATAAACTGGCGTAATAATCACCAAGGCAGAAGGAGGGTTTAGTAGTGGACATTGTAGTGTTAGGTTAATAGTGGGACTCAATGATTTTAAGGGTCTTTTCCAGCCTAAATGACTTTATGATTCTGATTCAGCTTCTGAGAACAACTTCACATGTGGGAAGACATCATGACATGCAACTCACTCAGGATATATTTATTGCCTGTCCTTCCAATATGAATGACCCTTGGCAAGGGCAACCCAGCTCTCTGAAACCAGTAGTCTCATAGCAACTGACAGCAGAGACATTTACTGCTTATTGCTGTTTCAGAAGCACAGTTTGGCCAGGTTTAGTTTATATAAAGGTAATCCTATCATCAGAGGAACTGTACTTTCCCATGGATTAACTCCTTGTTCTTGTATGTGCCCAGGGTGCTTCTGCAAACTGGTGGAACCACCGTCACTTCCAACACCATGCCAAGCCAAACATATTCAAGAAGGACCCAGATGTGAACATGCTGCATGTTTTTGTCCTTGGAGATACACAGCCTGTTGAGGTAAGGCAAAGTGGGTAAAACATGGAAAAGCATTTTTCTACAGGGCTTCAGAGAATGCTTGTGCAATACCAGAGGTTGGCCAGTATTGGTAGATATGACATACATGGTCAAGACTTCCTGGAATGCTAAAAAAGAAATGAGTCATCCAGGGATTTAATCTGTCTCTGTTGTCCAAGAGGAGTTTGGCTCTTGAATCCTCACAAGCCTTGGGCTCAAGAGCAAGATGTGGATAGTTCACTATCCATTTCCTGTATTTCTCACAGAGAAAAGTCTTTTGGGATAGCTTGGGAAAAGCAATGAGGTGGGACTGGAAAGAAAGTAAAAAGCTGTTAAGGACAACTTCATCCTGCTCGCTTGAAATGTTAACATGAGGGGAAAATATGGTGTTCCCTGGTACATCATCAAAAACATTTCAACATTGATCTTCCATTTCCACAGGAAATATCTTCCAATATTAGTCAGCCCAGCTGTGCCCCAGATAATCTGTACAAGGTCTCTGCACTGAAGCATTTGCTATGCAGTGGAGGGAATATTGCTTGTATAATACTTTCTTACATTAACCATGTACTGACATGATGAACATGCAATAACAGGCTATGTCGAGGGATCTAAATTCAACCTGCCCTTCTGGAGCCCAAATACTTACTGTCTACTGTATAAAAACCTACACAAGGGACATAAAGTATCTGCTGTCCTTTTCTTTACAATTGAACAAAGATTTCTAGTTTTAAAAACAAACCAAAGAAAACAAAGACACTCCTGCAGCAAGTGTAACATGGAGAATACAACATTAAAAAGTTAATGGTTTCTCAGCCAGCTTTTAGACTACTGAGAAAGTAACTCCAGACACATGTAGGGGACACACATACTGGTATATGCTGGTATAGACAATGTCTTGCACACACAGAATTTTCAAGAGGCAGAAGAGCTCTTATCTATGACCAATTAAAACCTTCTCCCGGGGTATAAAAAGCCATTGGTACCGTGCTCTTAAATGTGTGGGTACGGCCCACTGGAAGACCTTGCACTTGATAACTGGGTTTAAAAGCAGACCATGGTTCTACCACTTAAAATGAATTTATGGCAACAAGCAAAACTGGATCTCCCTCCTACAAAACATCTGAAGGGTGAGGTCAGCATCAGTCTATCAGTATATAATCCTTTTACAGATGATGCTAAGGACACAGCCTTTCAGAGCTCAGACCAGGGTGAATGATGTGGCTGATTTATTGGTGCTACAAGACTCACCTTCATTGGGAAGTTGCTATAATGGAAGCAGAAATGCAAGTTCACAGCAATCCATGTTCTCCATGTATTACCTCCTTGTGTGAACGCTCCTGGAGCTCAAAAGAAGATCACTATAGTTCTAGATAACTAACTAAGGAGATGAGGTTAGAAGACGAGGTGCTCTTGGCTGCTTCTTTTCCATGAAGAGAAACAGGCAACAACCCAAGGTCCGAATCTGTGTTTGGAGAAACATCTTTGTACCTACTCTGTGTAGGTAGACCGTAGTAATACAGAAATTGGTGCAGAATAGCTCTCAAGGACAGCACTCTATTTCCTATCACTTACATGTCAAACTAGTGACACAACATGATAGTTTTCAGCATAGCTGTGTGACTTGCTGTAGTAACACAGCTGTAGTGTGTAGACCCACACTAGTTTTCCCACTGTTGGTAAAGTAAGCTGGCTAATGGCAAGAGTTCATGGGGACTGCAGGCTGCAGAAATCAAAAAGGATCTGTGATTGGGACACTTTGCATGGAAGACTACCCAAGGGTCATTGTCTTGCAGTGGCATCCCACATAGTAACTTACCAAAGGTCAGACTTTATGCCTATCACATTTGCATTGATAATGATGGAGATGATAGCAGCCCTTACCACTGGCACAGTTCTGGCAGGAGGTGGTGAAATGCATTAGCATGCCATCGGGCTCTCAAGTAAAAAGACATTATCTGAATATGAGGCCAGAAGACTTTTAAAAATGAATTTACACCTACCACAATTGCACAAGTTTAACATTTAACCATACCAAAACACTTTTAACCTTTACTGATGTGTGAATTGAGTCAAAACTCTCCAGTCAATAAATAAAGAGCTATCACAGTGAATCTTCTCTTACACGAGTGTCATAATCCAAGTCTGAGCTTTCTTCTCTCTGCCCTGCAGTATGGCAAGAAGAAGCTGAAGTACCTGCCTTACAATCACCAGCACGAGTACTTCTTCCTCAGTGAGTATTTGCCCTGCACTCTTCCTTTTTCCCCAACTGCCAGTGGACCTTTCCAGCCCTACTATGTTAGCAAAGCAGCTCCTTAAGCCTCAACTCATTCTTCTCTGCCTCAGGACCACCATCCCCCATTCAGGTCCCCAAACCAGGTCAGTATATTCTCAATGATATCCAAGCATCCGGAACATTGTCAGCATGGTCGTGTAAAGCAAGGTGAACAACTGGGACTGGGAAATAACTTCTGTGTGAAAAACTTCATGGAAAAAAATGCATGTTGACAGTCAATGCTCTTTGATAAATCAAGATGAATGGGTGTGAAGTAGAACCTCCTTTCTTCATCTCACCTCTCACACCAGTGCTATGCAGACTTTCCCTAGAACCAGTCCTAAATCACTGGCTCACTCTCACATCACATGCCTTTCCACCCCTCTGATGGCCAAAACATTTCCCTTTGCTTTGCAGTCTTCCCGCCTCTGCTCATCCCCGTGTATTTCCAAATCCAAATCATCTCGACCATGATCAGGCGCAGGTTCTGGGCGGTGAGTGAAACCTTCCCTTAATCCCTATGTGGTCCAGCTTGCTCATAAGAAATCACACAAGTAGGGAAGGAGGCCAGTGGGCAGGGGTCTCACTTTGTTGTATTAACTACCCAGTCTTTCTACCACCACCAGCAAGGACATGTTATATGAGATAGGCAAAGTGATGCCTAATGTCTTCTCTCTTCCCCTAGGACCTAGCCTGGGCCATCAGCTACTACATGCGCTACTTCATCACATACATCCCATTCTATGGTGTTATAGGATCCCTGTCTCTCCTCACTTTTGTCAGGTAGGAGATAAAGGGTCTCCCTCCTGCCCTCACCTCCCTCCAGTGCCACACAAACAAAGTCTCAGCCATACTGTGCTGCACAGGCCTTCCCTATTTAGGTCCTCTGGAATCGTTGACCTGACTGTGTGTTATCTTGGATGTTCTCACTGCTTCGCTCAACTCTACCTCCCCACAGCAGAGTTGCTTCGGCATCTTCCCCTGCCCCTGTGATGGTTCAGCCATGATTCTCCTTCCTTTCTTCATTCCCTGTTCCCACATTCTGCCCAATCCCAACACATTTATGCATTTTTTTCCACTTTGGTCAAGGCTGGACTCTTCCAGAGTACTTCAGGCCACCTTCTTCTCAGATTACTGGAAAGGTAATTCACGAGCCCTCCTGAGCACTGTATGTGCTTCCCAGGAAGTGAAATGCTCACCACTTCTCCAGTGTGGAGGACTGCATGGCCTGTGCTCTGGCAAGTACCAAAGGACAGCATTTACTACCAAAGGACAGCATTGGTTTTAGGAAAACATTTCACCACAGTGAAAAACGTTTTCTAAAAAATAGAAATAATTTGAGTGAAAAGACGACAGAGGTACAACCCCCTTCCCAATATTACACCTTTTTCCTCCACAAAATTTAATGTCACTGTTTAATGACTAAAGTTTTCAAAGTTTCAAAACAACTTTGGACCTAAAAACAACAGGAGATTCAAAAGATGTACATTGTGTAAGTGCCCAGAAAACCTTTTCAGTCTGAAATCAAGCAGGAAAACATTACAACCAACATATTATTTCCAAATAATATTTCGATTAAGCCAGAAGTGCAAGAAGAAAGGCAAAACCCCGAAACAAGGATGCTTCTGCCCAGCTATGTTATCAACACACATTTAAGCCTTCGCACAGAGAAACTACTTTGGGTACAGAGAAGTGCATTGCTGCTGTACACATGCTAAAACTGCAGCTATAGAAAATAATTCATAAACAAGCCGCTCCAAAGTGACACCCAGCTCCGGACAGAGCTGAGACTTATGGTAAAGGCACTGAGAGAGCAAAAGGAAGCTGGGAGCCTCGGTATGCTATGCGTAACTCCCAGAAAGCTACCACCTATGGGCAGGCAGAGTCTAAAATATATATATATATATATCCATCTAGCAGTGGGAAAGATGAAAGCAGTTCTGAGAATTTCTAAATCGAGACTTGGTTTTTTTCAGGGAGTTTGATCACTGTTATTTACCAAAAAGCAAAAGTAGCCTTAGAGGTCAATCCAGTTCTGAGGAAGAGGGATAACCCACTATAATGCCCCGCTTGTATCCCAGTTCTGTCAGTCCCAGGGGTATAATGAGGGAAAGGGAAGTTCATCACAGAAGTGATTTTCTCTGGGTTCTTGTAGAAACATGTCTACTTCCATACCTCAGAGAAACACAGTCCTCACATGGTGTGTCTCCTGCTGCTCCCCATGGACCCCACTCTATTTGCCTGTATCCTGTTCCTGGTCTCTGATACTGACTGTCATGCTTTCCACCTGTTTGTTTTTGAAGGTTTCTGGAGAGTCACTGGTTTGTGTGGGTCACCCAGATGAATCACATTCCAATGGAAATTGATTGTGAGAAGCACAGAGATTGGCTTAGCTCTCAGGTAACTGGGAGGGGAAAAAGTGCCCCTGACTCACCCCAAAACAGATTAGAAAGTTACTCAAAGAGCAGATGGGTTACCATTATCCTCATGTACTGGTGCACAGTCTCTGTCCATGACCCCTCACATAAAGATGTTCTCCCCATGCCAGTAATGCTGAGTCAAGACATGGAGGTCCAAACCTCTGTAACTAATTTGACAATCAAAAGGTTCTTTCAGATTTGAGGTGGTTCAAGAAGCATGATGTGCCTTTCCTTGTGGTGTATTTTTTGCATATGCATATGAGCAAGTAGAAGAGTCCCAATGAAAGTCAAAGCTGAAGAGAGCGTTCAATACATTTCTGAAGTTTATATTTCAGCAATAAGGACTGAAATGAAACTCAGCTGCTTGTCAATGCCTGGTCACACAAATCCACCCTGCTGAAAGGACACCTCTTACTTACCTCAGTCCAAGGCCTGTTCAGACCTAGACAATAATGACAACTTTGACACTGGCCATATGAATTTAGTATAACTGAGCTGAGAGAAGCAATCATCTCATGCGTTAATTAGTATAATTAGTATTTGCTAATGGGAACTTGAAGGTGAGCTTTTAAAGTCTGGCAGTCAATTTCCATCTCTTTTGCTAAAAGTACTATTCAGGAAAGCACCAAAGCCTTTTTTTAAACTTAAGCACATGAATAGATTCACTGAAGTCATGGGAGTGTTCAGATGTTCACCTCAAACTTTCGTGTAAGCACTTTATGCAGCTGGAATTTGTAGACAGAGAGAGATGGTGAGAGTGAGAGATTGTGGAGGGGTAAAGTAAGAGAGATTGGGTGGGAGGGAGAGACAGGTGTGTGTACTAGAGAGAAAGGGGTAAACCTCTTGGACACGGAGTTGGCTTTATGATGCATTACGCAGGGGATGAGGAGAGTATCTCTTGTGGTTACTATGTAGAAATTACAGCTTAGTCGAGTATAAAAGTGTTTCAACACTACCCAATATTATAATCATCAATAGCAAGAACAGCTAAGAAATATTTCCAGATCTTGCACTTAAAGCAAACTGGGCAACAGCTAAGCAGGACAGGGAATGCTGGCTTTCCCTGTCCATGCATTTTTCCTCCCCCATTTTCCGTCTTGGTTCTGTCATTAATGATCCAATCATCATTCAACAGGAGAGGCTGAGAATTAGGTGTCTATACACAGACTGAAACGTCATTTGTCACCAAATGTCCACAAACTGCCTCGTTACACTGTCCTCTTTACCACCGGTCAATCCTGTGGAGTCGTGGCCAGTGCAAGAGTTGACAGTAAGCCCCAAGGGAGGATGAAAGCTCCTATTGGTGCCACCAGCTTGGTCAGGCAGTAAGACACAGATCAGCCCCTGCCACAGGCAGGAGGAGCTTCTCTCTGATTTTAGGGTGAGGCTTCGCTAATCTTCACAGCTTCTTTTTTGCCTTCACAGTTGGCAGCCACTTGCAATATCGAGCAGTCCTTTTTCAATGACTGGTTCACCGGGCACCTGAATTTCCAAATTGAGCACCAGTGAGTATGGACTCAGAATCACTTGGCCATTATGTGGTTGTCACAACACTGGACTTGAGGGGAGGGAAAGTCTGCTAAAGGTGCATACTCGGGATGGGGCAGGATCTTCAGAGCGCTACTGTATGCCAAGGAAAGATTCTCAGGCTACGGGGGGTCATTGTCTGCTCCTTCCTACAGGCATGGCATCTTTCTCTCTTGCTACCAAATACTAATATTTAACTCTGGCAATTTTAATTTCGGGTTTTATTTAGGAGTCAGTGGTATGTGTCTACCAGTTACAGTGGCTACAGACTCAAATCCTACACTAATTACTTGAACTAGAATATCCATTTCCAAAATCTCCTCTCTCTAACTAAAGGCACTTCAGTGTTCAACAGCATGTGGCAGCTATATGGGACTATCCACATCCTGGGTGCCAACTTGCAGGAGAGAGATTGAAACCAGATGGATAGTCTGTGGCCAGTGACAATGCAAAGTGTAAAAGAGGTGGATTTTAGGGTGATCCCAAGTTCTTCTTTACCTGCTTCTCTGTTCCATGAGCTTCCAGAAGTGATAAATCTATGCACTCAGTTTTTACAAGCATCCTTGAAACAGGGGACTGTAAAGCAGCAATGCTTCTCTTTCTGGTGTCTGCTTCTACAGCTTGAGAAGGTGGCATTAATAATTAGCCCCAGTGAGCAGGCAGACAGCAATGCTCATTCCTTGGGGTGAGTCTCTTGAGTTTTCTCAGGTTTATTTTCTCTATGTCTACTCAAGCCTGTTTCCAACAATGCCACGGCACAATTTCTGGAAGGTGAAACCTTTGGTGAAGTCATTATGTGCAAAGTATGGAGTCCAATATGATGAGAAGCCTCTTGGAAAAGCATTCGTAGACATCGTTGGGTAAGGTCCTTCTAGTATCATCTGCAGTTGCAATTTGTTTTTACGTCAACATCCTATATTATCTAGTACAGAGAATTTGGGATGCTACAGACCCTTCAGAAATTCCTCATCGATATCACAGAATCACAAGGTTGGAAAAGACCTTTAAGATCATCAAGTCCAACTGTTCCTGTCCTATGCTAAACCATATCCCTGAGCACCTCATCTACCCGTCTGTTAAACACATCCAGGAATGGTGACTCAACCGCCTCCCTGGGCAGCCTGTTCCACATCCCCACAACTCTTTCAGGGAAGAACTTTTCCCTAACATCTGATCTGACCCTGCCCTGGCGCAGCTTGAGGCCATTTCCCCTTGTCCCATCTCCTGTCCCCTGGCTGAAGAGACCATCACCCACCTCTCTGCACCCTCCTGTCAGGTCAGTGTAGGTGGTGAGAAGGTCTCCCCTCAGCCTCCTCTTCCCCAGGCTGAACACCCCCAGCTCCCTCAGCCACTCCTCATAGGATTTGCCCTCCAGCCCCTTCCCCAGCCTGGCTGCCCTTCTCTGAACATGCTCCAGGACCTTGATGTCCTTCTTATGATGAGGAGCCCAGAACTGGACCCAGCACTCGAGGTGCAGCCTCACCAATGCCGAGTACAGGGGCACAATCACCTCCCCAGACCTACTGGCCACACTATTTCTGACACAAGCCAGGATGCCCTTGGCCTTCCTGGCCACCCAGGCACACTGCTGGCTCATACTCAGCCTGCAGTCACCCAACGCCCTCAGGTCCTTCTCTGCTTGACAGCTCTCTAGCCAGTCTCCCCCAAGCCTGTAGCGCTGATATGTTGTAATCTGCTTTCACTGGGTGAATTATCTTCATATCACAGGCCAAGGAACAGCAGCAGTAATGTTGGCCCACAACAGAAATGACACAGCTCCATTGATTCAGTGGACTAACACCAGCTTAAAACAGATGGGAAGCTGCTTTGCTGTATCGTGGGGGAAAGAAATAACTGTCCCCCAGAGTAGCTTCTGCAACCAGAGCACTGCTATCGAAGTACCAAGTACCTACTGTTTAGATGGGTACTGACCTGGTCTAATAGGGGCCTTTGTCATAATACTGTTCTGACAGCTCATGATTCTTGCTTTCAGGAGCTGGCAGCACATCTTCAGCCTGCAAAGTGAGATGAACCAAAGGGAAACGAGTTAGTTTACAGGCCATACTGTTTCCCCTTTGAGCCCTGCCAGCAGCGAAGTACTATCCCCTAGAGATGTTGCAGACTAATCGAATAGTCATTGTCAGGCAGACTCTGTGTAAACAAACTCTGTGTTTCTGCCTAGGTTACTCCAAGGGGAATAATTCATGACAAGGAACATGAGAAAGTATCCTGCAGTCCAGGGATCTCCACCCCAAACCATTCTAAACAAGCATAAATTAAAGCAGATTGGCCCCAACATGCAGAAGGGCTGAAAACTGGTTCAAGTCCTTTAGGCCTCTTATCCAACTAGCCCAGGAAAATGCAGATGACTCCGAGGCCCTGGGGGGTAATGTCCAACATCCCCATGTCCCTGCACAAGTTCTCAGAAACCATCTCAGCCATTATGTGCCCTCATGATAGAAAGATCATCTCCTGTAAACAGTATAAACCCACATTTCCAGCACACAGACTGCATTCTGTTTGTTCAAGGACTTTTGGGCCCAAACCAGCTCTGATCAGCCACATAATATTTGCAGAGATTATGCAAATGGGAAATTCTGCAGGAGAATCCCCGGGGAAAAGTGGGAAACTCCCACAACTCAGTGAGCCCAGGCAATTCTCTGCTGTTTATTCAGCACCAGAGGGTCTACAAATAACACAGTGGGTATTGGATGAAGTTCTTGCTCACTGAGTCTCAAACTGATCTCTTTGGAGGTCGGAAGAGCAAAACAGGTAGCTCTTCTTGCCCTATATGCCATACTGAGGAAAGACATTGAGTGCCCAAAGGATTCATATTCAAATTCAGTAACATGCTGCTGTGGAGGAAAAAAAAAACCTGACAGAGGGAAGATTCAGATGCCAAACAAACTTCTCTTCCTTTTCTTTCCACAGGTCCCTAAAGAAATCTGGACATCTATGGCTGGATGCTTACCTTCATAAGTGAATGTGATCTTAATGGGGAGGTGTGAGTGACAGGGAGGGATGGGGGATGTGCAGGGAGGGGGGGAATCACACATGTCTTTCAGATTTCAGTCTATATCTATATGCAGAGTTGGAGGGGAGTTTCCTGATTTGTGAACTGCTACTAGTATGGGCTCAGGCAACCTGTTCAATCCAGACAGATTTAAAACGTGCTTCAGAGGATGAAAAGCAATGCCAGCATTGCACAAAACAGAAGGTTGGGAGAGGATGGAGAGGAGGAGCATTTAAAAAAGGGGCATTAATATCCAACCATGACCTTCTCTTCACAAAATTCATTCTAGTTCTACCTAAAACACACACGCCTCTGGTTCACAGGTGCATAAGACTGGTTAGCTCTCCGTATTTACAGTACAAGGACACCCCAGACAGCTTATTCCTCATTCCTCTTTCCCGTATTTGCGTAAAAGAGGAGGTTGGCACAAAGTTTCATTTTGTTATCAAGGAAAAAATAACAGTCCATGATCACCAGTGCCCATCAGCCCTCCCCATGGGAACCGCAGCCCATGAGAACCAGCAGCTGCCGTAGCATCATGGACAGAGGGAGCTGTCTTGGGCTCCCTCTTTCTCTGCCTCCTCTCTTTCTCTAATCACCTTAGTAAAAGCTGTGACACTGACCCTGCACAACTAACGTTTAACCACCTCTCAGCAGGGTTAATATAGCTGTACTTTGATAACCAGCCCCCATTTCCAGGGGTCTGTGGAAGATTTTGGGGTTTAAACAGCAAAATGTTTCTTTTAGGAGAGGGTCTGTTTCTCTTCAATGAGCAACAGGTCCAGTATGGCATTATGGTTGTCAGTTACTTATCTGAAAGACCAAAATAAGCCACATAAGCAAAACCTACTAATTGCTCAGGAGCACTCGGATGTAACCACCAATGGTCTTTGCAGCACAGCAGTTGGGCAGCATTCTCCAAAAACACATGGTTCTGCCTGTCCACACATGCCAGGCAGAAACCAAACCTCCTTCTGCTTACCATAGGCCAGGAGTAATGGCACTGTTTACCCCACTCCTGGGAACAATCATCAATGAAAATGAGTTCTTCCAGCAAAAGGAGGAGCAGCTCCCCCTATTCGATCTGGCTCCAGGTCCTGCAGGGAGGCAGCTGAAAACAAAATTGACAAGGCTGTGCTGGCAATAAGAAATCTTCTGCAGAACCCACTTATAAGTTGTCTAAAGCTCTATTTTCTGCCCCAATACCTAACTACCAAAATCCATGAATGGCTTATCAGGAGATAGAGTTGAACAGCTTCAAGGTGCTTCTCTAACAGGCAACTTGATCCCAAATAAATCAAGGACTTTAGTTTCAGTTGTAATACAACCAAGGAGACACACTCTATAGTTTATGATAAACACCCATGGTTTCCAAAGGTCTCTCCAGCTCCTACAGCTGTCTCATTGCTCACTCCAAATGCTCAATAGGGATATTCCAGTTATTAGGCCAGGACTTTCCAAGCCTCCTTACTTTGATCAGCTCTGAAACTGGATCCTCTCTATTAAATCCTTGAAAGCTCACAGAGCCCCACAAAATCAGCAACATTCTATGTGAACAGACAACTCCAGGACTGCAGCCAGCCACTTGAATTTTAAAAAAAAAGTGATTTCCCATCCCCCTCTTTGAAGAATAAAATGAGATTGTTTGCTTACAGGTTGGAAATTCCTAGGCAGGACTGCAACCTAAGTTAGCTAGTAACATGTAAGGTTTGTGAAGGGCTTGTTTTGGCCTTCTTGCCCATCTGGGCAATACCTGAACAGCACTACAAATGGGTAAGATGAAAAGCAACTGCCTTCAGGGTGTCTGAATCTCCAACAGATTTTGAGAAAATTTTATAGTTGATTTCTAACAGCATAAATAACAACATCCTCCTGGATGCCGTAATTTCCCACACAGGTAGTAACGGACTAGCCAGGGATTGTGGCTAATGTTTTTAAGACTGCCTTAATATGTGCATCTTTTTGTGACTCCTTGAATGTATCTCACCGTCTCTGCTCCATCAAGAATGACCACAAGCACACAGTAGCGTCAGCAGTGCAATCTTTGAAATATTCAGCTTATTATTCTGACAGTTCATATTTTTTCACCCCTACAGTTCTTATTTCCAGAGCAAATGTTTCCTCAATACCACTGCCTCTTCCTCCTCAGCACTGTTGCCTCTTCTCTCTTACCTTTCTTCTTGGGAAAGCATTTTTTAAAACCTAGAGAAACTGCAGAAACTGGTAGCTCAGCCTAGGTAAACAGTCCTGCTTCAGCAGCTTGGTTTCCAGTCTACTGGAAGAACTGTTTTTTCTGCTAAAAACCCAAAGCACTGCCAAGACAAGCGTGGCCTAGCAGTGCCTAGGAGACAGCAGCGACTACTGATGATGGCTGAAAGAACTTGAAACATTTGAGGAGACAAACCATGCCACGATGATCTGCAGAAGAAAAGAACAACTCTTAGGCAAATGGGCAGGTTTTCCCCCAAGACCTTAGCAGAAGATACTGAAGGGAAGAAAGGGGTGGGGGGAGAGGGATGGGGAACTGGAGAGATCTTGATGTTGTCTCCCCCAGCTACTTGCTTCTTTCAGATTCTCAAAAAAAGATTCCCTTTTCATGAAGAATATTCAGTTGCTCAAATCCAGAAATAAAAACTGTGCAATGTTATAGTAAGAACCGATGTCCAAGCGTCGTGCATCCTTCTTGCATCATATTGCAAGAGAAAAAGGTCTGTTCTGCAAAGAGCAGGTCACCAATCCTTTCCAACGGGCTGTGTGTTTTTCTTATCCATTTAACTTATAGGTGCAAAAAAGTTTCTCTGGTGAAAATGTAAGACCCTGGTTACTTTTTCAGGCAAAGTCTCTCGGACTCATGTAGCTTCTTCCCCTCCCTCCAAAATAACCCAGCCCTTGATCTTCAAATTCAAGCTGTTTCGTGCATACCTTGATGTCTAAGTTCTCCATCCTTTAACTGGAGCAGGTCAAACAGATCCTTGACAGAGTGCCCCAGATGCCCAGAGCAATCTGCTTTGTTATGATTTTAAGTAGCACCACAATGAAATTAATTTGAGATGTTCCAGAAGTTTCAGCAAAAATGCAGACTGAAGTGGCTATAAGGTTAATGTGACCTTGCTTGGCTTTGACTCCAAGCTGGGCAAAACGCAGCCACCAATCACAGATGAGCATCCATCCCTTTGCAGGCAGCAACTATCCCATTACAACTATCAGGTTACACAATGGTTGGAACACAGACATTTAAGCTCAGTTTCGCCCATCTTTCTGGCTGTAACTAACCAGGTTCTCTGAAAATAATGAGGTGAAACCTTGTGCTCTCTCTCTCTCCTGATAAAGGTCATTCATTTGCACTCTAATAAAACACAAGCATGTACAAAAAATAATCTGGAAAACATGCTGGGAGCCTGCCAGGGTTTATTTAACCCAGTTAAACCACATCACTGGCTGCAAGAGCACTTGGCAACGGAGAGAGGCCACAAGTTGGAAACACCAGAGTTTGTTTCAGGGCAGATAATAAAACAGAAGGCAGGAAAGGACCGGCTTTGCTTCTCCAGTCCCTTTGTTAGCAGGGACTGGAGTAGAAGCTGGGGGACCAGAATAGTTGGAGATGGTTGGCAAGGAAAGATATCAACTGCAGCAAGTGCAGCAATGCAAGGGAATCGTCTGGGCAGGAGAGAGATGGGTACATGTTTTGGGAGGAGAAGTATGGAGACAGGAGAAAAGTGGGAAGGGAACTGGCTGGGAGGGATGCATGGCAGAGTTGGAGAGAAAAGATACCATGAGGATAGGATGAGAAGAAAAAACAACTTGAGTCAGATGCCCCATACTCTCCCATTCATTGCTGGTATCTGCCTCAACAACAGCTTATGCTGGAGACATGCTGGCAGCATCACCAGACTGCTGGTGGCGAGCTGGGGTGACACACACAGTGCACTTCAACAGCGTGTCAGTCCTCCACATGCTCCTCCTGCTCCCTGGCTGCAGCCAAGACCTTCAGCAACACAAAATTAACTCCACTGAAGGACATGGGGCTCTGTGAGTTTCATGAACTGACAGGAAATCTAGCCCCATATTTCCAGGCAGACACACGATGGGAATTAGGGGACTCGCACTGAGATTTTTTTCCTTTCAGCATGGATTTGAGGAGCCCAAGATCACAACTACTGAGTGAAAGAGGTCTTGGGAGGCTCAGAGCATCAGCAGAGCCTCACCAGGACATATCTCCAGGTGCCAGCACTCCTTGTTGCAGGGACTGATTGCACTGGCTGGATCTTCATGAGGGCAAACACATCCTTTTCTTTCTGTAACAAGCTGCCATGTTCTAGCCCCAGCTTCTTCCAACAGATACTTTCCTAGGAAAGCCTTTGTTAGGAAACAAAGCTGTAATAATTCAAAAGCTTTCCAGGGATTGTTAATACATCAAAACCCACATTCCTTCTAGGACAGCTCCTGATTATTTTATTCTTAAAAAAAAAAGATTTCAGTAACTCAAGAGGAACTTTTTATTTCCTTGTGTATTCTACCACTCAATAAAATTGTAACTATTTGTTGACTATAAAAATGCTTTATCTGTTTTTTTTCCACTCACAGCCAGAGCCACTGTGGTGCTCAAAGAATCTGTTTCCTCACGGAGCATGTTCTGCAACAGAAACCCACTAACAGGTAGTGTGGAAAGTCAGTTAAACCTGCTAGGACATTTCTAAGGCAAGAATGTCACCATCCAGGGCTGACCCTGAGATCAATAACATATGTTCAAATTCAGAATTAGTAAAGGATCAGGGTAGGGTGAGCATAAAGGATGATTCCAGTCCCTGAAGGGAGCAGAGAAACAGGAGGAGAATCAACTTTTTAAAGGGCAGACACTGGCAGGACAAGGGGGATGGAGTGAAGCTGAAGGAGGGAAGGGTGAGATGGGATATTAGGGGGAAGCTCTTTACAGAGAGAGTGGTGAGCGGCTGGAATGGGCTGCCCAGAGAGGGGGTGGGTGCCCCAGCCCTAGGGGTGTTCAAGGCCAGGTTGGATGGGGCCCTGGGCAACCTTGTGTAGATTCAGGCCTGGAGGTTGGTGGCCCTGCCTATGGCAGGGTGTTGGAACTGTACGATCCTTGGGGTCCCTTCCAACCCAGACCAGTCTGTGATTCTATGATTCAAGTCTGAATTTCACCTTTCATCTTGTAATTTCTGTTCTTAATGGTTCAAAATCAGAGCCCAGCCCAAGACCTATAAATACTGGGGTAGCAAACTCTAGAAAAGGATTTGGGATCAGATTTTCTCATTATGTCTTCCCTTGTTTTCCTAATGGTGTTTTTTTAATAGAGGAACTGTTACAGATGGTGATTTTCTACATCCTAGGGTGAAATGAGTGAAATTACTTTTATAGCATTGATGACAGACAGATTTCTTTGGCAGCCTTCCCATTGCCCAGGAATGCTGGCGCTGCTTATCCTTGTATTGGAAATAAACACCAAAGAAAATGAGACCTTCCAGTAAAAAGATTTGCCCAGCTATTCAAACTCCAGACCAGCTGGGAACAAAACTTACGTGGAAACTTTTGCATAAGCTTCTTACAAGTTGACTAGACCTCAATTCTCTGCCCATTCATGGCTCATCCAAAGGTATGATAAGCAGCTTGCAGTAGCAATTCTGACCAACAACTTGATCCAGTGCTTCAGCAGGCATTAGGTCAACACCATCAGTGGGCTTTAGGTCAGATGGGAGCTTTAACACAACTGGGAGACTGTTGGTTCTGGCAAATAAACCTATTTGAACTGTATCGGCAGATGGAGGAGCACACAACGGGCAGAGGCTGTCAGTAGGAATCACATAGGCTGTCCTAGGTCAGGAGACAAAATTATGGTCAGGGAAGGCCAGTCTATGTTTATCTGTTACCTTAAATCAATACTGCTGTTTTCCAGAGTACACATTAATTGCTTCATAGGTAAACTCATCCTGCACAGAAAGCATTCTATGAGAAGTCATAGAACTCAGGCAATGACCCTACCTTGCCCCATTATTAGGACTTCTATTTGATCCTAGAATAAACCCAATCCCCTTTTACAAACACAGGAAGCTCTTACACAAAAAATAAATCGTTACAAATTGATATATCACCTGTCCTTCTTCCCTTGGAGGACAAACATTCCCAGAACCTCTGAGCATCCTCAGGCAACACAGCTTGAAAGGGAACAAGGACCTTAGAGTTCTGAGATCCCATTCTGGATGAAGATGCCCACACTCCAGCCACATCGCACAGCCATGCTAAAACCCTCTCTACTTTTACACAGGACTTGTTTCTCTGCTGGGAATCCACAAGCATTAGTCAAAATGCATCAAGCTGGCCAGTTTTCCAAGTTTTATCTTCCACAAGATTAAGCTTACCTTATCCAAAGTTCAGTTTATCCTCCAGCCGGGAACCTGGGAAACCACACTGGCCCTATGAACCCAGTAGTGGCTGGGGTATCTTAATCTTTTTTTAATTTATCTCACTTGAAGTATCAGTAAGTTGTAACAGACTAAACGTTCCATGGGCTAATTGAAATTAGAACCTTTTCAATTTCCTCCGTTGAAATTAGCACGTGAATGGTAAGGAATCTAAGGTATAAAATCAACATGAAATATGCCTAATATTATTCTGTTAAATACTCATATGCCTAGCATTGAGCTTATCAATTCCAACTCTATTTTAAGCTACTTAATGGCCTAAAAAAATAGATTAAAAATAAAATAAAAATAGTTTTAAAAAGAAAAATGTTAACTGGGAACACCACACAGCTAATGCAAACAGGTCCAGGAGATTACAAAAGCAACTGGAAGATAACTTTTATGTTCATGTATTAAGGGGGCTGATGAGGAAAGTTGCCCTCCTAAGTCTCTTGCTCATAAACAGAGAAGGATGCATGGAGGAAGTGGTGGTAGGTGGCTGTCTTGGCCACAGTGACCATGAAGTAGTGGAATTTAAAATCTTTGGTGAGAGGAGGAAAACTGCCTCCAAAACATCAACACTGGATATGGGGAGAGCAGATTTTAGACTGCCCAGGGAACTAGTTGGTAAGGTCCCCTGTGAAACTGCTTTTGAAGGCATTGGGGTCCATCCATCCAGGCCACTTTTTAAGTACTGCCTTCTAAAAGCACAAGAACAAGCAAATCCACAACATCAGAAATCAAGCAGGCGGGACAGGAGCCTGGCTTGGCTGAACAGGGACCTTCTAGAGCTTAGGTGAAAAAAAGAAAGTGTATGGCCAGTGGAAGCAAGGTCAGGCAACATGGGAGGGTTACAGGGACACTGTCCACCTTTTTAGGGAGAAAATTCATGTGGCCAAAGCTCACTTAGAGCTGAGGCTGGCCAATACTACAGCAAACAATATAAAGGTCTTTTTCAAATGCATTAAGAGTAAGAGGAGCACCAGAGAGATCATTGGTCTGCTACTCGATGAGAATGGTCACCTTACTGACAGGCATGTAGACAAAGCAGAGGCATTTAACACCTTCTTTGCCTCTGTCTTCAACACAGTCGATGGGCTCTGGGACTCCACATGCCCTGAGTTGGAGGACCGTGACGGGGGTAATGATAAATTCCTCATGAACCCTGAACTTGTGGGCGACTTTCTGCTCCATCTGGGTCCATATAAGTCCATGGACCCCAATGGGATTCATCCCAGGGTATTCAGGGAGCTGGCTGATGTAATTGCAAGACCTCTCAATAATTTTCAAATGGTCATGGGAATCTGGAGAGGTCCCGGTTGACTGGAAGCTGGCAAACATTGTCCCAGTTTTCAAGAAGGGTAAGAAAGGAGAACCTGCTAATTACAGGCCTGTCAGTCTCACCTCAGAGCCTGGTAAAATTTTGGAGAATTTTCATAACTCATACTGGGAGTTATTGAAAAATACCTAAAGGACAATGAAGTCATTGGTCACAGCCAACACAGGTTCAGAAGAGGTTCTTGTCTATCCAGTCATGATTTCCTTTTATGACAAGGTCACCCAGCTGGTTGACCAAGGGAAACCAGTTGATGTTACTTTTTGGGGTTTCAGTAAGGTTTTTGATAGTGTGCCTCACAGTATCTTGCTGGATAAAGTGCCCAAAGCCATAATGCATGGATTGGGCGACTGGCTAAAGGATCGGGCCCAGGGGGTGATAGTGAATGGGGGAATATCAGACTGGCAGCCAGTCACTAGTGGAGTTCCCAGAGATCCACTTTAGGGACAGCTCTTTTTAACATTTTCATAAACAACCTGGACACAGGACTAGACAATATCTTAAGTAAATTTGCAGATGACACCAAATTGGGGGGAGCTGTTGACTCTGTTGAGGGTGGAGAAGCCTTACAGAGAGACCTGGACAGATCAGAGAGCTGGGCAATCACCAACCACACGAAGTTAAACAAGGGCAAGTGCCAGATTCAGCAAGTGGGAAGGGGCAGGCCTGGTTGCACATACAGACTGGGGGATGAGATACAGGAGGCCAGCTGTGCCAAGGAGGATTTGGGGGTCTCGGTCAACAGCAAGTTACCCATGAGCCAGTGCATATCCAGACAGCCAGGAGCGCCAGCCACATCCCGGGGTGCATCAAGCACAGCGCAGCTGGTCCAGGGAGGGGATTGTCCCACTCTGCCCTGCGCTGGGGCAGCCTCACCTCTAGTCCTGGGGGCAGTTTTGAGTGCCACAGGACAAGAGGGACACAAAACATGTGGAAGAACTTTTACACAGTGAGGGTGACAGAGCACTGGAATAAGCTGCCCAGGGAGGTGGTGGAGTCTCCTTCTCTGGAGATATTCAAGACTCGTCTGGACGCCTGTCTGTGCAATATGAGCTAGGGAGCCTGCTTTGGCAGGGGGGTTGGACCCGATGATCTCTTGAGGTCCCTTCCAACCCCTGTGATTCTGTGATTCTGTGAAAACTATTGGAGAATGTCCAGAGGAGGGCAGTGAGGATGGGGAAGGGTCTGGAGGGGAAGGCTTACATGGAGAGGCTGAAGGCCCTGAGGTTGTCCAGCCTGGAGAAGAGGAGGCTGAGGGGAGACCTCATGGTGGCCTGTGACTTCCTGCTGAGGGGAGCGAAGGGGCAGGGTCTGGTCTCTTCTCTTTGGCAGCCAGTGATAGAACCTGAGGAAACAGTATGAAGCTGAGACTGGGGAGGCTCAGGTTGGGTATCAGGAAGAGATTTTTTATTGAGGGGAGTCAGGCACTGGAACAGGCTCCCCAGGGAAGTGGTCACAGCACTGAGCTTGGCTGAGCATCTGAACGATGCCCTCAGTCCCACGCTCTGATTGTTAGGGCCTGTGTGGAGCCAGGAGTTGGACTCAATGATCCTTACGGGTCCCTTCCAGCTCAGGAGATTCTGTGATTCTAAAGATAATGACAAAATCATAAAGAATCCTTCATCCATGAGCAATATGACTTTAAAAAAAATGAATCTGTTTTACTTACCTCACAGCAGCCCAGTTCCAGATCTCTTGGGAAACTGCACACTTCACATCATACCTGCTATGTGGCATCAGTGTGATGAGGAAGGTGTTCATGGTGCTCATACATACAGTTTTTGCCTGGGTAGTGCAAGAAGGTACATTGTCACATGGTGCTCTCCTTGCAACAGGTTTTTAAAGTCCTGTTCAGAAAAGGCAGTGACAAGCGCAGCCTCTGAAGAACCTAAGATTTCTGTTCAGCATTTGCACTGAGGTTGTGCCATGTTATTATCGTACAGTTTATTGAGCAGCTTGAAAAATCTGCCTGAATTCCTCAAATATAACATAGAAACTTTTTCGTTGCACATGCTACTTCTACTGTCCCTCTCTCCTGGCTGTCTGAAGTTCCTACAGAATGGGCTATAGGTGAAGATGCTAGTCTTTTGGAAGGCAAACATCTAATTCACATTTCCAGCCACAGAATCATCATCCATTTGAAAAGCATCTTGTAACATTAAGGGAATAATACAGAACTCCAGAATTCAAAAGCAAGCCAGGGATGAATCATCCCCTCCGTGGCAACCCTAAGACTGCCCTGGGATGGATCTCTTGAACACAGTTTTCCTGTGCATAGCACAGCAGCAGTAAGAAACAAGCACAAGGCTTCCAACATCCTGGAAATCTGCCATTCAAGCATACTAAGGTCTGAATCCAGATGTCATTCCTTTTCTTCAGGAAGATGTTAAGATCCTCCATGATCCCCAGCTACGTCAGTTGGTTAAAAATACAGTCACTTTCTACTGAAAGTGTGTGTTTTTGGAAGCACCACCATTCCCAGGCACTACTGGAAATGGGAACAACCGCTAAAATCCCTCCCAGCAAAACCCACTACCACCCAGCTGGGACCAGCAAGATGAAATGCAGAAAACTCCTCATGTTTGGGATCCTATTCTATATTCAGGACAACTCATGATGTCCATGGAAAGTTAAGGCTGTTTCCTGAAATATTAAGGTGCAAATTTGATTATTATGGACTATGGATTATTGATGATAAATTGGCTTTCATGGTAACAAGTGCTATGTGTTGACAGCTATATAAAATTGAACCATACAATGGATATGTTCCAGTTTTTTACCTTTGGTCAAAGATTTTTCTAGCCTCAGCGAGAAGATGGACTCCTTGGCAAGCAAGCATTAGGATTCAAAGCCTTCTCTAGTTGCTGACCAAGTTCTGGATCAGTTTTTCTCTCTATCGAAATGCCTTTCCTAGCAGCCCAGGGAGACAAACTGCTCAGCAGCCAGCTGCAGAGTTCCACAGCACGCATACCCCGTTCCAGATGTTTGGTGGAAAGCCCAATTTTGTTTGAGAAGAGTTATCTCACAGTAACTTCCATTGTCTGGCTAATTCTGACCAAGAAATGCAATTTGGGGGAAGTGGTAGGTACTTTTTAGCCTGGAGTTAACCGTGACTGAAAGACAAGAGCATCCAGTCCAACTGATACTAACACATGACATTGTCCTACAACTACACGCAGGGCTCAACCTGAGACAAAGATGTTATTCTTAGGCTGTACCTATACTTTGGGATTCCATCCAAGCCAGCAAGCTGCATTTTGTAAATAAAGGTGCTATCTAACCCCTGTCAAGGTTGCTTGGTTGCACATATCCACTGGTGCAAACGAGGACTGTTTTCTTACCTTGAGGTTTTGTAACAGCTCTTTCACGCACTGCTGACAACCAAGGTTTGAATCTCAAGCACAAGCTACTCGGGTCAAGCCAGAGCAGCCAAGGGAAGCTCAGCAGAAAGTCAAGACTCTCAGGAAACAAGTAGGAAGAAGCTCAATGAGAAGGATCCTCGCATAAGAAGCGCCACCCTTACCTGAAGCATTGTTCTTGGCACAATATTAGCCATGTGCTGAAATCGTATATGCCAATGAGAAGCTTCTTCACAGTAATTGCTTGTGATTGCACACGTCCTAATTGACACGGGTGTGGTTGGTCTACTTGTCTGATTTGCTTAATTAAATAATCTTACGCTCAGATCCGCGCTCCTCTGTGACCTGTTTTTACATAAAATGCAGGAACTGTTCTGTACATTTTCTTCTGTGATTTTCCTCTTATTTTTCTAGTGACTGGCACCAATCCAGAGCCCGTGTGCATGTGGCCGATTACAAAGAATGCTGGGCAGTTTTGGGTGCAGCCCAAATCAACCTACTTCACTGGGAATCCCCACGGGTCTCATGCCAGTGCTTGTCTCTGCCATTTCACTGCCCTTCTACCAGAAGTCCATATAGCAGCTGTGGAAATTGTTTCAGGTCCCTTCCCTGCCAAACATCATCCCAAATCAGGAAAGCATAGCAGCTCTGGCAAGAGATCTCCAAGTGATTTGGGGAATCACTGCCCATGAGTGGGCAAAGTGGCAGCTGAGGTCAGAAGAACATGCTTAGCACTGTAGTTAGACTGATGATTATACCATTAGAATTAGTCTGGAAAACCTGTATTTAAAAAATAGATTAATTCTTGCTTACAGATGCCTGATAAAGCCTGAAAAATTGGTTTCTGAATCTACAGGAGATGCTGCTGCTTTCTCAGCTCAAGCGAATTTCTCCTCCTTCCTGGTCTTATGAGCAATTCCAGATCAATCACTCTGACTTGAAATCATTGCCCTCTGCAAGTCAGCAGTTCTTGTGCTTCTCTCTATTGTCATCTCCTTTAGCATTCCCTGTCTTGCCTCTTGACACGTCCCACTAAACACCCTATTTAAAGCTTTCCCTGTTCTTCACCGCAGTGTCTTCTACCACACCGTGCCCAGATTCCCTGTGACAGAGGAACCCATGGGATATACTATTACTTGAGAAGTAAGGAGGGGTTGGTCTCTTTGGACACCTTTTGTGAAGAAGATGCTGAAGATCCTTTGCTGTTTAGCCAAGCTCTGTGGTGCACAGGCTTCACAACCTTTTTACTGCAGCTGCCTGTGGCATCAGCCCTTCTGTAAGGGACCTCGCTGTCCTCTGAGCACTGTTCACTTGACCTCAACCAAAAAGCAGATAGTGACACACTCAGAATCATAGGATGCGTTAGGTTGGCAGGGACCTTTAAAGGCCATCTAATCCAAACCCCTGCAGTGAGCAGGGGCACCTTTAGATCAGATTGCTCAAGTCTGATCTTGAATGTCTCCAGGGATGGGGCCTCCACCACCTC
This sequence comes from Porphyrio hochstetteri, assembly GCA_020800305.1. NCBI lineage: Eukaryota > Metazoa > Chordata > Aves > Gruiformes > Rallidae > Porphyrio > Porphyrio hochstetteri. The sequence goes on from CM036908.1 coordinate 33,888,775, forward strand.
TCTAGACAACCTCTTCCAGTGTCTCACCACCCTCAGAGTGAAGAGCTTCTTCCTAATGTCTCATCTAAATTTAAGTTTGACCAAGCCCCCAGAAGCAGGTGTGTAACTACAGCATCTCACTGATGACCAAAATTTGAAGGGTATCCTCACAGCCACAGAGCAAGCAGGGCTAGAAGGCATCTCACTATCTCCAACTCATCCCTTGCAAACAGGAATTACCCCACTGGGAACTGGCTTCCAACCATCCTGCCAACGTTACGTAAAGCCACACAAAGTCCAGCTGAAGTAGCAGATTGGCCTAAGTCAACGTGTCATCTCCTCTCAGCTCAGCCTAATAACCCTCACACAAACATTGACATACTGACTCAATAAACAGCCAAAGTGACCCCTTGGCTTCCAGCACCAGTGGCACCACTGGGACTGCTCCTATAAGGAACGTGTTGCCTTGGCAGAGCTGACCAGCTCCAGCCCTCAGTGCCACGTGCACATTTAGACTTGTGCCAGGACACTGACTGCTTCCTAGCAGGGCAATGTTCCCTGAAATTCTGAAGCAACTGGAATTCCCCCCACAGCTGATAGAGCACTGCCCATTCTGCAGCAACCCTCCCTGGTTTGAAACATTTATCTTAAAGGAGCGCTGCTAGTCGTCCTGAAAGCTTTGAAATAGCTGACTTCTTTGAGGTCATCTACTTACCTTGTCCTGGTCTGCACCTGAAACAAACAAAAAGCCCTTTCATGTATTGGCTCCTGGAAACATACATCTCTCTGTGCATGTGGGGACAGCCTGACCAACTGCACGAAGACAACCTGGTGTACAGCCCTGTGCAAACCTCGGGTAACTTTAAAGGCAGGGTAAAGGACAGGACCAGTGGACCCAGGGAACTGCCACGAGCTACCAAATCCCTAGGTCTGGTATCCTGGTTTCTGTCTTCTTGCTACTCTGTCTCCTAGATCCTGCATTTAAGCACATATTAACATCCCTAAAAGAACCTAATCGCACACCACACTAACATCCATAAGAGATGTAAAATATCCCTTTTCTGCCCCAAACTCAAGCTCCTTTGCAGTCCAGGTCACTCCGGACCTGCAGCCCCTTTTTCCTCCCAGCGAGGAATACATGTACAAATGATCAGAGCCCCACATAGAAGTAGACCAAATATCTCAAACATATATACCCACCTTATCACTCCTACTAGAGCTCTACTAGAAGCTGTCCTAAACAGTGTGCCCCAAATAGCTACCTCCAGGTAGAAACTGTTCATCTCCAAGTCTGACAGATGGGGAAACCAAAGCTCCAAGACAGATGGCTGAACTGATACCACCCAAGATAACCTACGCTGGAACTGGTGCAGGAAAAAAAACCCAGAACCAAGCAAAAACCAGCACAAGAAGGTCTCTGGTTCCTTTTGCTGTAACTGCCAGACTACTCATGTTTTGGTGTCACACTGAAATGCCTCACATCCTGCAACCTTGGTTACTGAAAATACTATCAAACACCAGAGGCTGCTGATGAAGACGCTGGTAGCACAATGAATATATTATCAAGCTACACATCCATTTGTCCTGGTGCATCCATACCTCTATAGTACTACCACAAACATCCTTACCTGAGCTGGCCAGGCCTCTGCACGATTGTTGCAGGGACAACTGAGGATCTCAGTCCCTCACAGCACACCCTTCTCTGGTCCTGCAACAACTACGGCATCTCCAGGGCAAAAACGTAGTCAGGTCCCACTTGACCTCACCCTTGTGAACTCCAAGAAGAGATTGATGTCCCACACGTGTGTTTTTCTGCTTACAGAGCACAAGAAAACAAAGGGGCTTTTGCAAAGGCTGATGTATGGACACAGAGCTCCAGATACAACACAAACCCACCTTTATGTTTCATGGAGGGGAAAGGATTTAGTAGGGAGAGAGGAAGAAAACCAAAGTCCTCTCCAATGATTTCGCTCAACCTCCTTCAAGTGGGTCAAACACATCTACAAAGGCAGATGTTAGAACTACCGCCCAGCTGAAGCTCTGTTTTGGCCCAGGCTGGGCTAACCGGCCCTCTGCTACAGTGCAAATGGCTGCAAGAAGAAATGTGTGTCACACAAAAGAACCCAGAGACAGTTCAAAAGATACAGAGATGGTCTGGCAGCTGGTCTGTGGTTTGTCTCTGAGAGGGAAAGCAGCAGGGAAAGCTCTGGCAGGAGAGGTGGGCGCTCGGGGATAAGGACAGGGCTGATGTCTCCTCAGACCATAGAAGCTTAGGAGCCGAGCTCGAGGTTCAGCCTCCACCCTGGGGTAGCTCTTGAACAGTAATCCATACTGATCCTAGTAAGGACGTGATGCCTAAAAGCCCAGGCACAGTAAAGCGTTCAGACTCTCACCCCACCACCCTCAGTGTTTTGACATGTTCCTCAGGCTTAACCAAGGATCCTTTAAAGAAACAGAATTCCTTCCTTTCCTTTCCTTCCCACGTCACACACTTGCTCTCCAGTTGCCCGAGGAGAACAGCACCCACCAAACACCAATCCCCGTGGCCAGCAGCGGGGGAAGGCCCCGGAATCACGCCTGAGAAGGGGCTGCAGAAGGCTGGTCGGTGGGTGTGATGCTGGCAGAGGCAGAAGCAGAAGAGAGGGAGGAGCCCTGGGGATGCCCCGTCCTCGGAGGGCAGAGGGATGAGGACAGCTCTGGTCTCCTGTGCCCTCTTGTGGCTGCCGGGCCATGCTGCGGAGGGACTGAATTTGGGGGGTGATGGGGGGGGAGGAAGGAAAGATGCCCTTGCAAAAACCCCGATGATTCGTGAATTACTTTTTAATGCAGATGCTGTAGTACCTAGAAAACCAAACCAAGACTGATACCCCGCTCTGGAGACAGCTTCCACTCCAACGTTCAACAGTTTGACGCAGGGAAGCTCAGGAGCAGAGGAGCACAGGGTGACTTTAGTCCTCTGAGCACAGGGGACAGCCCACTCCGGGTCCAGTGGGCTTTGTGTAGCTTTGAGTTTGGGCAGCCCTTCTAAGTGCTCTATCATATCTCCATCAAATGCTTCAGCAGCAGAAGGGTGGCCAGCAGGGACAGGGAGGGGATTGTCCCTCTCTGCTCTCCCCTCATGAGGCCCCAGCTGGAGTCCTGTGTCCAGATCTGGGGGTTCCCAATACAAGAAAGATGTGGGTCTGTTGGAGATGGTCCAGAGTGGGCCACGAAGATGATCAGAGGGCTGAAGCACCTCCCCTACGGAGAGAGGCTGAGGGAGCTGGGCTTGTTCAGCCTGGAGAAGAGAAGGCTGTGGGGGAACCTCATTGCAGCCTTCTAGTCCCTGAAGAGAGCAGAGAAACAGGAGGGGAATTGGCTTGTTCAAAGGGCAGGCACTGGCAGGACAAGGGGGAGGGAGTGAAGCTGAAGGAGGGAATGGTTAGATTAGACATTAGGGGGAAGTTCTTTCCAGAGAGAGTGGTGAGGGGCTGGAACAGGCTGTCCAGAGCAGGGGTGGGTGCCCCGTCCCTGGGGGTGTTCAAGGCCAGGTTGGATGGGGCCCTGAGCAACCTTGGGTAGATCCAGGCCTGGAGGTTGGTGGCCCTGCCTGTGGCAGGGGGTTTGGAGCTCTGTGATTCTTGGGGTCCCTTCCAACCCAGACCAGTCTGTGATTCTATGATCTTCTGGTGGCCCTGGTGGCTGCCTGCCATCTTCCTGAAGCCCCCACCTCTCCAGGGGAATTTGGTCTCCAGGCAGCTCCCTGCTGCTCGCATCCCTGCTCTACTCGAGCACTGGCAGTGAGGGCACAAACAGGACAGACAGACACCACCACCAAGCGCAACAGCCACTTGTTTTCCCTCTATGTGCCCAGATGACATGCCCTATGAAACAGTGACACTGTTTGAAATACAGTAACAGCATTTTCCAACGAGCACAGGACCGATGGGTACCTGCCGCTGCTCTGTCACAGTTCTCCACATCCCACAGGTGGGAGCCCCTTCTTCTGGGCACTCACTGAACCAAGCTGCCTCCTGCACCCTTCTTCCCTCTCTCCCACCATGGCAAATGCCAAGAAGTGTGAATCCAGATGGGAAATGTTATGGACCCTCACCAACCTGCACAGGGAAATCCGAGAGCAGCGGAAAGGGTGGCTCATCCCAGCAGAGGAAGACAGGAATCATGATGTTTACACAGGAATGGTGGGGTGGTTGCGTGTGGCAGGGTTCTGGTGGAGGAGTGTTCTGCTAGAAGCAGCCAGAAGCTTCCTGTAGGCCTGAGGCTGGACCCATCACTGACCAAGGCCAAGTCCATCAACAATGATCACAGCACCTCTGGGAATCACAGTGGGGAGAAAAACCTACAAGCAGATGCTTTGTGCCCCCAGAGAAGGGAGTGAGAAGATGTGAGGGACTGTTCAGGCATGAAGGACAGTGAAGAAGTGGGGGGAATGAAGCACTCCAGGTGCTGGAGAAAGATTACTCTGCAGCCCTGGGGAGAAGAGACATGGAGAAGACCATGGTGGAGCAGGTTGTTCCCCCACAGCCCATGGATGGTAACAGGGAGCAGAGATCCCATCTACAGCCCATGGAGGACTCCCACACTGAAGCAGGTGGAGACACCTGAAGGATGCTGTGACTCTGTGGGAAGCAACATCCCGGTAGCAGGACCCGCAGCCTGTGGAGACACCAACCCAGCAGGTTTGCTGAGGGGACTTGTGACTCCATGGGGAACCAGGATGGAGCAGGCAGGTCCTGGAGGTCACCACCCCATGGAAGGGATCCATGCTGGGGCAGCTGAGGAAAAGCTAAATCCCTGTGGGGAAGGGCTCATGTTGGAGGAGTTCGTGGAGGAGAGAAAAGCAGCAAGTGAAGCCAGACTGGCCCCATTTCCCACCTGGGGGAGTCGGCGAGCTGCTGCCGCAGCAGGGCAGGCACACACCGTGCCCACAACCAGCTGCCATCGCTCGTTTGCCTCTGCTCTGGCACAGAGCTGGGCATGGGCTGAGGCCAGGGGAACCCAGCCAGAGTCCCCCTTCTCCTTCAGTAAAGGTCAAGAAGGGGCCTGCAGGAGCTGGGCCTCCCTTTCAATAAAGGAAGGTGTTCTTATTTCAAATCCAGTTGCAGCTAAAAGCAGGGGGAGCTACCTGAGGAGCAGGAGCAAGTTCAGCACCCAGCACTGCCAGACTCGCACTTGCCAGCTCCTGCCTTTGCATCCAAAGTGCCAGGCCCCCATGCAGCCAAGAGGCCTGCCAAAGAAGGCTCCACAATTCAGAAGTCTCCAGAAAAAAGAAACTCACTCTACACCACGAAGGACCCATTGGCAACAGCAACTTTGGAAAGGCTCCTACCAGAGTTCTGCCTCCACCTGCCAACAGGAAAAGCAGGAGACTGCTCAGCCTGTAAGGGAAAAGGAAAGAAGATCCTTGAATTGCCCTGCCTTTGGGACAGCCAGCACATCCCACGCAATGCTTCAAGGCAGTAAACTGAAGGAGACCAGAATTGAGCAGGAAGAGGCATCACTCAGCAAGAACCACACAGGCCTTGTCACAAGAAAAACCTGTGTGAGAACTGTGGCTTAGTGCCCAGGGAGCAGCCAGCTGCAGCAGGGGCAGATCAAGAAGCACAACATGAAGCCCCAGGGCCCTGAGGACACAGAGCAGCAAGAGAAGCACAGAGTGGCGAGAGAAGCACAGAGCACAATGCCAGCCAACACCATGTATTTTTTCCTCTTGGCTACTGTGCAACCCCCACCTGACCCAACCCCAGAACTGCTCCACACCTTCACAGAGGTTAATAGCAAACGTTTATTGTCCGTTACTGAAGAGCAGGGTGCAACCATCCCACCGCCAACGGAGTGACTGGTACTCAGTTACACACTGTTCTCTCTGCTTTGTTCTGTAAGACAAGCTTATACAATGCATTTCCCCAACTCCTTTCATCTCCAAAGTGCTTTACAAAGTGACACTGGGGGAGAGGGAACCCCACAAACCGACCCGTCTCCTACACAGAGAGATCACCTCATTCCCAGCACTGCAATGCAGCCACATCTGTTAAACAACGTAGCAGCTGGTGGCACTTAGAGATCAAAAGCTGAGGGGTAACAGATACAAGGAGACACTGCCAAGGACAGAATTTACCTGAGCTGAAACCTGCAGCTGGGAAAAGACATTTTGTTTTCTCCTCTAGAAAAGTTGGTATCAAAAAATATGCAGATGTATCACTAGCTCAAGACCCAGACTGACTCCTGACCAAATATGTGTTTTCTAAGTTTCTACTCCACATTTGAAACATATTCCTTTGGTGAAGAGTAGCACAGGTACACACTCTTGTAGCTAAGCTGAGCAGCATGAGTTTGGGCACTCAGCTGAGGAGGGTTAATAACTTGGACTCAACAGATCAGCCCTTCCCAAGTCGTAGGAGGTGAATTCAAAGCTTGTAGGTATTGTCAGGAACACGTTCTCCAGGCTCTGGAGATGAGGACTCGGGTTTCACATAGCTACTAACCCTTGGCAAACAATACCATACACTAGTATAGCTGTGAGGAAAGGAGTCCCCTGAGGAGCAACTTGCTGCCAGTGTGCTCAGGGACAAGAAAGCTTGTGCTCACAGGGGTCTTCCACAGAGGGTTCTCAGATCTGCTGTGAAGCTGTCCTTGTATTAAGGTACAAACCAAAACCTTTTCTCTTATACCTGGCTACTCCTCCCTCTCCTGGAGAAAGCTACAGCAGCTCAGTTAATTTTCTTCCACTGAAGACAGAGGTCCTCTCCTCCCAGGAGAGGATGAAACTTGGGAGTTGAGAATGGTGATCCAGTTCTGGGCACCAGCTTAAGATGAGGGTTACGATGATGGCAGAGGGACAGGGTGACAAGCCAGACCACATGAGATGAAGCCCCCAGAGTGGGTGGTCACTGAGCTGAATCCACAGTGACTGGGAAAAAGGGCTAAACTGGCTACAAAAGACTGCCATGGCTTTAGTGCCATTCTGTGCAAACCTGGGCCTGAGCTTGCGCTGCAGAGCGCCTCCACTTAACAATGGCTTTAGTGACAGCCTCCCCAGCACACCTGAGGCATACAGGAATGGTAACCACATCCCTTGTGCTCACACAGAGGTCTCAGGTATCACTAGGAATGGCAGCCCAGAAGGTGGGTTTCCCAGTGGACATGTATCTCTAGGTCTGATGCAATACTGGGGAGGAAATCAATGGGCAACTGGAGTGTACCCAAGCTGAGCATGCTCCTCCTGGAGACAGTAAGAGCCCAGCCCAGGACCATGGCTTCCATCTAAACAGTGGGGCAAGCACCACCCAAAGCCACCCTGAGAGCAGGAACAGCGCAAAGGCATGTCTGGGAGTGAGGTTTGTATCTAAGAGCACCATGGTGGACTTCTGCACCAAATATTGTCACAGGGAACCACACACCAAGGTCTGTATCTATCCAGGAGATTCTCTGGACTAGGAGAAAACACCCTGCAGCTGTGAGTTATGCTATTTCCCTGCTCACTTTCTTCTGCCCAAGGCCCCAGGTGCACAGCTCTGGCCTCTGCTCTGGCCATTCCCCAGCCTGGATTACCCAGTGCCAAATCACAAACACAAATCCCTCTTTGTGACTCAGCTGGCAGAAAGCTTCTCTTGCAGGCTCCTTTAGGAGGAAGTACTTTGAAACAGGCTGCTCATGGCTCCCCTTAAGATTATTGTGTGCTGCTGGCATTTACAGGGCCATCAGGGGAGTAAGCGCTCAGCAGGACCCAGGTGCACAGCTGGGTACAGCACCCTCCACCCCAATGAATGGAACAGATGGACAGACAGCCAGCATCTGTCCTCAAAGACGTGCTTACAAAGAAGGTCCAGGACTCCTGCCTCGCACAGGGTTGGCCTCAGACTGCGCCAAAGCAGATTGCATATAAAAACAAGAGTTTAAAAACAAGTACTGGATATACACTGCATATAGGAGACTCCATGGAGGACAGTCCATAGATGGCCACCCCAGAGCAGCCAGGGCCAGCCCAGCTCTGAGGGGGTAGCTTGGCAGCTGCGTTCCGGTCACAGCTGGAGAAGCGTGACGGCTGAAGGTGGAACTTGTGCTTCTTGCTCCTTCATCAGCTTCATGTGGGGACACAGCAAGGCCCACTGCAGGAGAGGCACTGCACTCATCTGTTCAGCAGGCTACATCTCACAGGCATCCACACAGGAGCGGTTTCCTTCCGTGCTCAGGCATCTGCTTACATGTCACTGGGATAAAAGCCCAGTTTAGCCAGAGACATCTCTCTCCGGAGCCGCATGACCTCCCAGTACATCAGTTCCACTGCAAGGTGAAACAGGAGAGGGGGGAAAAAAAGGAAATAAAAGAAAAAAAAGACCAAAAGTCAGTAAGCAAGGCACAGCTGGACACCACCACGCATTATGCTGTGCTGGGAGTCATGCACTGAGAGTGCAGCCCCGGCAGGCTCATCCCCAGAACAAGGGAAGCAGACATTGCTACAGGGTGCAGCAGGACAGACCCATCAGGTCACCCTTTACCAGCTCCACCCCAGGGCAAAGCTACCAACAAACTGATAAGCAAGGAAAAAATTAATCTATTCCTCCCATCCAAAGACACAGGGAATTCAGGATACCCCAAGCAGGGCCCATTCCTGTCCCAGTGACCCACAGGAGGCACCCCCACCGCAGCCAGCTACTATCCCACTCTTACCATCCTGCCTCACCAAGCCCTGCTGGATATAGCGAATGTATGTGAAGAAGTTGCACACTGCTGTGATCTGAGGGAGCAAGGAGAAAAAAAGAAGTCAGCTACAGAACTGCTTGGCCTGCCAAGAAGTTCACACAGCACCCAGCTGGAGAGCTCTTGGTGTTCAGCACACAAGAACTTGTAGCACAAACCAAGAGATGGAAAGAGATAGGAAAAAAAGCTGGTTTAAATATAAGAATCAAAATCCTGGGCATCTGCAATCCCATCCCAAAATACCACATTATCCATCAGAGGCACTGTGGAAGATCTCCAATCTACTGCTTTTTTGAGACATAAGTAATCGCTACTTGACATGGCAGCAAAGTCCACTATCTTCCTTCACAGAGCACTGTTCCCTGACTGAATGAAAACCTTTGGAGTTAACAGCCTGGGCAGAAAGCATGGGTGCAGGGAGGTGAGGGTGCTCATGACACACTGGGGGTACTTTGGTGCAAGTGACAAAAATTAAGTCCACACACAAACCCAACCCTGTGTCTCAGCAGCTGTCCATGCTGCATGACCAGCTTTCCTGATACACAGCTGGGGATAGAATAAACTTCTAAACAGCTCCACTGAACCAAAGTCCCAGCAGCAACATTGGCAAATCATTCACCTTCTCCCTTCCCTCAAAAGAAAGGGCAGCTTGTTCTCACACCCATCTGAGTCACTGGTGTGTACTGGAACTGTAACCAGAGCCAGCATTTAAAGAGCAGAAAATCACTGTAATTTACACAGGAGAATTTAAAAAATAATAATAAAGCAAACCAATTGGAGCCCTGAAGCAAGTCACAGACAGCAAGCACACTGAAGACAGGTTGCCTGAAAGAACATAAGGCAGAGCACCGGGGCCTGAGGCAGGGCTGGGGACCTGCACCCTAGTCACGGACCAAGAGCTAGGCTCAAGTTCACGAACTCAAGCCCCACAGGTCATTGTCAGTTTGAGGGCTGACCCCCAGGACTTCCACCTCAGGGCTTGGAACAGTTTTGGAGGGCAGAAGCACCCTGGGAAGGTGAAGGACTCACCCTGGCCCTGCAGGATGGTGAAATGTAGTAGTAACTCCCAGAATCCCCCAGCATGATGCGGTGCTTGCAGGTCCTGGAGAGGCCACTCAGAGCACATTTCCTGCAGGCAAGGAAAAAACCACTTCAGCCTTCAGCAATCTAGTGGCACAGCAGAGCACAGCTCTTCAAGTTCAAGACTATCCCCAGGAGATGAAAGTGGGAGCTCAGAAGCCAGACCTGTGTCAGAGTGAAGGGGAAAAAAGGAGGGGAAAAAAAAAAAAAAAAAAAAAAGGCAAACAAACCAAAATAACCCATCTCAAACAAACCAGGGCTCTTAGGAGCCTTTTGCTCCCAGAAAGATTCCATAAATGTTCAGAAGACCTTTGGCTAAATAACTGGAACCATGATTATTCCATGCCCAAGCAAACCAAGGCTGTACCCTTTCCCTGGCAGACAGCCCACGACAACACCACAGAGAATGCTGAAGAAGTAAAGCTGCAGCAGTGCAACAAATGCCACCTGGTCTCTGCACATCTCCTCTATGATCCAGGCAAGGCTTTTGCTGAAGGAGCTCTGCTCAGGTGTATCAGCTTTCCTGATGGCTGAGGGCCAAACCTGGGCTCACAACAGGTAAATTCAGCATTTGAGCAGGATTTGCTTGTGCTGAGAACTCAAAATAAGCCACAATAGTCTTTACCCTGGGCACCTGTTAATGAATTTGTTCCTGATTCAAAGCTACTCTAGTTGAAGCCACATGGAGTTACTTAGGGAAAGGCTTGCAGTTCCTAAGAACAAACCAATCCCTTCTTCTGCAGGCAGGGAAGAAGCTTGGCTTCAGTTTTAAGAAAACTTCAGACCACGTGAAGAAAATAAGTCTTTTTGAGACAGCTCAGCTCCCAGAGTGACCACCAAAAGATCTAATCAGCAAAGGTGCAGCATGCCTCTATTTTCTTACCATTTCCTTCTGTTATGTGCAAGGCTTATGTTTCCCAGCAGCAGCCAGTACCCTCCCTTCACCACCACTTAGTGCAGGAAAGCAGAATTTTCTGCTGCAGAGTCATCATCACATTCCCCAAAGACTTAGTGCCTACATGGTGGGAAGGGGGACATCACCACCTGGCTGCAAAAAAATTCCTCTGGGGGCCACAGAAGATTACAACAGAGGGGAGCAGATGTTCCAGACAGCTTCCTCTGCTTGCTTTCTACTGCTAGCAAGGCAAACTCTTAGCTAAGAGCAGAAACGTGGGCTCTGAGTGTTCAGATACAATGAGAAGCAATGCAAGCCCAAACAGTAACACAATTTACAGGGATCAAACCCTTGGAAGGTACAGAATGAGATTTCTAAGTGAGATACTTTTAAGAGGTCCTAAATTCAAGCATTGCAGCACACTGGAAAAAAAAGAGACTTATGCTGGTGGTGACTCTTGGCTTGGTTGGTACCACTGGCTGCAAGCCCAGCTATCACAACTGTAGCTAGAAGGAGCATAAACCACAGCATTTGGAGACCCCAGGGCACTTCGCCAGACACACCATCATGAAAGCCAGTTGCCTTCAGCACCTTCTGGCCAGCATTTTGCTCTAATGCTACAAAGGCAATGTCACTTAGTGGCAAAACCAATCCCTGCCTGTCTCAACTCCTCCACCTACATCACTGAGGTCTGTACAGTGGGCTACAGACAATTAGGTCTGGCAAGTCCCAGCTTGGGCAGGGACCCCTGGCTTTCTCCTTTCTGGTCCACAGCATGTCCAAAGTTGCCATAAAAGTTTTTAGCCTGGAGAAGAGGCTGAAGGGAGACCTTATCACCAGCTACACTGACCTGAAGGGAGGTTGTAGAGAGGTGGGCAATGCTTCAGCCAGGTGACAGGAGATGGGACAAGGGGAAATGGCACAAAGCTGCACCAGGGCAGGGTCAGATCAGATGTTAGGGAAAAGCTCTTCCCTGAAAGAGCTGTGGGGATGTGGAACAGGCTGCCCAGGGAGGGGGCCCCTGGGTGTGTTTAACAGACAGGTAGATGAGGTGCTCAGGGATATGAGTTAGCACAGGACAGGAACGGTTGGACTTGATGATCTTAAAGGTCTTTTCCAACCTGGGGATTCTGTGAAAATCAGTGTTTTGCATCTGGGAAGCAAAGGAGAACAAATTCCTTTGGGTCCTTCCCTGCCAATAGCAAGATTCATTGCTGTCTGGGTGGAAATCACACAGGGTTAAACAGTTAGCTTATTTCAGCTCCAGCCTCAAAGCTGCCAAATCACACTAAGTTAGTAACTTGCTAATGGGTTAGAGATCTTTGATCACTGGTTAAAAAAGAAACACTTCACTTACGTTACAACTTGTGACCAGAACCTACTGTGAAGACACACACACACACAAAATCAAAAGGAAACCAATAAGGATAAACACAGGATGGGCTGTTCTTGGAACAGGCCTGACACACACTCATGGAACATTTGTCTAGAGATGACAGAAAACACAGGACAGAGTGGCAGGAAACCTGCATATGAGCAGCATTTACCGTTACGAGAACACGTGTACTTAGAAGGTGCTCTGCTTGAAGGCAAGGGAGGGAGAAATGAAGAGAGCCCTGACTGAACTTTAATTCAAAAGTGGAGTAAAATCCCATGTCTTAGTCCGGAAGATGCTGTTACTCCTCCTAGACCTCCTCTTCTTCGAGGCAATCTCAAGTTGTGTGGCACACCAGATACAGTCACACAAGCTCTGGAGAAGCTGTAGCCCCAATTCTGATGGCAAGGTGATGGCAGCAGGTGGGGAAGATGATATGCAGCAAGAAACCTCTTCTGACCCAGGCTCCAACCCTCCCAGTCCACCAGCAAGGGCAGGAGTGCAAGGGAAGTTCAAACCTCACAAGCAGCAACAACATGAGATAATGCAGCTCTGACTTGATCCTTTCACCCAAGGTTATGCCTTCAGAGAACAGTAAACAAACTGCTACCTTAAGGGGGGAAAAAAACCCCAACAAACCATAAACCCACCAAAACCCAAACCTCTCCCTAGCCATGGGCACTAACACATCACCAGATTATCCCCCAAAACAGTCAGCCACACTACATGAGCTGAGCTAATTCCCGTTCTCACATAGGACTGAGCTGAGCTACCACCGGTCACAGGCTTGGGAAGCTCTGGGCTCAGCCCTTTGAGCTGTCCAAGTGAGTGAACAAGGCCCGGTCTAACTCCACTGGAGGGTACAAACAGCAGCAAGGAGAGGACAAGAGTGTAAGCACAGCTCCTTACTTCGGCCCACCGCACTCTTCCGCTGCCACCTTCACCGCAGGCAGCGCCTGGGAAGCAGCCGGCTCGATGGTGAGCGTGTTCTGCTCCACAGCCACTCGCACCAGCTCCGACAGCTGCAGCAGAGAGAAGGGAGGGAGGGATCAGCGTGCAACAGGCACCTCCACAAGGGTGTGGCTCTGGTGCTCGCAGACCACACAGGTTTTGCTCTTCTTTTCCAGCACTCACCTCCTGCTTAGTGAAGTCCAGACAAGGTCCAACATCCTCTCGATAAATTCTCTCCAGGAAGGAGCAGGACTTATCCAAAGTCGGGGTTTCCTTCCAGGCCTGGAACTCCGCGAACAAAATGGAGTCGACCTGCAGCAAGTGCCCAAGAAAAGCAGGAAGGCAGGTGGTGGGAAGGTGTCTGTTACTATGCAGGTAACCTAACTGTGTATCAGAAGGTGTCCATTCCTATGCAGATGTTACTACAGAACATCTGCTTTTGGATCTAGAAAGGCTCAGACATCACAGAATTGTCTGAGGAGAGCTGGCTTGCTCCAAGGACCTCTCATCTCCCACCCATCAGCAGTTCTGTGCCAGACTGGGCTTATTCTGGCATCTCTCTATCTCATCTTCCTCCAGGACAGTGCAACACCTCTGCAGCAGGAAAGCCACCACACCACCATGGAACAAAGCACCCACTCAGCCCACAGCAGGAAAGATGAGAGCTGCTGAATGGCAAAGCACAGCGACAGTGGCACCCATGACACAGGAGGTAGAACCCTTCTGCAAGGAAAAGACTGCCACAGAGAAGGGTGAACTGGAAAAAGCTATTCATCAACAGCCTGGAGCAGGACTACATTCAGTGAGCCCAGGCATGAAGTCAGGAGTAGGCCAGCCTCTTAAAGACCACTCCAAACCCATAATGCTGGTACTCGGGGAGCTGCAGAAGTAATGGGAACATTGGGAGGCCCCACAGGCTTGCAGAGGTGAGCTGGGTGTAGAAAAGGAGGTCCTTCAAATAGAGTCTAAGGACAGCTTTCCCCATGCTAATGTCTGCTCACTGCCTTTTATAGGTGGGCCACAAGCATTATCATCACTTGCTCAGTGGAAAGCAACCCAGGACAGAGCTGCTTCCCATCCCCTGAGCCAGCAGGAAGGTCGCTCCCTCCATGGCTGGCTGGCTGGAAATACTGCAGTCATGGAGGTTCTCTGGAACTTGGCATTTAAATCCCAGATGGACCATTAGCCAAACCACCAACCTGACTGACAGGGCACCTCCTTAAGAAGGCAGCAAATTCTGTTAAAGCTGCCAAAAATTAAAACACAACTAAAGAAACCCTGCTGAGCAACACAAAGAACGTGAATGAACAAAGCTGAAAGATTTCTGGGTTCTAGCACATTTGCTCTGTGCTACAGGGACTGCTCATCTGGTAGCAGGAGACAGCTTCAGAGCCACAGGATGGAAAAAAATAGTGAGAAAAAAAAATACCATGGAAGTTAGCATAAAAGGAAGCTAGAACTGAAAGGCTGGAAGTGGGAGAGGCAGATGGGTCCCACCCCTCCCCCAGTGCTGCCCAGAAAGGTTACCTGCTGCAAGGATGAGGAAGGATCTGCCCCCAAGGCCTGCCAGCCTGGTTCATAGGTGATGTGGATAGCCTTCCCAGGGATGATACAAAGGAGCAGAGAGAGGAGAGCAGGTAACCCAGACTTTGAGGGCAGAGGAAGAGACAGACAGCAAAGGAAAAGGTTTAGAGACAAGTGAGAAAGGGAGGTTAAAAAACCAACCCATGAGACAAAACAGAAGATACAAAGAAAGGCTCAGGTCCTCCCTTCCAGGGAACTAAGCATGCTGTTCAACACATCACAGGGCCACAAGCCACACCTTTTGATGTCAGCTTGGGGGGGAAAAAAGAAAAAAAAAAAGAAAAAGAAAAGAAAAAAGAGAAATTCTGACATTTTTAGGCTTAATTTAAGATGGGGCACATTTTTCCTGTAGAGCACCAAGCACCAACTCTGAATGCCAGGCTCCCCTTTATCACCCCTCACATAGGGCACTATGCAGTTTGAGAGAGAGAAATCAACCAGTTAACAACAACAACAACAACAACAACAACAACAACAAAAATATTCCACCTTGATATATACAATTATTAGTCACTTTGGAAGCTGTAGCCCTGGGATTTTAAGTGCCAGGATATCTGCACCATGTGGAAGTGACCTACACAAAGAACTATCAGGTCCAAGGCTTTAACAAACAAATCACAAGAGCTAACATTCCTCTGAAGGTCATCAACACAGGCATTCTGAGGCTGAGCCCAGAACCCCAAAACTAGCCAGGAGGTAGGGAAGGTCCTCTCTGCTTAGTGCAGGCAGAGGGCAACTTCTGCAGGGTAGCTGGTGGTTCACCAAACTGAGCTCTCAGCTTGGAGCAACCCTGTTGACAGGAAGAATGTTTAATATTGGGAGAGGCCACAGGAACCTTAAAAAAATTAAAACCTTTTTATTCCTGGCCCTCAAAGCAATTTCTAGGTAACTGCACTGGACCTCAACTTCCAGCACACCTGGCCTGCTTGACCGAGAGAAACCAGTGCATCAGGCCTGCAGTGTTACCAAACTGATTTTCTCTGGCATTCTTTCTGCCATCACCTTTGTTTATCTCTGCTTGTGGCCAGTTAAAGATCTTCCCCTCTCTTTGCTACTGCTGTCCCAGGGCAACAACTATAGCCAGCATTCCCTGAAGCATCTCATCCAAACTCCAGCAGGAGTTATTTTCATTCTTCCTGACCAAGTACCATAAACTCCCTCGTTTTTTGCTCCCCGGGACAGCTGTGTACACATCTGGCTAGTGGAAAGTTCTCAGATGGAAAGGTCCTGCTAGCAGGAAGAAGCAGTACTTAGACTCATGGTTACAGCAGGTGGGGAACTATCAAAGGATCACCAAAAGGAATTAAACGGGTTTGTTGGGAAGATATTCACAAACGCTTTGTAGGCTCCTCTGCCCAGCTCCTTCAGTCAGGAAGGAATTAAATAGAATTCATTAAATATATCCTCTGCAAAAAAGAGGAAAAACGGTTCACATGCCCAGGAACACAAGTGACAGAGACTACAAGTTGATAGAGGTTTCCTGGTGTCCAAGCCAGAGTAGGTTAAGAGAAGAAACAACAGCAAATCACACCAGAAGAGGTAGTGGACTCAACTGCCAAGACACACCAAACAACTGGCTTCTGCTCAGGAACTCCTGACACATCCACCCCCAGCACTGGGAACTCCTGGATCCGTCCATGCCCTCCAGGGATCCCTCAACCACTTCCTCTAGCAGCTGTCCCAACGCAGCCTTGAACGTGCTGCTCCCCAGAAGGGGAAATCTCCACAAATGGAAATCCTCCGGAGCTTGCCTCAGCACAAATTTAGGGAACAAGACAGATTACTGCACAGACAGCTGCTCCCAACACCAAAACCACAGAGCTCCCCAGGAAGCCCAACTCAAAAGCCCCACAGCTCCCAGAGCACAGCGATGGCAGTGGCTCCAAGGCCGATGCAGCACACAGCCCTCACCCACCTCCCTGAACTCATGACTGACTGGCTCTGGAGTCACATTCTGACTGGCAGCAGAGACCATGGCACTGCTGGTGCTCTTGTTTCGCCCGTGGCCCTTCCTGAAGACAGCTTTGGAGGGGCTCTGGAGCTGAGGGTGCAGCTCCCGGTTAGGAGAGGAGGGTGTGGATGTGATCACAAGAGTCTTCAGAGCTGTCACCTCTGCCTGCAGCATGTCGATCTGAGGAGAGAAGGCAAGAGTCAACAGCATCTTCA
Source organism: Porphyrio hochstetteri (assembly GCA_020800305.1). NCBI lineage: Eukaryota > Metazoa > Chordata > Aves > Gruiformes > Rallidae > Porphyrio > Porphyrio hochstetteri. Next base: position 33,905,505 of record CM036908.1, read on the forward strand.
GCACCCAGGGAGTTCCAGCTTGCCACACCCCACCAAGCACAGGGGAAAAGCCACTCAAGAAACTGCCTCCCTGTTCTCCCAAACACCCACCGGCATCCAGGATTTTAAACAGGGTTAAAGAGCAGCTATTTGAGAACCCAGCCCTCTGCTCCTCGGTCTGAGCAGATTTTAACTCGGGCTCTTTTTAGACCCAGTAACCCAGAAGAAATGTCTCTCTCTTCAAGAAGCAGCCAGTTGAGCAGCCCTGTGATGCAGCCTCTTTGGGAAATTCTAGCCCCCCAGCTCCCTGCTCTAACCATCCCCACCCTGTGGCAATTAAACAGCGTATCACCACCCTGTGGTTCCTCTGGCATCATCCATTTCTCTAAGGGGAGCTGGACCAGCAGCAGACTGGTCTCTGTCTGCTCAGATGCCTTTTGTCTCCTCACTCAGAGTGTGCTGGAGAGCGAAGGGAGTAAATGCAGTATCTCAGAGACTCAGCTGCAGGCACTTTACTCGCCTCCAGCCACACAGCAGGACGGGCAGCCTGGGCAGGGATGGCACCAACCGAGCAGAGATCGAGTTGCAGAGAGTGCAGTTCTCACCTTCCCCCGTGCCTCCCTCAGCTGCTTCTCTGACGCCGCCTGTTTAGTGTTTGCTTCTCTCACCATCTTGTGCGCTTCCTGGACCAGAGAGAATTTTAGTCTGCTTGTTCCAGCTCCAATTCATAAAGCCACCAGGGCAAGCCAAAGCTCTGCCATACCACATGCTCTGCACAAGCAAGCAGGAGGGACAGACGTCACTGCCATATCCGAGGGTTTTACTGCCAGCTGTGAAGAGCCTTCCCTGAGAATTCCCCAGAGAAGCCTCCTGGTGCCAGGGCCTGTAGTGCATCCCCCTTCTAGGAGTGTATGTGGCTAAATTAAAGTGTTTAGGTGGCAGCCTCCAAGGCTGCCTGCTTCACTGATACGGGCTGCTGGGAAGAAAGCTAGAAACAAGGGCCTGCCCCTCCTCACCCTTAGAAATTGCTTTAAACTGAGGCTTTAACATCAGCACCCACCTGTGCTACGTCACAGTTGTGTCTGCACCCAGTCCAGCCATTTCTGTGACTCCAACCTTGCTTTGGGCTCGCTCACTGGGCTGGCGTCCTCACTTGACCCCAGGCACTGTCACTGCAGATGTGCTGTTTGATCACTGGACTGTTTTCTGATCCCAATCACTGTCTACAGCACAGATCCTGATCCAGATCGCTGCTCCACGTCTTGGAGGTCATATCTCTTGCTTGACTTGTTATTGCACTTTGTTCCCACTTCCCTTGCAGAGCTGCCAGCCCTCAGTGCCCTGGGCATGGCTGTAACACAGCCAGAGCTGCAGCTCAGGCAGGGTAAAAATGGTAGTAGCTTAGCTTAAAAGCATCATCTCCCACAGGGAGATGCCTCCCTGCAGCCCTGCCTGGAAGCACTCTGTCCACAGCCACCAAAGGAAGCCCCCAGCTTCACTATCTGCAAGTGCTCCCTGAGCCCCAGCAGCCCAATCTCCAGGAGGGGGATGATCTCTTGGCCCTCGCACTCAGCACCAGTCTGTGTTTCAGAAGTACAGATGGACTGTGTCTTTCCTCACTGCCCAGTCAGATCCCAACAGCAGAGCTGCTGGTAAATGGGATTTTGCCAGGACAGAGCTTGGCAAGAATCACATAACAAAAAACACCCCAACACAGCAACCAACAGGCCTTCTGAACAGCAGAGTACATGAGGACATCTGGCTTTTTCCCACCCCAAGCAAGGGCTGCCATGAGCCAGGGAATCATCTTTATTGCACAGCAGCTGCTGTCCAGACTAGAGAGCAGGCACAGGAAAAGGACAGCGAGCCATGCTTACCTCCAGCTACAGCCACCCCCACATCCAGCTTTGTTACCAAGATGTAGAGACCCATAACTACTGTGCTCTTCATGCCACCCCACAGCTGCGAGAAGGGGAAAGAAATGCATGCAAGTGCTTCCCAGGAAGTACAAGCCTCTGCTCTGAGGCTCTGCTTCTCCAAGTGGGAAAGAACAACAGGGGAAAGGGGGACACTGTGGGAGGAGGTGGCTGGAAGTTCAGGAAGAGCCTGCCTTGAAGGAGCTGGTTGTAAGCTTAGCTTCAGAAATTATGGGAAAAGAAAGGTGGTGGTACCTCAAACAGGCTAGCTGTTAACTCCTCTAGTTCTTGCTCCAGTTGTTCCCTGACCTTTGACAATCTCTCACATTCTTTGTCCTTCAGCTTCAGCTCCTGTTGAGAAAATGGAGAGGGATGAGTGAGCTCATAGAAGGCCCCAGTAGTGCTGAAGCCTGACTGACTCCTGTCACTAGGCTCTGTGTCACCAAAGGAACCCCTCCACAAGTTGTACCAGGCTTTTCAGACTGGAATTGCTGATTTGCCATCAGCAAGGAGGCTCCACTGCTTGCCTGAAGCTGCTTTCTTCAGCTAATTGATTTGAATGTTGGCACAGAGGCTTTGGATCAACTTAGCAACCGATGTGCTGCTCCAAAGTGCTTCATGGCCACCTCAGCTCAATCTCCCTCCTCTTCTGCCTGCTTCAGACTGCAACATAGTCACATTCAAACCCTGCTCTTCTCAGCACTTCCTCTAGGAAAACCCCCATTGCTGCCATCCTCAGGTGTTCTCACGAACGCTGGGCCTTACCTTTTGTGCTTTGTGCAGCTCTTCCTTCAGGAATTCAGAGCCCTTCTCACGGATCTCCACTGAAGAGCTGCGTAGACGGGACACATTGAGCTGCTCGGCGGACTGGGTTTCATCCACACCTCCAGCATCCTGGCATCGAGCTTCTGGTTCCTCCTTGCTGCCTTTGGATGGCATTAGTGACTTCCAATGTCCCACAGAGGGTTGCTCCTGGCTGTCTTCCTCAAAATTGGCCTGGCTGTGGGGTACCAGCACAGTGAAACTTTATAAGGGGAAGATTTACAGCCTTCCTCTAACACTGGCTGCACACCCACCCCTCCAGCCTCTCACCACCTCTGAAGCGAGGCAGGGAGGGTGACAGGGTGTGAAGAGGCCAGGAATAGCTTAGAGGACCCACTTTGTGTCCAGCAGCATCAGTTCCTTTACCCTCCAGGCAGCCACCGCCTCCCTACTGAAGTGCTACACCCTTTTGGCAAGGATTGCTTCCAGACCAGCAACAGAAGAGATGACAGTCTAAAATACTTTGGGGGAAATCTCTGCTTCTATCCTGGGATCTTTCAGAACCACACCAACTCTAGTTTGAGACACCCAGCTTGCACCTCTTTTAATGAGGGCTGGTCACTCAGCAGTGAATGCTCACTCGCTCAGTTAGCTGGTTCTGGATACACAAAGATTAGTATGCAGAGCAAAGCTCTTAGTAACCTGTGGGTCTACCCTTCTCAACCAGCATATCCCACATGCTATTAACTCAGGAGGAAGCAGGAGAACTAGAGACAGCTGCTGTAGGAATCCTGTTCTTGCCTGCTTCCAGAGGAACAGACTCAGCTGGCTTGTTCAGGATGCCAGGAAACCTGAGTTCAGAGACACAGTTTCCCCAGCTGAAGGGGAGCAGCAAGAAAAGCCAGTACAGCCCCTAATCCCCTCCCAGCCCTCCTCTTCCTTCTCCCACACCTCAGCTTCAGAGGGGAAACCCCCTGGTTTCCCACTAAAAGCCCAAAGGCAGAGCTCTGTATTCCCACTGAGCAGAGAAGAATCCCTATTTCTAACTTTTTTCTTTGAACAGCCTAACTGTGGGCAGCCTAGCACAGCCCTGGAAGGGGCTGATGAATTTAGGAGACTTTGCATCTTGCAAGACCTGGCATCTTGCAAGAGCAAAACGTAGGTCTGAGTGGTAGGGCACTGCAATCACAGCGATGCCAAGAGCCTGTGCATCACCTCTTCTTCATGCACTGAGTTGTCTTCACATGGTCACACACCATTTGAAGTCAGCAGGAGCACAACCAAGCCCTGCACACACGGGATTTGTATCATGCCCAGCCACTGAGCAGGACAGGCATGCTGCACTACAGATTAACCTGCTGCCAATTATCTCTGGGTCACAAGCCTTAGCTGAGCTGTGGTACTATCCCCTTCCACACACAGTGCCAATCCTACCTCCTACACACTCTTTCTGGCCACTGCTTCTTATCTACAGCCATTTTCCAAACAGGGAGAGAAGCAGCAGCCACCAGCTAACTCAGCTCAGGTACCACAGGGAAGCATGTGGAAAAGAACACATGGAAAATTCTCTGGATCCTTGGAAGACAAAAAGCACAGGATCATCCCTACCATCATGCCATGGCATCATTTTGCCTATGGAACTGGTTGGGAGGAGGGCATGCAGTGACTATCACAGATTTTGCTGACCTCTGTTTGGGAAGAACAAGCAAAAGCACCAGAAGGATGGGCAGGGAGCAGCACTCACAGGGTAGGAAAAGAACGAACTGGCATCCCATCAACTTCACTTGGTTTTACTGAACGTTCACTGGGAAGGTCTAGAAGGGGGGGCTTGTCCTGGCGATACAGCTAAGTTTGGAAACTATAAAAGGTGCCTTGGGGAAAGGGCAAGAAAATTAAACGAGCTTGGGCCAAAGGAGAAAGGACAGACAGTGCCTCCAAGCAAAGATAATTATTCAGCACGCTGGGACTGTTGATAAAGAGAGATATGCAGAAACATGGAGGGATACGCCTGAGTGAGCCACAACCAGCAGGAACTCCCAGCCCGGGCAGTCCGAGGTGCAAGAGAGCACGTGAGTGCAGACTGCACGGTGTCCCGAGCGTGCAGCGCCTGCTCCAGCCAGCCAGGCTGCTCTGGCTAATCAGAGGAAAGGCAAACTGCACAGAATTTTTAAAAAATTGGTTAAGAAAGGTGAATTTTAGCTTGCACGGAGCAGTTACCTAAACAGTGGCATCATTAACAGGATGAGGAGATCTCCAAAGACTCCAAATACGAAGGAAGGGGAAGGATCAAGCAAAATGACCCAAAGGAAGGAATGAAACCCGTTACAGGAAGGCAGAGACTTAATAAAATCCATTGTTCCCAGAGATAGGGGAGTTCCTCTGCAATGGATTTCACAGAATCACAGACTGGTCTGGGTTGAAAGGGACCCCAAGGATCACAGAGCTCCAACCCCCTGCCAGAGGCAGGGCCACCAACCTCCAGGCATGATCTAGACAAGGTTGTCCAGGGCCCAATCCAACCTGGCCTTGAACACCTCCAGGGATGGGGCACCCACCACCTCTGAGCAGCCTGTTCCAGCCCCTCACCACTCTCTCTGGAAAGAACCTCCCCCTAATATCTCATCTAACCCTTCCCTCCTCCAGCTTCACTCCATCCCCCTTGTCCTGCCAGTGTCTGCCCTTTAAAAAGTTGATTCTCCTCCTGTTTCTCTGCTCCCTTCAGGGACTAGAAGGCTGCAATGAGGTCACCCCACAGCCTTCTCTTCTCCAGGTTGAACCAGCACAGCTCACATAGCCTCTCTTCATAGGGGAGGTGCTCCTCTCTTCATAGGGGATTTGCCACAGCACAGCAGAAGCTTGCCAAACAGAGACGCCTGTTCAACAGCTAAACACCTTTTCAGGTGGCATGGTGGAAGCCCCTTCTCCCATGGGCTTTTGGGATTACACAGGGTAAGCTGCAGAGAAGACATCTCTCCAGGTTCTCCTGCATTAGAGAGGAAACACACCCGAAGGGCTGCAGGCAGTTCAAGCGCTTCCAGCTACTGTGATCAGAAGGGAAAAAACCAGCAACACAGAGGAAAAGAGGAAAAGCTGGATTCAAAGCCAAGCAGCTGGCAAAAAAAAAAAAAAAAAAAGAGAAAAAAGCCACGAAAAGGGACAATCAACACTCTGCCAGACTACTAAACAGCCAAAAAAAAAAACCCCAAACAACAAGAAAACCACCCAAATCCATTTCTTTATGTCTCTCAAGTTCCTATACGAAAGATGTTTGTCCTTAGAGGCAGGGATGCCAGCATATTCCCCCATGCTACAGAGGAAAACCGGAGGACACAGAGGAATGGAACAGCCCCGTGGGCATACCAAGGGACTGAAAAACCCATCCTGAAAAATCATCCCATCTTCTACACCAGCCCAGCGCATTCTCCACGCTGCAGAACCAGAATCCCCATGAGAGCTTTGGCTGTGCTCACTTCTGCCCAGCCAGGCCCAGAGCTCTTCAAAGCTGGGGCTTCAAAGGACACCCCCCAGGGACCAGGGGACCCCCCCATACACCCACTCGCTCTCGCTGGCCTAGCCGGTGGCTGTCTTACTCTGAATAAAACGTACCATATATTAAAGGTCCTGTGCAGACAGGAGAAAAGCAAACGGACAGAGAAGGAGGGGGGCGGAGAACGCACCCCACAACTTTCTAAAGTTGGATTCTGTAGAAGCAGCAAAAAAATGTGCCGGGTCCGCAGTTTTTCCAGCTTCCCGCAGCGCCGATCCGGCGGGGTCATTTCCCGTACAGGGGCTGCGGGTCCCGCTTGTCCTGGGGCTGGTGAGGAGGCCTCGGCTTCCCCCTCCTGAGCGGGACGGGAGGCTGGGCGCTGCCGGCCCGCACCGCCACGGGCCCACCGCCGGCCCGCAGCCCGCCCGCCGCCCCGCCAGCCCCCAAAAGCTCTCCGCAGAGCTCTGCCTTACCCTAACACACCGCCCGCGCTCCTCGCCTCGGTCACCCGCCGTGTCCCCGTGTCGGTGGGTCGCTGGGACGGCGCCGCCCCACCTCCGCACTGCCCTCCCCGTGACGCCCCAGGAGCCCCGGGAGGCTTTCGGCTGCAAGGTGCCACCACCGGGGCAAACCGACCCAACCAGCCCCCAGGGCAACCTCGGCCTGGCCGCCCCCACCCAGGCGCCCTCGTCCCAGCCCCCGCGGAGCCGCCGGTTCCCACCCCTGCTCGCTCGGGGCTGAGGTCCGGCCGCCAGACCCCGCAGGAGCTCAGCCGCCGCCTCCGCCCCGTCTCCAGCCGAGCCCCGCCACCCTGAATCCCCCGGGCTCCCGGACCTACCCCCGTGGCATGCTTGGTCTCGCCGGCACCGCCGCCGGTGCTGCCGCTACTGCTCAGGGCGAAGATGCGCCCTGCTCCGCTGCCGCCCCCATGCCCGGAGCCGAGCCCGGAGGCGCCTCACCGCCTGAAGGACGGCGGGGGAACAGCGGCCGCACCACGTGATCCCGGCGCGGCTCGCGCGGCAGGGGGCGCGCCTGCGCACTGCGGCCCGTCGGGTGCGCGCGGGGTAGTGCCGCTGCCGTGTCCGTGTCCCGCTCCCTGCCACTGCCCTGTCCCAGCCGTGTCCCTGCGCCGCTCCCTGCCACTGCCCTGTCCCAGCCGTGTCCCTGCGCCGCTCCCTGCCACTGCCCTGTCCCAACCGTGTCCCTGTGCCGCTCCCTGCCACTGCCCTGTCCCTGCCGTGTCCGTGTCCCGCTCCCTGCCACTGCCCTGTCCCAGCCGTGTCCGTGTGCCGCTCCCTGCCACTGCCCTGTCCCAGCCGTGTCCCTGTGCCGCTCCCTGCCACTGCCCTGTCCCAGCCGTGTCCGTGTCCCGCTCCCTGCCACTGCCCTGTCCCAGCCGTGTCCCTGTGCCGCTCCCTGCCACTGCCCTGTCCCTGCCGTGTCCGTGTCCCGCTCCCTGCCACTGCCCTGTCCCAGCCGTGTCCCTGTCCTGCCCATGTCCCTGCCACTGCCGTGTCTGTGTCCGTGTCCTGTCCGTGTCCTGCTCCCTGCCACTGCCCTGTCCCAGCTGTGTCCCTGTCCTGCCCATGTCCCTGCCACTGCCGTGTCTGTGTCCCTCTCCCTGCCACTGCCCTGTCCCAGCCATGTCTCTGTCCTGCCCATGTCCCTGTCCCTGCCACTGCCCTGTCCATGTCCCTGCCCTGTCTGTGTCCCTACTGTGCCCTGTCCCTGCTGTGTCAGTATCCCTGTCATGTCCCTGCCACTGCCATGTTCCTGTCCTTGCCCTGTCCCTGACATGTCCTGGTGGGTTTCCATCCTGCACAGCTGGGATCCAGGCCGGTACCCACAGCTGACAGGGCCCTTGTGCTTCCCATAACACATCATCCCTCCCTCGGACACTGAAGCAGCTGCGGGGGAAGCCAGGATGTAAAGAAATGATATGGCACAGGAGAGCACAAGGGTAGGGAAGTCTGGCTGGGCAGGGAAAGGGCTCTGCTCAGACGGCAGTGGCTCTGGACCAGGATTTTTAAACTCAGGGAAAGTCCTGGCCTTTCCATACCCTTCAGCACAGGATACAGCTTGGTCTCACTGTTACTGAGCTTTGGATGCTGTGTTCCCAATTTTTAGCGAGCTCATCCTGCCACTTGCTGCCTCCAGGAGGCTGAGAGAGCAGGGCAGCTCTCCCAGTAGATTTACATCCTCTCTGCAGAGCACCATTCTCTGTCCACCCACTCTCCTCCATGCTGCCTCACCACTTCCACACGGAGAAGCCCCTTTGTCCTGGACATTCTCATCTTGAAAGCTGTTTCCTCGCTTGCTCTGCTAGCTCAGAGGGGCTGAAAGGGACAGCCCTGGGTGATGACTTATCCACTCCACAGCCCTCCACTGATACCAAGAGGAGCTACAGAGACAACTGCCACTAACAGCACTGTGGGGTTCCCACCTCCCCAGAAAGTGCTCCAGGGAAGTATGCAGCCCATTTCCCCCATTAATGCCTGGGGACATGTCTGCCTGCTGGGAAAAAAAAGGGCAAACCACTCCTGCTACCCCAGTCCCACAGTGGATCCCACAACCACCTCTGGATTGGCAGCACTACAGTTTTGGGGACAGTGCCTCTGTTGGACCAAAAACTGCCCCTGTTCTCCCAGGCCAAGCTCAGAGTATGTTCTCCAGGTTGGTCCTTCCACCACATTTCCCATGGTGTCCTACCTTGCCCTGGGCTTTCCTCCAGGCAATGGTATCTCCTCTGAGCCTTCGCACACAGGGCTAGCTCTCCCCCTGGTCTCAGCTGCCTCATCCTCTCTGCCAGACACACCACCAAAGGCAGGCAGGTTAGACATGGTGATCCTGGTACCTCCTGTAGATACTACACAGGGCGCAACTCCCTGTACCAGACTCTCCTGGGTGTCCATGTCATCTACAGACCTGCCCTGCCTCGTGGCCAGGTCAGCAGAGGCTGACCCATGCACCGAAGCCTCAGACCAAAGTGTCCAAGAGATCTGTGTCGATGGCTGTAACCTTTGTTATCTCCAGGGAGCTTTTGGGAGGAGGGGAAAGATCTTCAGCTTTGCAAGGCAGCACCAGGAGTAATTAGTCTTTGTAATAATTAACTCCCAAGGCCTGGCTAGCAGGGATGGAGGGCCCTCAGATTAGAAAGGTAGAACTTCCAGGATCCAACAATGGCAGGAAGAATGAGAACTGATAATGCAGACAGGATGTGTTAAGAGGGGATGTCCTGGGGATGCTGAATCCCAGCCACTTGCAGATACTAGTTGTCACAAGGTGAGAGTGGCACTTCATTTCAAAGGACAGACAGAGCTACAGAGGGACCCTGAGATTTCTCCATCACCAGAAAAATGGGCTGGCCCAGCAGAGCAAAGCTCAGCACATATCAATCCCAAGCTGAGGGTTATCATGTGAGCTGCCCTGAGACAGGAAAGGTTGCTGCCTTCTCCCTGCCTGCTGCACAAGGCTAGCTGTCCCCCAGGCTGTATTGTGAAGTGCCCCAAAGTGTCCATCCCAGCAGCTGGTGAGACAGAGACCCATCTCCCAACCCTGGTTTAAAAGAGACAACAAACCACCAGCCAACCTTCAAGTATCAGTGCAGTAGGAAGCTCTATGCCAACACCCTCATCTCACACCATGGGAGTACTTTGCTCTCTCCCACATTATTTCCCATTTACCTTTCATGGAAGATGGAAAAAAATCACAACCCCCTGGTAATGAAGTGTCATAAACCCACTTTGCTCCCTGTCAGTCCCCCAGCACGGCACATACCCTTTGTGCAGGCTGTGACACAGCCACGTGCTTTATCCCCTCCGAATCTTCCCTACCACCACTGCCTTTGCTCCGTCACTTCTACCCACTCACCCCACTCTCCTCACATCCCTCCTGCAGATCCACCCTGCCAAGCTACTGAGCCCCCCCTCACCTTTTATCTCCCATCCTCCCACCTCCTCCAGGCAAAGAAGCTAATGCTGTCTGTGTCTTCTTGAGAGTCAGGTCCAGCCAAGGTCCTTGCTCCCCACAGCTCTTTTGCAAAGGAAAAGACCCCCCCACCACCACCCCAACCCTTCCCCTGGGTTTCTCAGACACAGGAGTACACTAGTGGCAGTTCATCTGGTCCTCGCACCCAGTTCTGCATCTCCTCTGGCACCCCGAGCAGCCCCCTGTCTCTTCTGGAGCTCTCCCAGACCATTCTACAGTGACCTCCTCCAGCCCAGACTGTGTTGGTTCCCCAACTGGGGAACCAGCAAAGCAAAGCAGAGGCTCCCATTTAGTGGGACCTGTTTCTAGTGTTCCTAATTGCCTTCTGTACACAGCAAGCTCTCTGCCTCCACAGCATTCATAACCCCTCCCAGAGTGCCTGCATCTTCCTCTAAACAGGTCAGAAACAAAAAGCAGGACACAAAATCCTGAGTTTGGTTCAAACAAGGTGCAAGACTGACCTGCAGACCAAAAGCAGCTCTCAGCTATGACAATCTGCCCTCCACAGATGCTTCCTGGTTGTGGGAGAGGGCTCGAGCCTCCTCTGGGCTGCTTTGCTCATGGATTCAGATCCCACTGCAATAAAAAAAAACCCCAAACCCCAAAACAAACATCAACCAAAACAATAAACCAACCACAGCCCTGGGCTGGGAAGGAAAGGAGGAGGGACAAGAATTATCTTCAAGCTTGGAAAGCAGGACTACAACCCTGACCCAGCAAACCCAGCCTGGATGTTATTGCCATGAAAATGAAAACAAATGGCCTGAAACTCCAGGCTTCCTCCACCCACTCACTCCCCTCCCTCTTGCCTGGCCCGGCCAGCTGCACGGCATATTTGCTCAACTGGCTGGAAGGGCCTCAGCAGAGCTCCTCTGGGATCTCTGGGTCTGGGATCTCCCATTTCACAGAGGGGATCTGCCTTGACCACCCAGCAAAGTGCAGCCCCTGTTTCGGGGCAACAGAAGAGCTGGGTGGGGAGCGAGGGGGAGCTTGCCTGGGGCAGCAGTGCCATGTTGCTGAGATGGATGTTGCTATGAGCAGTCACACACAGAAAACACTCCTGTTCCTGCTGGGTGGCAGCTGCAGGCAGCTGACAGAGCAACCTCATGCTCAGCAGCATCATTGGAAGGAAGGATTCAGCCTGAATCAGGGGAAGGAGACAGCAGACAGGAAAAGAAGAGCAGCTGGGAAACTCGGAGAGAAAGGAGGAACATCCCTCAACCTTTTAGGAGGGTCTTCCTTTCTGCTGGCTGTTTTGGTCCACTGTGTTTTGGATGCTGTTTATCCAACCAGAAACTTCTCAATCCTGCATCCTCCCCACAGCATCTGCAAGGAGGCGGTGGGCAGTCCCCAGAAGTCACCCCCAGGACCAACATATTTCGTCCCCCCATTGAAACCTAATCCCCACTGTTGTGGTGAAGGCAAGAAAAGGGGGGACCTGGCTGAGGACCTTTCCCTCCTTTTCACATCTGTACAAACTGAACTGGAAACTCAGTGTCACGTCAGAGGGGAAGGTACATCACCCTCCAGGCCCCTGAAGTGTAGAGGGTCCAGCAGAGATGGGGACTTGGATTTGCAGGGAGATACAGAGCTCAGCAAAGAAGCCTCAAAGCAACGGAGAGATGCCATTCTCACCTACTGCTGATGTCTTCTGGGCAAAGAGGTACCTAGGTGCATCAGGGAGTGATGGTAAAAATAAAAGTCCAGGGAGGTACAGCCAGTGTGTCTGTACAGAGGAGGGAAAGGGATTTCACCAAGCTTCGGGAACCACAGTGGCCTTCTGAGAAAACCACTCCGTGGGAGACTGAAAGGAGGGCACAATGCCTCTCTCAGACAGCTGAGCCAACTCAGCACACAGAGCAGCACTTCGGGGTTCCCAAAGCTGGGATTCACTTCCAGTCACAGTAATGAAATCTCTGCCTCTGTAAAATGGAGAAAATGAAAATGGTGCCAGGGCTGCGAGACTGAGGGTGGATGCCAGCACCCCCTTGCTTCCCCTCTGCTTTCATGTAAAGCAGACTTTCAGACCGGCATCTTCCTCAAGGCCTGAGGCCACGGGGGACATGAAAAAAGATCAGAGCAGCGCTGCCACGCTGCTTCATGTTAAATTCCAGAAATATTTCCTGCAGCTCTGAACCACATGAGCTGCCAGCTACTCTCAGAGGAGGGCAGCAGAGTCCCCCAAATGCCAGCACACCCTCCCACAAAGAGCAGGGTACTTAAGGTTCTGCTGTTCGGTCTTAGAGTGCCCAGGAGCACTCAAACCCCCTCCCAACGTTCCAGCAAATGTCTCACCTGAAGCATTTTCATCCCCCTGCCATGCCTGAGGATGAGGTTCGGGCACTGGGAACTGTCTCAGCCTGCCTGTCCACTAATTCCTTCTCTCTGAATGCCTCCCCAAAGGTCCCTTGCATGGATGATCTCACCCTTGGAGAGGGTCTATCCCTGTGTTTACCCCCATTCACAGTGCTCTTTGGTGTTTCAAGACATTGTCGTGATCCTGAATGACTTGGGGACTCTGTCCCAACCCTGTGATCTTGGCCACAAAAGGGTGGGGACAGAGTAGGGAGTAGCTGCAACCTAGGAGCAAAATGTCAGGGATCTCATAGCACAGCCAGCACCCCACCTCCTGTCCCTGTCCACAGGGGCAACCACACCAGGGTCTGAAACAGCACCCCATCCTCACCACTCACCCAGGGCAGGGATGCAGGAAGGGAGGGCAGCTGGCATGTTTTGGCCCCGGTGGACACTTCTCTTTCCCACCCTGAGCTGCTCATGGTAGGAGGTGCAAACCTACATGCTTCTTCATCCATGCGATGAGTTTGCTGTGGTTGGGCCAGTGAGACAACCCCATACTCACTTGCCTCTGGCTGCTGATAAAAGCTCTTATCTGGTTCCACACCTTGAATGTGGGGCTCTCCCAGCAGCCCTCCATGTGCCCCTGCTTCTCCTGCCAGCTCTGTATCTCATGATGCAGAAGCATCGTGCTGCCTTTTCTCCTCGGCATTGCCCTCCCACCTACTCCGATCAAGACATCCCTGTTAGAGGGGGTCTAGGGCCAGGGCCTGCAGCATACCCAGGGATGTATATGCATGAGTTCATGCAGGAAGGACTCTGGGAAGGCCAAGTGCTCCAAGTCCATCCCTTTCCCCTGCAATTAAACCCATTCTCTGAGCACATAGGGTGGCAGCCTCCCAGTTGCATGGCCAGATGTGGTCACTTACTCCCACCAGATGTGTGCCCGTGTCCTTCCACATATCACACAATTCAGTACAGAGATGAGAAGTGAGGAGAACTCCAGCATTTTGGTGCCAGGCAGAAGAAGCAAGGATCATTCCTTCTGTCTCTATTGGAAAGGAATCTGGACCAGAGGTCGCACAACACACTACAGCCCACACCAGAACTAAAACCTCCACTCAGATGCTGGCACCGAGTCCCGTGTTCTAACTACCAACTCTCCACCACTGACAGCAATTCCCAGGGCCACACCAGAACCCCCATTTTCCACAGATGCCAGGCACCTGCTTCAGAGGAGGATGAAAGAAAAACACCTTCTCTGTGCTCAGTCACACTGAAAGAAGAAACCTACAGTTTGGACAAATTCATCCCCACCACTGATGTTAAACAAGCATCAAAGACACAGGGACATGGACCAGCACAAGAGAAAGCAAGCTAGAAAACAAGAACTAACTCCTCATTTCATTTCACTGGAGACTTTGTTGCCTGCTTGCTGGAAAGAGCAGTGAAAAAACACACGTGGCAACTCCACAGAACCTCGCTGGGCAGCCTGGATCTCCAGCTGCTCTGACCTGCAGGGATCAGACCTACAGTCCTCCTCCACAGTGTCACACAGCTGGCCAAGTGATGGAGGCCAGGAGGCTTCTTGCTTCTGAATGCCAAAGCAGCTCAGCAAGACCTGACTGGAGGAGATATTGGAGTTTAGGAGGCAGATGGTATTACCTTGGGTGGCAAATACAGCTCCCCAAAGGAGTGAGCAGAAAGGAGATGGAAAGACATGGAGGTCCACCTCAAGAGCTGTGAGCTGTGTGAAGTCCTGTGCCTCTTGGCATGTTTGCCATCCAGGAGCCTGCTGACAGGTAAGAGTGTGTGCCACAGCAAGGTTAATTTGATGAGAAAGAACCTGGATTCAGAGCCTCATGGTAGAGGAATGTCTTAAAGACTTGACAGGAGAGATTGCAGGAGATGCTGGAAGAGACTGATGGTCACAACTGAGAGGGACAGCTTGGGAGCAGAAAAGGCACTGAAGATCCTGGAGACGCAAAGAGTTCTTTGGCTTAGTGGAGGCTTGAGAACAACAGCAAGGAAATGTGCTTCCCAGAGCAGCACGTAAGCAGGAGCAGCAATCGCCCCAAGCACACAGAAAGCGAACACACAGAAAGGGTCTCAGGGAGCTGGCGGCAGAGTGGAGGTCCCCAGCATCCAACCCAAGAAGTGGCCAACGTATCCAAGGGCAAAAGAGACAGTGAGGAGTTCGAGAGGAACACCTGGTGAGAGCCAGGCAGAGCACAGACCAGGTCTTCCCAAGGAGCTCGGACCTTCGCCAGGGAAGAGAGGGCTGCGCAGCTCCCAAGGGTGACACATTTTACAGCCTTTGTGGAAAATTCCAGCCCTACTTAATCTCCTGGGGCTCCTGTAAGATTGTGACATGGAGAAAGGGACCAAACAGGAAAGAATTAGAGGAAAAATGCCTCTGTCCTGGCAGCTGCCATGGCTGTGCCAGGAGTTTGCAGCAGCGGCTGCGGAGCAGCCAGCCCTGCCTCCCCCTCCTCCGGCCGCCTCTATAAACACGCAGGGCTTACTCAGAAGATTAGAAGGGAACAGGGCAAAAGACAACAAAGTCTCCTTTGTAATGAGGAAGGATTACGGCATCAAGTGACCGGCTGCAGCTCCCAAGTGGGTTTCAGGCTCCTTAGCACACCGTGTTTGTCAGGTTCAATCCCCCCCATGAGCCGAGGGGGCACGAGGAGGCGGGCAGTGGCGTGGGCCACAAAGGACCCAGCAAGGACACGTGTGGGACCAAACCTCCACAGCCTCCGGCGCAGCTCAGGAGCCCATGACTGTAAGTATCCAGCCCTCCCAAGAGCAGAGAGATTCCTTCAAAGGTCTATCTTCCTGCCTGTGACCTCCTCTCACTCTGCCTGCTTGGTTCTTCGTCTGTGCAATAGATGCTCTTGTCTGTTTGCCGTCTCACGCGGTGGGTGACGCACCCCGCGCGGGTTTGCCGTTGTGGGATCTTGGTTGCTGTGGACTCCCACAGTCTGGTTAGCATCAGTCGACCTCCATCTCTGGTGGTTATTCCAGATGGATCAGGCAGGCGGTGCAGGCAGTGGCTCCCTGGGGAATGGGCTGTGCGGACACCGCACAGGGGATGTCTCTTCCTCCCCATGCCAACTCCAGCGTGGCAGTGCCAGTGCTGTGGTGAGTCACCTCCCACCACCGACCTCAACCCCAAATGGTACTCTGAGCGTGCCAGCTGCTGACACCTCCGGGCAGTCCCACACAGGCGGGCAGGAAAGTGCCTTAACCATTCAGGGCTGGAGGAAAAAGCAGTGGGAAAAACCCCATATCCCGTGCCGGAGCAGAGTTGCATAGATGTGGGTGACATCCATTATTTACATGGCCATGAGCTGAAGTTTTCCATGTTTGGTAAAAAGTGAATCTGTATTTGAATTACGCAACGAAACCTCCCTGAGCGTTTTCAGGACCCAAAGGCACAGAGAAAACAGGCAGCTTTCTGTGAGCAGCCCCCGACGAATTTACCTGTGTTTGCAGTTGTTTCTCAGCTGTACAGCCCACATGTGTGCAGGCAAAAACTGCTCTCCTGAGTCCTCAGCAGGCGAAACGGCATGAATGTCCATAAGGCTGTAGTTAAAGGGGCATTTGTGCAGCTGGGAAGCTGTTGGCAGGGCAGGTACCAGCTCTGCTCCTCAGATACGACCTTGAGAAGGGAGTTAGGACAGGAAAACCCAAAGGAGGAGCAGCACAGAAAAGCCATACCCAAAACAAAGATGCTTTTTAGTTGAAGAAGCCAGCAAAACAGTTTGTTGTTTGTCTTCTCACTGAGACCTGAGTTGTCCCCACCTAAGTGTAAATCTTTTGCTGAGATGCTTAGATGAGGAGGCCGGACACAAACTTACCTGCCTCCAGCTTCTGCTACAGAGCAGTAAGGTCTGAATTGTCCTTGGAAGTGTCTTTACCTCCATCATTCAGGGAAGAGCCCAAAACCCTGTAACTATTAACATTATTGCCTGTTAGATCGCAATGTCTAGTAACATCCTAGTAACATGTTCAGATCTAGAAACACCAATAGTTTCACGCTGGGTTATTATTTCCAAACCAAGAGATCACTCACCTCTCTGCCTGGCATGGATTACAGTGGTCTGTTTGTTTGGTGTCTCAGTTTTTGGGGTTGTTTTTGACAAATTCGGGTTTATCCAAGTGTGAGTCTGATTCTGAATTGATGATAAAGAACTACTTATCTGGGGTTAGGCTGGAAGCAGTGCAATCAGGACACTGTGTGGCTGGGAAGCGTTTCACAAGCCTGAATGCCTGTTTTCATCCAGTGTGATTTACTGTGCAACGTATGGTTGAAGGATAGGGGAGGTGGAGTTGCTGGAATTTGTGTGCTGTGGCTAAACTCCATCCCTCAGTTCTCTAACAGGGAGGGCTGTTTTCCCTGCACAACTAGGACCAGCATAGACCAGACCCTCAGCCCAAAGTTAAAGGCAGCTATACTTGTTGGGCAAGGGTTAGCAAACCTGACAATGGGCAGGGGTACCTTCATCCAGATCAGCATCAGGAAATCTCTCCTTTTGGGGGCCTGGGCTTTGCTTTCCTTTGCTTTGTGGGGTGGGGTGGTTTTTATCCATCATTATTCCAGGAAATCACTTCCCAACACACAGACTGACAGAACTAATGCATTGGAAGGAAAAAAATAAAAGGAAAAGGGGGGGGGGGGGGGGGAGTGGGATAGGGAAGTGACTTCGGATTGTGACTCTGAGAATTCAATAATGTTTCTGTGGGAGGAAGCAGGGAGTAGCACGTGGGCTCTGTCCACTCCAACCAACTGACCTCACTTGAATGCTGACAATCAAACACTAGAAACCAAGGGTTCCTCCAGAAAGTATAGCCTTTATCATTGTAACCAGCTCACCTGCAGCTCAAAGACAGGGACAAGATGGCAAGCTCATTGAATTTATTGCCTACCATAAATTCTCTTCTGGTTCTCTATGTCACCAACTTCATTTTACCTGTCTTTTGATCTCAACTCTATTTATTTTCTCTCTTACTTCCACCTTGCTTGCTGAACATTTATGCTGTCCCTGCGTGGGTCCAGAGGAGGCCACAAAAATGATCCAAGGGCTGTGAAGACAGGCTGAGAGAGTTGGGTTGTTCAGCCTGGAGAAGAGAAGACTCTGGGAGGACCTTATGGCGGCCCTCCGGTCCCTGAAAGGTGCCTGTAGGAAAGCTGTGGAAGAACTGTTCCCAAGGGTGTGTAGCACTAGGATGAGGGCTGATGGTTTAAATTTGAAAATGAGAGATTTAAGCTGGGTATTAGGAAAAAGTTCTTTACTACGAGGGTGGTGAGACACTGGCATGGGATCCCCAGAGAGGTGTTGGAGGCCCCATCCCTGGAGACATTCAAGGTCAGGATGGATGGGGCTCTGAGTGCCCTGATCTAGTGAAGATATCCCTGCTCACTGCAGGGGTTTGGACTAGACAGCCTTTAAAGGTCTCTTCCGACCTTACACATTTTATGATTCTAAACCTGTTGGCAGCTTCAACATCTGCTCATTTTGTGTCTCCACCAGGATCTGTGATGACAGTGACATACACCAACCGTGTGGCTGATGCCCGCCTAGGCACCTTCTCACAGCTCCTGCTCCAATGGAAAGGAAGTATCTACAAACTTCTCTACTCTGAGTTTCTGATTTTCATCTCCCTCTACTTCACCATCAGTCTTGTCTACAGGTAAGCATCCTTACACCCTACCACTAACACAGCCCTCAGCCTGGCCCGGAGCAGGACAACTGAGCAACACTGGGGGACTGGGACACTGTTCCTGGTGAAGAGGAGTTGGAAGGAAAGGTCCTTCCTCACTGCTCCAGTATGGCTTAGCTGCTGACAAGTCTTTTTCTGTCCTGGGAAGTAACAGTTTCTCTTCCCCGGGACAGAAAGTCTTATTTGATGATTACGTGCAGAAGAATAGTGTGGACATCAGTGGAGCTCAAGGCTGAGCTAGTACTGGATCTTTAGGAGATAGCTTCCCTTGTCACACAACAGGTGATGCCTTGGGTACATTTTTAGAGCAGACATCAGCTCTGGGACCACACGTCTTTGATAATGCAACTGCATTCGGTGGCTGGTCTGGTTCCGGTGAGGGAAGGCAGGGAGTTTCCCTAGCAAGTTCAAGCACAGATGCAGCACAGAGGTAGGATGGTGGCTCTAGGAAAAGGCAGAAACTCACATGAGAGCAGAGCTGGGACTGACTGGTTATTAAGGGAAGTGTGGTGAACATCCAAGCTCTGTGGCAACACATCAATACCACATTGTACTCTGGAGCGAGAACAGTAGGGGTGGTCCCTGATGTCAGACTGCATCAGGTACCAAACCCCTGTCTGTGACCTCTTCTGGACTGGTCAGCAGGGTATTTTGGGGAGGTGGGCTGATGTCCCAGGCTTGCGAGGGCTGTTCACTCACATCATGCCCAGACTCAGAGCGTGGCAGTGTCACGACTACCCATCCTTGGCTTCCCTCGCCAGTCTCCTATCCCAGCCCACCAAACAAGGCACAGACTCTTCTTTTGCAGCTAATGCCTCTGTTTCTCCCTTTTAGGCTGATCCTGAGTGAGAGCCAAAGGCTGATGTTTGAGAAGCTGGCACTCTACTGCAACAGCTACGCTGAGCTAATCCCCGTGTCCTTCGTGCTGGGTAAGGAGCTCCGTCTGGGAAAGGGAAGGGAAGGGAAGGGAAGGGAAGGGAAGGGAAGGGAAGGGAAGGGAAGGGAAGGGAAGGGAAGGGAAGGGAAGGGAAGGGAAGGGAAGGGAAGGGAAGGGAAGGGAAGGGAAGGGAAGGATCTCTTCTCCCTGGTCCAATACAGCTCTGCCTTTGTATAACTCCCCAAGCAGAATACATCTACAACAATACATCATGCCACTTTGCAGCTGTGAGGTATGCCTCCAGCATGCAGCTTGCAGTGGGCCAGATGTACCAGTGTGTTCTGCCAGGAGGGCAGTAGCACCACAAAAACAATGAAATCCTGACTCTAACTTCAGCATGAGGATCTAAATTGTCCTCCAGGCCGGCCTGCATCCCCATATGAGCAGCAGCAGCCTTCCTACACTCGAGCATTTACATCTCCCGCTCCTTTAGGACAGCTAATTTGCTCAGCTCACCTCCAGGTTTCTACGTGGCTCTGGTGGTATCCCGCTGGTGGGCTCAGTATGAGAGCATTCCGTGGCCTGACCGCATCATGAACTTGGTCTCCTGCAACGTGGATGGGGAGGACGAGTACGGACGGCTGCTGCGCCGCACCCTCATGCGCTACAGCAACCTCTGCAGCGTGCTGATCCTGCGCTCAGTCAGCACCGCTGTCTACAAGCGCTTCCCCAGCATGGAGCACGTTGTGAGGGCAGGTCAGTACCAGTGCTGCTTTCTGCACAGCTCTGGCACCAAGCTGACAGCAGCATCTTGCTGCTGTTCCAGGGGCAACGAGCCCTGGAAATAGACACATGACCTCCAGATTGGAGACGGGACAGCGCTGCAATGTGCTCAGCTGATGTCTGCAGTGCATCTGCTCACACCCCGGCTCTGCTCTTCTGAGATAACCAACTGTTTGTTTCCTCATGGCGCAGCTTGCTTGTTCCTATAGCAGCTGGCAGGCTTGTTTGAAAGATGAAGGGTCTCTGCCCAAATTTCTTAGGTAAGGAGAGCACCAAGATGCGATCGTGAGCACAGCTACACTGCAGGTCACAGGGCAGCCCTGGCTCATCAGATTAGGGTGACTGTGGTGCGGTGACTTCACTGGGAGCTGCTCGTCCTGCGCTGGAAGTGTGGGTGGGAAGATAAGAGCTCTCTGTACTAGATGACCCTGTACACAGATCTGTGGCAGAGCACGAGCAGAACTCTGCCAAGTGGTACATCTGTCCTTCCTCAGGGCAACGGCTTTCCACTGGGCAACTGGGACTTGGAACCTCTGACCTTACCTGCTGGGTTCCCTGAATCCCCTCTGAAGATGCTCCCTGAGGTATAACATCTCCCAGTCTGCCCAGAAGGAAAGGTCTGCACCTGCCCTGCTCAACCAGGTTCCCTTTGCAGTCCAAGAGGGAGAAGCAGGCACTTTAAGGACATACATTCTCCTGTGCTCAACAGATGTCTAGGTACACCTGGCAGTTGCACCCTCAGTACTTTATGTCCCTGCTGACCATGATCTGATCAGATACACTGCAGAGATCCCAAGGGTAACAAGATAAAGCTGCTTCTCACACTTCCGTAACTCAATGCTTTAACAAGATGACTTGCTCTCCCTCCTGTTTGTCTTCCAAAGGCTGAGTGCCTGAGTCTTTCCTCTGAATTTTATGGAGAGCTAAGGTGACCATGTAGATGTTTTCATTTCAGACCAGATCAATTCCTTTCTGCCCTCCATGGCCACTGCTCTCCCACCTGCTCTTTTCCACCCAGGCCTTATGACACCAGAAGAACACAAGAAATTTGAGAGCTTGAATTCCCCCCACAACAAGTTTTGGATCCCTTGCGTGTGGTTCTCCAACCTGGCTGTGAAGGCGAGGAATGAAGGGAGGATCCGGGACAGCGTGCTGCTCCAAGGCATCCTGAACGTGAGTGACAGAGGCAATAGGCAACTGATTGAGACCCTCATCCCATCCTCTGAGTGGAACTACAGAGATTTCCAGGGGTCAGGCAAGGAATAGGCACGGTGAGGTAGGACAGTAAGCCAAGGCTGTCCCTAGGGATATTAGGTTAACTCTGATGGGAAATACCCCCACTGCCATGCTCCAGGTCATGACAGAAGAGGGCTTTTCATGGCCTGCTGACATAGGAGCAATGTCACATATATTAGAGGCAAGGGGAATGTGACATGTCTCTCAAATGTGGGACTGGGAGGAACCACAGGACTTACAACTAGATGTGGTAACAGGAGACACCCATGTAGCAGGTCCCTGATCAGCCTTCCTCCAGCCTTCATGCTTTCCAGAGCAGCCAACAACAGCAGCCAGTGGAGATCTCTAGGATATAGATGGAAAGTGGCAGGGGATCACAAGGAAGCCTGTATCTGGAAGAGGTCAAAAGCATCCCAACAGCCAAGGTCCCCATAGAAAACTTCACTATCAAAACCTCTTAGATAGTCCTGGAAAGAAGGCTTATGCTCCACAGGAGGGACCTGTCAATGGTCCACGCCCAGCTGCAGAGATAAAACGCCCAGGAGCAGCCCATTCTTCCTGGTACTCGTGTGCAGAGAAAGTCACAGTGCATTTGTTGCCTGGAATGAGATTGAGGTCTCCCTCTGGGCTATTTATCTAGACTCACCATATATATAGTCAGGAGAGAGAAACAGATGCCCCCAAGACAGTCTTTGTTGAACCTGTTGGCCGCTCATTTTGTGAGGAAGAAAAACTCTGCTATGAAGTGAGCCAGGAGAGGATCTTGGGCTCAGATGGAGCAGCAAGGCAGCAAGGAGCAACTCCAGGGCAATAGTGAGACTCTGCCAGTGCTCTGCTGTGGTGAGTCTGGGCACTAAGAGAGCAGGGGTCCTGGCTGAGTGGGGGTGTGTTGTCATTCCCCTGTGTCCCCCCCAGCTGAGGTGCAAGCAGCATGGACTGGAGCAACAAATGGGGCCGCAGACCCTCAGCAAGGAGATGTAAAGTTATGCAGACAGACCACTCTTTTTTCTCACTGCAGGAGCTCAACACCTTGCGCAGTCAGTGCGGGCGACTCTACGGGTACGACTGGATCAGCATCCCCCTGGTCTACACTCAGGTGAGGAGGGATCCCCTACACTGGGCTCTGCTGCCTGCCTGCACGCACTGCCCCACGCTACAAGGGGTACCCCCATTACACCTGACCCACACACAGCCCATACTGACACAAGGGACACTTGGACCCCTTGTCCCCACCTACACAGATGTAGCTCAGCAACACACACCCAGCCCAGCCGTATTTCCGTAGCTCCAACATAGCCACCTCTCTGAAACACAGACCCACACTGTCCAGTGGTAACAAACCACAGCACAGAATCACAGACCCACACAGATCTGTGCCCTGCACCACGTGTCCCTGAAGCAGCTTCTTGCTCCTCAGCAGAGCTGGGATGTGTCTGCCAGCACGGCTGCGGCAGGCAGAGCATCTCTGGCAGAGACGTGCCAAGTGCAGGAGAGCAAGCTGTGCAGCGTACTCAGCTGATTAACAGCTCACTCAATGCAAACCCAGCCAGACACCTTGGCACCAGCTCGCTCCCATGCCTCACACAACCCAGCTGCTCAGGTAACACCAATGCACTCCTCCGTGAAACGGGAACCGCTTCCGTTCACGCGGCACTGAAGGTCAGTGGGAAACTATTCCCACACAGACCTGTGTCCCGTGCACTAGGACCAAAAGCAGCATCACAGCCTGCCTGTGCCCCCTCTGCAGTATCCTACCCTTTTATCATCTTAATATCCACCATGCCAAGTCTGTCATTCCCTGCACTCTGTATCCTGCCCATCGCAGAGCAGCCCAGCACCGCTCACTGCAAGGAGCTGCGCGGTTGGCTTGAGTCTCGTGATGCTGGGTGTTTGTTTCAAACCCTCCTGCATGTTGTGTCAAGAAACCATGTGAGAGTCGCAGCTGCTTTTAAGTAGAAAAGGGGAAGTTTCTAGTTCCGTGGTGACAGAAAAGCACAATGCTCACTGTGGCCTGAAACCTGGATGAGCAAGAAGGCAGACATAAAAAAGGTCTAATATGAGGAGGAGCAGGAAGGAGATGGTTCAGAGCTGGTAGTGCTCCCAGAAGCCTCTTCTGACTTGGAAGTGGCCTGCCAGGGTGGGATGAGCCACAAGGGGCTCAAGACAGCTTTCAGGAGAGGCAAGGACTAGCTTGAAACAAGCTGACAGCACCCTTTCCTTCAGCGACAGAACCCCCATTCAGCCACGTCTCAGTTGTTTAAGCTCTTTCAATCCAGGATGTCACGTGCTTTCTTCTGTCACTCTGTGACACCTACACAGATGCAATTCCAGGGACAGCATGGAATGAAATGCCGTGCATGTAACGGGCAAAGGGCACATCTAAAGCTTTCTGCAGTGAAAATGCATCTTCATGAAAAAAACAGAGAAGCCTCTCATAAATTCAATCTAAGGCTTTCAAAAGGCTCCAGAAACTTTGTTTGGAGAGGTGTGGGGTGGAACTGAAGGTAGATGCTGGGAACTCAAGCTCCTCTGGTGTGTCCCCTGGCATCTTTCCCAGGTGGTGACCGTGGCTGTTTACAGCTTCTTCCTGGCCTGTCTCATCGGGCGACAGTTCCTGGATCCAGAAAAAGCATATCCTGGCCATGAGCTGGATCTCTTCGTGCCTGTCTTTACATTTTTGCAATTCTTCTTCTATGCTGGCTGGTTAAAGGTAAGTTCAAGAAAACACGCTGGGAGATGGCAACTGACCCAGCCAAGGGTCTTGCCCAGTGTGTGCTCGCCAGGGACCCAGCTGCAGCCTATGGGCAACACACCGGGTGCTGGCAGACAAAAAAAGGGGCCAAAGGGGGCTGAGTGTAATGCCAAGACTTTCTCAGTTCCTGAATATCTCTCCCTGGAGATCAGCTTCACCTTTCCTAAAAGCTTTGGTCCTGACTACTTTGGGGAAAGAGAGGGTCAGCGGGCTACACTTTCCCCTGCAGTGGTAGTGAGGAGGGGTGGGTATCTGTATGTACTAAAGTCTCCCTGCCACTGCAAGCCTCTGCTAAGCCATCCCTTTTGGGGAAGAACAGCATTGCTCTGAATTCAAGAGACACCACACACAATGCCCCTGCCCCACAGGCCTCCTTCTTGCAGGGAAAGGGGCAGCTACGACCGCAATGACCCTTGCTGTCTGCTCTCCACATGCAGGTGGCTGAGCAACTCATCAACCCTTTTGGGGAGGACGATGATGACTTTGAAACCAACTGGCTCATCGACAGGAACCTGCAGGTAAATTGAAGGCAGGAGTCTCCAGACAAGCCTGACCTGCAGAGGATCACTAAGGCAGGACTGCACCTGAGGCTTTAGCAAGCTTGGACTGTGCAGTCACAAAGTTCTGCAATAGCTCTGTCACCCACCTCCCTTCCTGCAATGGGGCAAAGCAGCTGTCCCTGTTATCCTTGTGCTCTCCTGAGGCGTCCACGGCTGCATGTTAAGAAGGGGCCCAGGATCTCCCGAGGGAGACAGCTAAAAGCGCAGGAGGAGAGCACAAGGCTTCCCAACAAATAAAAGAGGGAAGGCGGCCTCCCCTCAGCAGCCAAGGAGACATGCCAGGCTCCAGGAAAAACGTGTGACAAGATCTGTGCCAGGAAGCAGCCCGCACACCAGAGCAGACAGGGGCTTTGGCACGTCTCTGTACGCAGAGAGCGATCACAGCTTTAGTCCATGCTCTGGCGTACAGGATGGATCCAGGCTGCTCCTTTCCCACCTTTTGATGACATCATTCCTGACTCTCCCCAGCTTTCTTCACCCATCTAAAACTTTCACCACTGCTTTCTGTCACACAGTAACTCTCCACCTTCAGCCCTCCCCAGCCCTCAGCCCTTTTGTCCTAGGGACGGTATTGCTTTCCCATCTCCTTTAGCATCACTTTCTTTCCAATTCATCAGATCTCCCCATGTGAAAAACAACCCAAGCAACAGGAAACCACAGAGCAAACCCAGCCACTCGCCTCATTCCTGTGCTGCGTTGCTTCCTCCTGCCCTGTGTTCACCCCTTTGTTCACTGATAGCAGGCACACATAGTAATAACATATTAAGTGATAGTGCTGCTTACCTTGTGTCACATTCCTGCTGTCCCCTGCAGGTCTCCCTTATGGCAGTGGATGAGATGCATCAGGATTTACCCATTCTGGAGAAGGACCTGTACTGGAACGAGCCTGATCCTCAGCCACCCTACACCGCAGCCACCGCTGAGTACAAGCGCCCGTCATTCCTTGGCTCAACTTTTGATATCAGGTGAGTGCAGCCACGGGAGGACTGAGTACCTGAGCAGTCAGGGCAGTGTAACTGTCCCTTTTGCTTTCCCCCAGCATGCAGAAAGAAGAGATGGAGTTCCAGCCCCTGGAGCAAATTAAGGAGAATGAGGAGGCCAAGCATTCCACACCATTACTGGGACACCTGGGCCGCCTCCTTGGTGTCCAGTCACCAAGCTTCTCCAGGTCCTCTTCCCGGATGAACCTGCTGCGCAGGCGAGGAGACCCCACATCCCCCTTTGCCCATTATATATACCAAGACATGGGCAAGTCTGGCAGCCCTTGTGGCATCAACCAGCCAAGGGGAGACTCCAGCTCACAGGAGCAGTGGGACAGCGAAGATGGAAAACTGAGGGAGTTTGATGCCTTCATGTCAACACCGTTTTATGAGAGACCTGGTTTCTACAGTGCTCCACAGACACCCATCAGCTCTATCCCCATGATCTTCCCTTCTAGGCGCCAAGGCCGCAAGAAGCCCCCTGCGCTCTCCAGCATCGCTGCGTGCTCGACGTCTCTTAGGGATGTCATTGTCAACTCCTCACCTTCCAGAGTCAGCGACATGGATAAAAGCCAGAGCTCCCTTGGCTCAGGTGCAAAGGAGACATTTATTTGGCCAACAGACCGGAGCAAAGGTCCCGACTCACTGCTTGTAACAGTAGAAGAAAAGAGCAACGCTAACAGCAAAAGCAGAGAAGCTGCCACCACAGGAAGCCCAGGAGCTCAGTCCACAGCCTCAGACAGCCCTAAATTCCCCTTCTTGGCAGAGTTCCCAGACCATGAGAAGCAGGATAGCTTCAAGAGCCTGAAGAGCTTGAAAGGTTCCTACCCACCCTGGCTAACCCTGGAGAACTCTGCCTCAGCCACCCCCAATTCTGAGCACTCAAGCGCCTTTCACATGCCCAGCAACAAGACTCCCAGCAGCAGTGCCACCCTCTGCTTCTCGTTCACCCCTGTAACATCTCCAGTGCTGGCAAGATCCCACATGGGGATGGGCTCTGCCACTCACAGCCTAAGCTTAGAAGATACAGCCATCCCTCCAGAGCAGCATTCAGCAGAGGCTTCCAGGACCACAAGAGATACTGGAAACGGAAGCACTAATGGTCCCCCTATAAAAGAGCCAAGACGAGCAGAGAGTCCATCCCCCAATGACTCTGGCATCTCCCTAGCTGAAGGTGACTATGTGGGGCTGATGGAGGTGATCATGGAGACCAGTGAAAGCACATGTGAGGAGCAGACAGACCACTACAGCTAGAGGAGACCAAGAGACACAGTTCTATTGAGATGCCTACTGTCTAAAGAGATACTGCAGTTTCCTTACACATGGCCACAGCAGCACTCACTCACCTCCCGCTGGAACATACAGCTAGAGCCCAGCCTACCGCTTAAAGCCAGCACTAAGGACACACTGTTACCGGCCTTGGGTACAGTAGCAGGCACAACTTCAGTGTTGTAACAGCCACCACCAAATCCCCTCTGTATTTGTAGCAAAAGAACAAGTAACACTTTGAGCATTAAGTATTGCAACTACCAAACAGCAGTAGTTCAGCAGGTACCAGACTGAAGAGCCCCAAACAGAAGAGGAATCTGGTTAACAGGGATACTTCTCCCTTCCTCATCACAGCAATTCCAACTTGAGCCTTTTGTTACCATTTAGTCACAAAACCCATTACAAGTCACAGGCAGGACTTGCACTACTCTAGGGAAAGTGAGGGACTGACATCATTTGTGATGCAGACCCATAGTGCTGCTGAAGTCACACCTAGCTGGTGTTTTCCAGCACTGGAAAAGTAATGGACTAAGCACCAGTCCAGTCAAACTAGTGCTGCAGCCAACGGTATTTTGTTTTATTCCCCACATCACACTTGCCACTGATTAGAATGCTCAGATAAGTCCTCTGGATGGTAGCAGGCACCATTACAGCTATGAGGTTTTACTGTCTTCCTTAAGAAAATAAAAGCAAGGCTGAAGTCCAGGACCACCCGTTTTGTTTCCTCATTTTAGTTCCCATGCAACAGGAATTTATAGAAGCTGCAGTTGTTTTCCTACTTGTATTTTAAAACCCTGCAAATGCTCCCATACTGCAGGCAGCACAAGACAAGTTTCCCTCCCACTTCCCTTTCCTAACACCTGCCTACCCTCTCTCCCCTCCAAATACTGCTGCTCATCACCACCACCCCCTGCAACTCCTGACAGCCTCCGAGGCAGTTCCTGCAGCGCTGCTGCTGCCGTTCAGCCGTTACAGTACACAGCTGTGAAGTCTTATTCTGGTACATGTTCTCCACACATGAGGGCAGTGCCACTTAAAGACAGGCACAGCACACTAATTCTCCCCTCAGTAGCCTCATCCAAACTCACAGGGACCAGGTTCCACAAGCCCAGGTACTCAAGCCTTTCCTTGCAGGAAAAGCTTCAGTGGCAAAGCCATTTAAACACTTCAGTCACTGAACAATTCCTGCAGGCAATCCAGAGGGATCTGAAAAACACTGGGTTTTATAAACACACCAAGTAGGAATCTAACCCCTCTGCTGTATTCCTTCATCTGTGCCCAATCTGGCTGTCACAAGAGGCTGTGAAGCACAGTCCTGCAAGCAGAGGCCTCTCACTCCCGAGAGAAACAAGAAGAGCCAACTTGAACCAAGTCACTTTATTGGATGGAGGGCAATACACAAAACACAAGAGAAAAGAGGGGTGATACTCAGTACAGAACATGAGAACTGTTTATCTAGATAGCTGAAGATGCATGCATGGCTGGACAGTAAAGTAGGAGTCCCACTGAAACCCACAGGGTGGCTGGTGGCAAGGCTTCAGCTCTCATTATCACTGTCCCCGAGGGTGTGCTTGTCAAAGAGGTACTCTGCCATGCCGTATTTCGGTGCCCCCATCTTCCGCAGGTTGGTCACATGGTCACCCAGCTCTTTGATGGCTTTCACCTGTTCATCCAGGTAGTGGGTCTCGATGAAGTCACACAACTGAAAAGGGAGACACAGAATTCAAGTTCACAACTTATCCAGGACCTGAAATCCCACCAATCCCCTGTAGGGAAAGGAGGAGACATGCAATGACAATTCTAAAGCTGCAGCAGATACTTTGGACAAAGAAACCTCTACAGTTTTGCCTCAGGAATGCCAGAAGACCAAAGCAAGGCAGACTTATCTAGGCACACTTGCTGCAGAACCTTGCAGTACAGCATCAACCTAAGAAGCCTCCCCTCTTCCTCCTGATGGGAAAGTTTCTAACATACCTGGAAGCCCCACTGCACAGCACTATTCCAGAATGATCCAGTTTTGTTAGTAAGAGTCCCTAACTCTTGTGAGACACTTCCGAGAGTATTTTGATTCAGACACCTGCTAATCTCTTTCTGATACTAAGAAGTCTCAGCCCTCAGTGGTGTGATGGTTTTCAACATTTGGAAGAAGCAGCCCCAAAAACTTTAGGCCAAAAGCCTTCCAGACACACACTGGTCTAAAGCTAGACCTCATCCCCCACACAAGGCAGCCTTCTCCATAGACCTTAATGCATTTAATCTCCTCTTAAGTGCTGTTCACATGACAGCCACAGAAGGGTTTGAACAAAGCGATGCACCCGCTGTTCTGCAAGGCAGGCCTCAACCACCCTAACATGCCACAAGCAATGCTCCTGGAAAAAGGGGTACAGTCTGACACCCTGGCCCTTCCTTCCCTTCAGAAGGGCTGCACCACCAGCTCAAACCCTTTTTTCATCTTTAGGAATGGTAGACACACACCCCCCTCAGCTTCAGAATCTACTTACGTGTGGGTCATTCTTTTCAGTTGCCAGTTTGTGCAGCTCCAAGAGTGACTGGTTCACGTTCTTCTCCAGGTGCAGAGCGCACTCCATTGCAGTCAGTCCATTCTCCCAGTCATCACGATCTGGCTTCTAGAAGGGGAAAGCACATGACCAGATTGTCTGTAAATACCTGCAGACCATTGGGGAGCAAAGTCCTTTAGATCACTCTCAAAGCCTACTCAAGCCAAAGATCCAGGCATTTATGTACCTTCAAAAACTTTGAGTGTCCACCAAACAGAACTGAATGCATGTTTCCCCTCATATTATTTTCTCTGAGCTTTAGTAGGCACAACAGCTACCAGAGCTACTTTCTTCCTCTTCCCATTACAATCTAGAGACTTAAACATCTGGCTATGCAAGTAGGCAATGGGCACGATCTCAGAAATGAAGCAAAGGCACCAGTACAGGCAAGTCTAGTCTTCAGCTCAAAACTGCCTACTATTCAGGCTGGTGTTTCAAGTACTCTCACTAGTAAGCAGGGGAAGTCTCCCCAAGCACCCACCACTTAACCTTGTTTCCCATTTTCCCCATGAAGAATTGTCTTTAATTATACTGACCCTACAGCATTGCTTATTTTGTGCTGCTCTGAGCAAGCTAAATAAAGTGACTTCAGGAAAACAGTGCAATGAAATCTTGCAGTGAGCCATTCATTATGAGCAATTGGAAACTGGGTTCTGCATTCCCACAGCAAGCAAGTCAGGAGTTCTCTACACAACAGTGTAAAGAACAGATAAGGCTCTCTCAATTAAATCTAAGGCAGATTAACCAGTTGTGTTCTCATTCTCAGCAAGCCTGGAGGGCCAGGCATCCTCTTCTCACACAGAAGTACTTATTAGTCACCTGGCACAAATTATCTAATTACTACACACCTCTAGATTTTGGGCCAAGGGCCACGCACAGATCACAGCAATGCAGCTCCTGCTGCTCCTGGGAGAGGACCCTGAGGGTAATTCCACCCCTTCCAGCCAGGAGACAGACCACAAGACTAGTTCTGCAGTAGACAGGACAACCCAGAGCTCCACTCCTCACCTTTATGTCCTGCAAGAAGATGCGTCCGCCCCTCTGATTCTGTAGCTTCATCAGTTTCTCAGCATGCTCACGCTCCTCATGGGACTGATGCAGGAAGTACTTGGCAAAGTTTTTCAGAGCCACATCATCCCGGTCAAAATAGTAGGACTGAAAAAATAAGAATGGACATGCTCAAGACTCCAAGCCTCACCCCACAGCCACACAAAGTCAAGTGAGTTCAGACATGCCTCCTACTGGCCCTACTTCAAGATGGCTGGAGTCCAAGCCAGGGCCAGCAGTGCTATTAATTAGCAACATGACAAAATTCTTTCCTTAGAGGCACAGTACATTTTCCTGAGGTTAAGTTTTAACCTCTGTACCCCCTGTGGCAAACATCAGGGGCACAAACTATGTTATTTGTGGTTCAGTTCTGAAGACACTGAAAACCCTACAGGTACCTGTCCTAAGCACCACTCAAATGCCTTAAACACGGCAGACTTGAAAAGCTTTTTGTCAATAAAGAGAAACCTTAAGTGCTCCCTTTGTTTGTAGGGATCACAAGTCAAGGTTCTGACTTGCTATACCAGTTAAGGGTGGCCAAGAACTTTAAGGTACTTCTGCAACAGAGCTCCCACGTTTCACTAGGCTTACCAGGGATTAGACTAAGTAGACACTTTCTACTTTGGGAAGAAAAAAAAGTGTCACACTAAAGAGACAAAAGCTAAATTGAACTAAAGTACATAGTCAACAGCAAATACAAGATAAACTTTCTCCTTTTAAATCCAAAAAGAACGTGACAAGTAGAATTTATCACACAGCTTGTTTGTCCTTTGGTCTGAGCCATGAAGCAGGATTCAGTGGAAAGCTTTGTATCAACTGCCAGTTATTTACCAGACAAGCTACTACAGAATACCGTGCTCTTAAACCACCAACGTGGAGGCTCAACCCAAGAAAGACGCTAAAAGACCATCCACCAACACAACTACATTTGGCTTGAGCTGAGGTTCGGCCCTCCACAGTCGCACAGAAGCAGGCTGTACAGCTTACACCTACATGCCGCAACACACTACAATGTCACGACAAAGTTTCAAGTTCCCCTACGCGCCTGAAGCGCCAGGATCGCTGCACAGAGGTCAGAGGCGCTGTTTGGACCCAAGTTACTCAGCTAGGGCTAAAATCGGAGTCTCATGCCAAGCGAGACATTGAAGCCCAGCGCCAAGGAGGCCACGGATTCCTACAGATTCACTTCGAAAAACTGCGAGCTACACACCTCGCCTCAGGGACAAGAATGCCCGTGGGAAAGGCGCCAATCGCTTCGTTACTCAACCGCCGCTATCCAGCCCAGCCCCAAGGGCTCGGGAGCCGCTGAGCCGTGCTGATAACGACTCTGCCAAGGGCAACGGGCGGAGGGCCGTTAACGTGTAACCGAAGTCCGCCACCGAGATAAAAGCCTCACCTACACAAAACAAGCGGCCGCCCCACCCCTCGGGAAAGGCCGAGAACGCCCCGGAGGCGGCGGAGGAGGAGGGGCAGCAGCGCGACCGGGCCCGCGGGCACCGCCCGGCGGCACGGAACATCTTCCCCCCGCCCCGCCCCAAGCCGGACAGGCAGCTCGGCCAGCACGCGTGGAGGGGAGGGGGCCCTCCACAGTCAGTCCTTCGCGGAGAGCGGACAGGGCCAGCGAGCCCCCTCGCTTGGCGGGGGCCTCGGACGGACCAGCCGGCCCCACGGCCCCAGCTACGCCCTCAGCCCTCGTGAGGCCCGGCCCTCACACCACCCCCGGCCCCGGCCGGGCCTCGCACAACAAGGGGCGACACTTCAGCCACACACACACCCCCCCACCGCGGCAGGGCCCGGACCCCTCTCAGGGGAGCGACCCCACCGGGTGCGCCCTCTTTCCCTCGAGGTTGGCCGAGTCCCCCCGCTCCCGGACAGGCCCGAAGCACACGCGCAGCCCCCTCCACCGCCCCAGCAGGCCCCACGCCTCTCCTCCCCCTCGTCCCCGCGCCGCAGGCCCCCGAGCAGCGCCCCCCCACCCCCGCCGGGCAGCTCACCATGCTGAGGTACACGTAGGAAGCGTAGAGCTCCAGGTTGATTTGGCGGTTGATGGCGGCTTCGCAGTCCTGGTGGTAGTTCTGGCGCACCTGGGAAGGGGGCGCTGCCATGATGCGGCTTTAAGGGGCGAGTCGAAAGGTACGACGGCGCGAAGTGACGGTGGGGGCGGCGGGCCCGAGCGCGGCCGGTTCCGTCCAAGCACTGTTGACGCAGGAACCCGCTCCGCTCAGCCTCGCCGACGCGCTCTGCCCTGCGGCCGCCCCACGCCGAGCCTTTTATAGCGCCGCCGCCCCCATCCCGGCCGTGCGCAGCGCGGGGCGGGGCCTCGCGCCGCGTTCTGCTGGCCCAGCGTGACTCAGCACCTCCCCCGGCGGCGCGTGCCTCGGGCCCACCCCCCGCGGGCGGGGCTCGCGCGCGCCTGCCTGCCCCGGCGGGCGGCGGGGCTGCGGGCCCTGTCACCCACATGCGCGTCCCGACGCCGGGGCTTTCCACCCCAAAATTGACACCCCCCCAGGTTCAGCCGACCCCCGTCCCAGCCCAAACCTGGCGCCCAGGGGTGTCTCTGAAGAGCGCGGCGCTCCGACCCGCCGGGAAGGCGCAGGCCGCTGCGGCCGCCACCCACCCGCGGCCCTGCGGGCAGGCGAGTAGGAGCACGGCAGCGCGCTACCGAGAAGCAAACACTCCGGCTGGTTAACGTATACGCCACCGGGAGGGAAGGGAGGGAGGAAGGGATGCCGCGGAGATAGGGGTTTTCTCTCTTGTTGTTCTGGAAGCGGTAGCTGGGGCTGGGAACCGGGATAAAAGCCTGGCTGGGCGGCAAGGCCAGGTGCAGGCCCTGGCGTGCTGCCCCAGTGAAGCAGATGGTGACTCGGTGGTGAGACCTGGTGAGTTTTGCGGCTTCCCCCTCCCAGCGACAAGGCTTTCCTCTGGGTACTGCCTCAAAAGCGCTCCTAAGAAATGCAAGAAACAGATAAAGGTGTATTTGTTTAGCCTGATGAGCCAACCAAACCCAAACTAATGCAGCTGAAGAGTTCCATCACTCCTCAAAGTTGCTCCAAGTTATAACATCCCCGCAGGGATGGCTGTTGGTGTGAGTGGGACGTTAGCACTACTGATGACTAAAGGCACCATACACAGCAAGGGTGGTGAGAAACTTCAACCTTGCCTTTAGACATTCCATTTGCCTGATGGTGAGGTTTAGGATAAAGGCCTATAGTCAGTTAAACGTTAACACCAAATAATAAAGAAGTAACTCAGAAATCAAAAGTCAAATGGGGAAGGGAAAAAAGAGGCCTCTGACCCAAAGAGAATTTCAGCTGCCTTCAGCACTACAGTGGGCAGCCAGGCTGTGCAGTCACTTTACTTTCAATAAAAAGGAT
Source organism: Porphyrio hochstetteri (assembly GCA_020800305.1). NCBI lineage: Eukaryota > Metazoa > Chordata > Aves > Gruiformes > Rallidae > Porphyrio > Porphyrio hochstetteri. Next base: position 33,939,094 of record CM036908.1, read on the forward strand.
TCTTCCTTTCTGGCTTCTGAATTTTTAAGCAGGTTCTAAGAGCAACCCTGAGGGCTGGAAATATCCTGCTTAAACCGCAATCATGAGAAATATTAGGAGCTCCTGAGCTTGTAAATTCAGATTAAATCAATTTTCATCTAACCAGTTTTTTCTACAAAGTTCTATTTGGTCTTTGAACCTTCTGGGCAATGTGTGGTTTCCCAGAATCTATCAGTTGAACCTAATGAGGTCCAACACTGCAAAGAGTAAGGTGTTGCACTTGGGCTGGGGGAATCCCAGACATAGATACAGACAGGAAGAAGAGCTCCTGGAGAGCAGCTCTGTGCAGAAGGACCTGGGTGTCATGGTAGGTGAGAAACTCAACGTGAGCCAGCAGTGTGCTCTTGCAGCTCAGAAGGGCGATGGGATCCTGGGCTCCATCAGAAGAGGGGTGGCCAGCAGCGTCAGGGAGGTGATTGTCCCTCTCTGCTCTGCCCTTGTGAGGCCCCAGCTGGAGTCCTGTGTCCAGATCTGGGGTTCCCAATACAAGAAAGATGTGGAACTGTTGGAGAGGGTCCAGAGTGGGCCAGGAAGATGATCAGAGGGCTGGAGCACCTCCCCTACGGAGAGAGGCTGAGGGAGTTGGGCTGGTTCAGCCTGGAGAAGAGAAGGCTGCAGGGGGACCTCATTGCAGCCTTCCTGTCCCTGAAGGGAGCACAGAAACAGGAGGGGAATCAGCTTTTTAAAGGGCAGACACTGGCAGGACAAGGGGGATGGAGTGCAGCTGAAGGAGGGAAGGTTTAGATTAGATATTAGGGGGAAGTTCTTTCCAGAGAGAGTGGTGAGGGGCTGGAATGGGCTGCCCAGAGAGATGGTGGGTGCCCCATCCCTGGGAGTGTTCAAGGCCAGGTTGTATGGGGCCCTGGGCAACCTTGTGTAGATCCTCCAGGCCTGGAGGTTGGTGGCCCTGCCTGTGGCTGGGCCCTGTGAGCTTTGGGGTCCCTTCCAACCCAGCCCAGTCTGTGATTCCCACATGTGACTACATAGGTGTCTGTGTGTAATGGGGAGCACAAGGCTTGCGTCAGCACAACGGCACTTTTCGGGGCGTTCTGAACGCCTGAAAGAAACGGGCAGCCTCTGGCTTCCTTTGTTTCACTGATTTCTGTTGCTTCTGTCGGTTAACCATCAGAAGCAATTAAGATCTCCAAGTTAACACGGGTCCATAGCTATCGCTTCGGCAGCCAGCCAGGGACATTTGAAATCTCCTGTTCTCCTCCCACACGAACGCTTATGTAAAAAGTTGTAACTGCTGGGTGGACTTGCATTACTGTTTTCATACTGTAATACTTTTCACCAGCTTGCAGGCTCTGCAAACAAACCTTGTGTTTGGCTGAAGAGGCTTGCCCAAAGTTAGCAGTTGTCCCCCTGAAGCACAGCCTCATGTATAACTTTACACTATCCTGGCAGTTCACTGACATTAGTATTCCAGAAAGACTAACCTTGAACCCACAAAACACTAAACCTAGGTTTTTTCACATTATGTTTGCTGTTCGTGTTCTCCTGCCACCTCACCTTTTTGCCTATGACTAACACCTACCACATGTATAAGTTGCCCAGCACCTTACAGACGGCAAGCTATCGCTGTTTGCTCTTTCCAATCTCATCCTGACCTAACCTACACAAATCATTGTTTCATTAAAAGGCTGTGCAACAGCACAGTTTGTAAGCAACTGAGCAAACAGCCCATAAATAATATTTCCTCTGTAGTCTGAATAGCCTGTGCCACCCAAAATTAAATGTCACTAAGATTAGGTAAGTCCTACATTCTGCTTTCTGGATCAATTTCAAGTTACACAAACATCTGCGATGACAGCGGATTTACGTGGCCACAGTAGGTTGTACAGCCACATGTCAGGGTATCCTGGTGACCAACACAAGGAAGGTTTAGCACCCTGGCCTTACAAGAGTTTCGGTTCGGCTATACCCAGACCTTTCCTGTTGATTGTGCAACTGACTCTCAAACTGCTTTAATTTCAGCTTCATACTGGGTGTCATTTCATATTGTTTTCCTAGGGCCTGGCATAAGCCTTCCTTTGTCTTGTGCCCTCCTTCCTGATGAATACATTTCACAGAATCTCAGAATCACAGAATCACAAGGTTGGAAAAGACCTTTAAGATCATCAAGAAGCAGGCTGATAAAGCATTACCGTACTCAGGCTGGACATCCCATCATTCAGTAACTGCAAAAGCTCATTTTTTATATCTGACGATGCTTCGCACACGACTTGATATATTCTTTTCTGTAGCTAACAGTTAATTGCACACCTGACCATTATTCATTAAAATATTTTAAGGGAGGGTGGGGTGGGGTGGTCCCTGGCCTTTCTCATTCAAATCCCTAAGATTAGAGGTGCCAGTCGGCGCACACCGGGAAAAGGGCCGGGTAATAGCATTATTTGAGTGCACTTCCAGCAGCACAGCTGCCTGGGGACTGGTCCATGCTCTCAGCAGAGTGCACGCACAGCGGTACTTTAACTCATCTCAGCTGCTTGCTTGGTCTGAAGGAGAGAGATGCTTCGTGCTGCCCACAGGCAAAAATCAATGTATTGTCTGCCTACACAAGCCTCAAGTTGGTGAAGACAATCTCTGTTTTCCCTTGGACAAGATCCCATCCGGAACAATGGAGCAAGCTCTCTTGTTTACAGCTTAGCTATTCTACCCACAACACAGACCTGAGCCAAATTAGGGACAGCAACACTTGGCTTCCTCATAGGACAGCTGGAGAGGACAACTTAAGTGTGCAAAAATCATCTGAGCTTCTGTGACAAATGCTTTCACAGACATACAGAAGATGACTAAGTCAGAGACCTGGTGAACCTAGATACATCTGCAGAGTGGCACACATCGTCTGTGCGCACACACACATCTGTCTGTCTGTCTGAGGGAGTCCTGGCCTTGGCCACAGGTAATTAGCTGTTAGTTTGGGACCCCAGAGTGGGGTTTTAGGGGGGTACGACACACGGTCACAGCACATTTCCCTAGACAGGGCCACGCACGTCACCATGCAGCAAGAGTGGCTGACACTGGCAAAGCCTCTGCACAGGGTAAGGCCCAGGGGGTGAAGGGAAAGTTTCCATAACTCTTACACCCACTTTAATATCATTCATTCCGACTCTATCTACGCCCTTCTTGTGCATGATCTTCCCAAATGATGGCAGTGGTCTTACTGTGGGCTGAAAACATGACTTTTAAACAGATACTGGACAATATTTGCACAAAGTAAATTCTGATCTTGTAAAAACAGAAGCCAAATTTTCACTGATAAGAGTCCCTGAGCAAAAATGTAGCATGTGACTTAGGCATCCAGCTGGATCTTCAACGAAAGGCCTCCTTTGATCTAAGCAAAGAGCTCCCTGTATTTGCACATGCCAGAATATTCAGGAGTACACAATGTTTCATTTATCATCTGTAGAAATGCTTCCCCTCTAGCTTTAAAATGCTTGCTTTTTGCCATGTTAGATTAATGGCTACAACAGTAAGAGAAAAAAACCCCAAACAACTGTTCCAAATCCAGAGAGATCCAAATATGCCTCAAATATTACATCAACAAAAGTACAGTAACCTCTTTTTCAAAGCTCAAAGTCCTGTAAGTAAGATAAACTGTGCATCCAGTCAAATATTTGTTATGGAGAACTTCCACAAACTTCAGTGTAACCCAGCTCACAGAATTTATGTAAACACAAAAGCAACCCTAAACTTGGCTCCAGGGTTGATCATGTGTCTGGTAATTTGACACTGATCTCAACTGTGAGTTTTGAAAGCCGTTTGCTAAAAACATCTGGGCTCCACTTGTTCTCTAAGATACCCTAAAAACGGAATCGTGATTAACTGCAAACTCCTCCTCTAGCTACTTGGGCAAAACACTCTGCAGTTTGTCAGTAGTTTCTTTTAGGTGCCCAAACTGCTACATGTGGGAAATTCCCGTTTTAGGCAACAGGTTTTCAAGCAGTACTTGGGGCACAGAATGCAAATAACCACACTGGTAGTTCCTGGAACCACAGGCCTAAGACAGGAAGGCAAAGGATATTTGAAGTTACTGTAGGAAAATTGCTTAGGACATGATTAAACAGTAAGCTGTTCTGCTAGAAGAAAAATATCCCAAAGACAAAATACTCTGTAACGGTCTGTCCTAGGAGGTTTTGTAGAAAGCAATTAAAACCTGCTTTAGTCAGGCAAACATTTTCTAAGTTGTGTTACAGGATGTTTTTTTCTCTCTCTGGAACATTTTTTGCACATTTTGTATCAGCCCCATTTAACTGAATTTCAAGACTGATTCCACTATCTGTGACTTAGCAGCTCTAGCTCTGATCTCAACAACAGCCTGTTCACTACCAGGGACATACTGTAACTTTCACAAGACAGATTTGCCAAATTACAAAAGCCACAATTAGTTTGATGTTATTATTCCACCACAGGCCACAATCCACAGCATTTACTATACTGCCATTATGGTCTTGCAGTGTGATTACTCCACACACACCACCCCCCCCCAGATTTACAAAGTCTTAGAACCAGGGGATAGGGGGAAGGTATCATTCTTGTTCCCTGTTTCTGTTGTACTTCACTTTTTCCTCAAATGCTGAAAAGCTGGGAGAAAAAAAAAAAAACAAACACCCATGACAAGCTTGCAAACAGAGCCACCCAGCTAAAGTCAACAACCAGAGGGAAATTTCCCAATATACCAAAAATCACTTCCTTCTTATCATGAATTCCCCTGCAAAACACTGCTAAATATTGCGGCCTTCATGAGTGATCATGCAGCTCTCATTCCAAGAAGGATACACAACTGAAATGTTTTTTTAGAGATGGGGTTTTGTTTGGGAATCTATCAGACAGACAAACTTTAAACAGTCACCTACCCGCTCTGTCCCTCAGGCTGTCAGCCAAGGCCACCAGTTAATTTTGTGGGGACACACAACAGCTCCTCTTAGGCACACTAACAGCAGTAAGTCGAGCCCCTTGTGCCATGTAGGGAGCCCACAGCTCCCAGCACAGCGCCAGAGCACATCGTAGGGCTACTGAGCAGAAATACATGGTGGCCCTGAGCTGGGTCAGCGAGGGACAGAGGCTGGCGGGGGAAGTAAGGCAGCGATACAGCCTGAAGTGGAACCACACAGCTCTTTAAAAGCTTCCCTGTCCCATGACGGTGCCCATAAATCAGCTGTCCCCCTGCCAATGCACACTCCTATCTGGAATTATTGCTCACTCCCAAGATGCCATTTTGATGGTCTGTGTAGCGTCAAGTTTGAGCAGAAATCACACAGCATTATACCTCCCAGAGTAGGTGGTGTTTGCTTTAATAGTTAGCCACCCAAAAAGGGGCAGGTGGACAAACGCTGTCAAGCATGAGGAGAAGAAACAAGCTTTTACAGGGAACTGGCAGTTAAACATCAGCTTAAAAGAACATGCACCAGCCCGATAAAGCCCCAGCTCCGCCACAAAAACAAGCAGCAGCCCATGTCATGATCTCCTTGGGCAGGACATGCTGCTGCGGGGGCACCTCCAAACTGCTGCTGTGGAGCCCATCTCTCAGGAACTCATTTGATAGTTTATTTAGAAGAAGTGAAGAGATTACATCGTTTTAGTGGCTTAGATGAACTGGGGGGATTTTCTCTATTGAGAGGAGGCACAGGCTGGTGAGGGCACGAGGGGTTTTCTGGGAGGCTGTGGGAAAAGCTGGTTCCTGCCACACAGTAAAGGGATGCTGAAAACACCTGGGCAGTTTATGCAGCCAAGGTGCAGCAACAGCTCCCACACACCTTCTGGGTGTTATTTCCTGCTGGGTGTTTTTACCTCCTCAGCCATGTCCAGCCCCGCTCCTTCAGTGTAAAAGTATTTAAAAGCAGTTCAAGAGGCTCAAGTTGGATCTATCTCTACAGGTGCTACCTGCAGGGCAGACAGGTAGTGTTGAAGTGAGGAGTATTTGCCCCCTTTTCAAACTTAGTCCACCACAGCATTTTTGGGGAGAAAAAAAGCAACAAGAATGGACAGAGAGAGAAATAAAATGGGGAGAACAGCAGGCTCTACTGGGGCAAGACCTGACCTTGATGCTAATTCATCAGATCGGATATGAGGACAACATGTAAGTTGTCTTCTTCAGCTCAGCAGATGTTGGACCGTGCCCACAGATAGCAACATTTCAGCAACCAATAAAAAAGAGAACAGTTAATGAGATAACAGTTAGAGAACCTAGCTATGTTGGCAGACGTTCTGCTGAACAGACTAGGAAGAGCCATTAAACCCCAGCAGACCACCAGCCTCTTCAATAAACCCCGGCCATCAGCTAATGTTGCCCCATGCTTTCGGTCAGCATGTTGGAAAGACGCTTCCATTAAATTATCATCCTTGTCTGCAAGGCATTCAGACTTTTCTAGGACAGCAGCCAGCTTCATTTCACGTTTAAGACAGTCAAAGGAATGCTCTGCCTGGTCTAAGGAATCAAGTCCCTCCCTCCGGTTGTTCTGAGCAGGCTTGCTCAGTCACGCATGGTCACACTGCCCAAAACCTGACTAAGTAGGCAGTGATGACCAAGCCTGAAACCAGTCAAATCAGGAACTTTCTGACATGAAAAGACCCTATTTCTGCCCCATACTTATTTAGCACAGGCTGGACTCCTTGCTTTTTGTTTGATGTTCATGGTTGCTTTGAAAAGCCATTGTGAAAGGGCCGCAACAGAAGGCTCACAGTAATGCTACACCATGCAGCTGAAACCTTCCCAAAGCTTGAGGCTGTCAAAAAGGGGAGACTGCATTCCTCACACACCTCTTACTTGCCTCTTTTCCCTGTTTTCAACCATCCTGCTTGCCTCACACCAGCTTCAGTGTTCATCAGGATCTCTGCAGGCCAGTTTAGCTCATGAACCTAGCAGAAAAGAGAAAAAGTTAATGATTTTTGGCCAGGGTCTGGGCCTTGGCCAGGGGATGGATCTGACAAGCTCCAAAATAAGGTGCAGAGTGGAAGGACAGCAGGTTTCTACATCAGCTCAAGCATTCAGGTTATGTCCTTCATGCTGAGGTGGATGCAGGGTGCTGGCCCAGCTCCATAGCAATGGGAAATACAAGGTGAGGTGGAGGCAGAAGTTAATTGCTTCAAATTCTCTGGGGTGCCTTAAAAGGACCACGTCCAGCAGACTGAGGGAGGTTATCTTCCCTCTCTACCCTGGTGAGGCCACATCTGGAGTACTGTGTCCAGTTCTGGGCTTCCCAGTTCAAGACAGACAGGGAACTACTGGAGAGAGCCCAGTGGAAGCCTTACAAGGATGATGAGGGGCCTGGAGCATCTCTCGTATGAGGAAAGGCTGAGACAGCTGGGGCTGTTTAGCCTGGAGAAGACTGAGAGGGGATCGGATCAATACTTATATCAAAAGGGTGGATGTCTAGAGTAAGGGGTCAGACTCTGCCCAGTGGTGCCCAGCAACAGGACAAGGGGCGACAGGCACAAACTGGAACACAGGAAGTTCTGTCTGAACATGAGGAAAAACTGCTTTACTCTGAGGGTGACAGAGCCCTGGGACAGGCTGCCCAGCAAGGTGGTGGAGTCTCTTCCTCGGGAGATATTCCAGACCCATCTGGACACATTCCTGTGCAACCTGCCTGAGGTGATCCTGCTTTAGTGGGGGTTGGACTAGATGATCTCCAGAGGTCCCTTCCAACCCCTGCCATTCTGTGAATCCATAAAATGCCACAGACAGATCCTCGAGAGCTACTATAAACCTCCCTGAAAACACAGAGTGCTTCCTCACACCTGCTGTGGCCAAGACACAGCAAAAATATAGCCTCTGTGTTTCCCATAAACACATAGGCTATAAATCCTGTACCTAATACGGTCCACAGAACTGTTTAGGGCAGGGCACATGATGATGAGACACACCAAGGAGACAGCTCACAGCCAGCCATTCCTCAGATAAGGACTAGGGTGAAATGGCAAAGGCTGAACACCTACAATTTGGCCAAGATGCCAGGACATTAAGCACTAAGGATGTTAAATCAGGCCCAGAAGGGAAACAGCTGTAATGAGTTCTTCTACAAAGCATTTCTCTAGTCAGGAGGTGCACATTGAGCAACAGGCTGACATCAGCTAAAATAACAGGATGGCGGAGGGAGCGGCTCAGATGCTAAACCATGCGGATGTTACTTAGGACACCATGGAAAACATAGTTTCTGATTAGGAAAAAAAAATAAGCCAGAATTGCAGCATTGTTACTTAATCCAGGAAGTTTTGTCAACAAAGTTCAGCCGTATGAACTGGCTCAGCATGACCACACATAAAAGCTACCAGACTTTTACTGGAATTGATAAGCAACTGCATCGCCAGCCGCAGCCAGGCTCAACCAGCAGCGAAGACTGCCCGACGTAGGCAACTCCTACTTCTTTCCCTGCCCGCTATAGCACAGCTCCTCTGGAGGTCATCCAGGTCCTTGCCCAGCCTGTGCTCACTCATTAACCCCGGTGCCTCACTTTGGGAAGCAAGGATCAAACGGATTTGCCATCAAACCTCATGCTTATTTAACTCACACTCTTATCTCGCCCCTCTTTGATCGGTCAGTTCAGATCCACGGGCGAGGAAAAGGCCGTCTCACCACCCCTGTTAAAAACAAATCCGGGATGAGATACCCCCCTGAGCCAGAAGCAATGCTAGATGCTGCTCTAGCATTAGGGCAAGACATTACTCCCTACAAAAGATCTCCAGTCTTTCTGTACCTTTGTTATTTGCCCTGAAGCTCCCTTGTTAAAAAGAGCCTGCATTTAGGCCCTGCTTTCTCCATCTTCTCCTGTCTTTTGGAGTTACTGGGGTTTGCCTTCCTCCCTGTAAACATGAACATTTCAACATGAACAGAGTGAACTGTGGTTGTCAGCTCAGTAAAGGAAAGAAGAACCAATTTCAGTGGTTTTTACTGAAAACCCTTCTCCTTTGCATGGCCACCTTAGTGCTGCCGGCAAGGCCCTGTTCCATCACACGCTTCCTCACATTGGAAGGGCTCAGTAACTTCTTGCTCTACTCTAGAGGCCAGAAAAGCAGCTCAATCCCGAGCACAACTACAGACTGGGTGGAGAATGGATCTCTTGAGAGCAGACCTGAGGAGAAGGATTTGAGGGTGTTGGTGGGTAAGAAGCTCAACACAAGCCAGCAATGTGCACTTGCAGCCCTGAAATCCAACCATGTCCTGGGCTGCATCAAGAACAGCATGACCAGAGGTCGAGGGGGGATTCTGCCCCTCTGCTCTGCTCTGGTGAGGCCCCCCTGCAGTGCTGCGTCCAGCTCTGGGGTTCCCAAGACAAGAAAGACATGGAGCTGTTTGAGCAAGTCCAGAGGAAGACCCCAATGGCTGACTGAGGGCTAGAGCTCCCCTGCTGTGGAGACAGGCTGAGAGAGATGGGTTGTTCAGCCTGGAGAAGAGAAGGCTCTGGGGAGAACTTAAAGCCCCAGTACTGGTACTGCAAGTACCTAAAGGGTCTACAGGAAAGCTAAAGAGGGACTCTGTCAGGGAATCCAATCACTATAGGACATGGCAAAGTGGGTTCAAACTAAAAGAGGGGAAGATTTAGATTAGATATTAGGAAGAAATTATTCCCTGTGAGGATGGTGAGGCCTTTGCACAGGGTGCCCAGAGAAGCCATGGCTGCCCCCGAATCCCTGGCAGGGTTCAAGACCAGGTTGGATGGGGCTTGGGGTTACCTGGGCTGGTGGGGAATGTCCCTGCCCATGGCAGGGGGGGTTGGAATGAGATGGGCTTTGAGGTCCCTTCCAACACAAACCAGTCTGTGGTTCTATGTGACCAGAAGCGGCTTAGCAAAGGAAAAAGGAGCACTTCCTACCTATTTCAACCTAAACTGGCCCACAGTCACATCAGAGTAACACAACCACAGAAAGGTCTACAATAACAATGCAAACTAGGGCAAAAAGCTCAAGATTGAGGGGACTGAAAAGGGTGAAGGAGACTGAGAGTCTTTGTTTCTACAAGCATGTCCAGCACAAGAAACACCAGTGCACGGAGGAACTGAAGAACAGGAAGAGAAAGCCTTTAGATCAAATGGAAACTTTATCTTCTTGTACTAAGCCCTTCAGAAGTGACTTCTTCCAGAAACAACTGGTGGGAGAGTTCTACCCCCACCCCTGTATCTCCCAACCACAATCAGACAGACCTCTTTTTGTTGCAGTCAGTTTCTGCTTTCTTTTTAGGTGGGAGTATCAGGGTTGAGCAACAGCACCTACAAAAGCAACCAAACCCCAAGGGCTAGGAATTGGGAAGCAGGCACAATCTCTTCCTGACTAGCACATGACCTTTATTCATTTTCCTCCTTGAGAACGAGATAGCATTTCATCTTCAGGAAACGTGTTTCACCTCATGTCTCCAGCAAGTGAGCTAAGAAAGGCACTATTCATTCACCAAGAACCAATATTAGAAAGCATCTTTCTTCACTTTGGAAAACTAATGGATTGTCCTTGTGTTACACACAGGGAGTCAGGGGATATGTGAAAGGTTACAGCACTTTGCTTTAGTTTCAGAGCTCCGTTGTCTTGTGAAGAATGCTGCCCTTTACAGCTCTTTCTATGAAGATTTCAGAAACTGTTAACATGCCCATCTTGCTTACAGCACCAGGACTGCAGCCAAGAACTAGCACCCTAAGAAGTTGGTCATAGCTCCCAGTACACCTCCTCCCATTCCAGCACCTTCCCCCAAAACCAGAGATGTAGCAGAATTTGGGGAAAGGACAACAGAAAGCCACCAACTGCCAGTGGTGCCTTCCAGCACCATTACTATTTGCATACCTAACACACCTGCCTAATCCTATAATTGCAAAGCAAGAAAGCTCATTTTCCTATAAGTATTTTCCACTTCGTTGGCCTTCATATACATTAGCTCTGCTTCCTCAAGCCGTGCAACTGTGTCACAACTCATCTGCGTCTTCTCTCCCTTAGCACAACCAATCCGAGCAACACTTCCACCTCATCTCTCTGCCTCAGACTGCCTGTAGCACAGAGGCAACTCCCAGCTCTCAAGCAAACGCCAGCCCGTGGCCCAGAGCTCCCCCAGCTCAGTGCAACTCCAACTCGCCATTGCAGCAAGCACCAGCACCCTGCCAGCCGGCGGGGCCACAGCGCGTCACCAGGCAAACACGCTGCTGCCAGAACCAGGCGGCCACGTAAGCACTCGTGCGAGGCTTAGGCCTCTGCTGAGCCACTGCAGCTCGGGGGAGGCCGGGATCAGGCCCACACCAGAGGCGGGCTGGCTGCAGCACCGGGCTGCCCTGCCCTGCCCTGCCCTGCCCCTCCGTCCGGCCCCACTGCTCACCTCGCCCACCCCTGCAGGCACCTTCTCCCCCAACAGCACCGGGAGCGAGGGGGGGCCAGGGCAGCCAGGCGAGGCGAACGAGAACCTCCCCGGCACCGGGCCTCGTCCCGCCCCTGCAGCCCCCTCCCCAGCCCGGCCTCCCTCAACACAATGGCGGGGTGACTCAGCCCAGGCCTGGGACCCGGGACGGGGCTTACACGGCGCAGCGTGGCCAGAGATGACAAGCTGGGGCGCCCGCGACGCCAAGCCGGGCGGAGCCCGCGGGGTGCCGGGGCCTGCGCCGGGCCGCCACCGGGGGGAGCCACAGCCTGCGCTGCCGCCGCAGGGGGCGCTGCCGGAGGAGGAGCTTCCCGCTGAGCCAATCAGAGGGCTCCGTGAGCAGGACCGGGCAGGAGCCGGCGCCACTGCCCCGAAGCATGCTGGGAAATGTAGTCCCTGGCGGAACGGGGACCTCTACAGCTGCTGCAAGCCGGGCTGCTGCGGGGAGCGCTCTGTGGTTGGTCGGGGGTGCCTGGGACGGCTTGTGTATGTCTCGCTCCTCAGGGTCACTTGCGGGCCGGCAGGCACCGCCCAGCGCTGCCGCAGGCTGTGCTGCGGGGCCGCCTGACTATCTGCCGCGGGGCTGCCGCTCCCGGTGTCGCCACGGGGATCAGGCCTCGCCGTCGTGGGGTGATGGCGTCAGCTCGGCGACTCCAAGCGGCATCCTGGGAAGCGTAGGCCGAGAAGAGGCGGCGGCCCCGGGCGGGGATCCCGCCCGAGGGGGGCGCGGCCCGTGGCTGTGCCGCTGCCCGGCAACGCTCAGCCCCGGTGCGGGAAGGAGGATCGGTGGAGCCCAGGCAGCCGCCAGCTCCCGGTTGGGCTCTCCAGGCGCTCTGGGACGAGGGTAGCCCCGGGCTGAGGCGCCCAGCGCGGGCTGGGCAGCGCAAGCGACAGCCGGGAGGTGACAGGCTCCGGGCTCAGCACTTGCGGGGTCGTTCCGCCGGTGGGACACTAGGACAGGCTCTGCTGGCCAGGCACGCTTTGGCCTCCCTCCCCGGAGCGGACGGGCACCGCTGCCATGCGGCCATTGATCACCGCATCCAAGGCCAGCGCATTGGTGGCACCGTTCCACACACGACCAGCATTAACGAGTGACAGTTCCCAGGCAGGGAACGGCCTCAAGTTGCACCGGGGGAGGTTTAGATTAGATGCTAGAAAAGGTTTCTTCACTGGAAGGGCTGTCAAGCACTGGAACAGGCTGCGCGGGGAAGTGGTGGGGTCCCCACCCTGGGAGGGATTTAAAAGCCATGCAGATGTGATGCTCAGGGATGTGATTTAGTGGTGGGCTTGGCAGTGCTGGGATCACAGAATCACCACAGAATTGTTGGGGCTGGAAGGGACCTCCAGAGATCAACCCCCCTGCCAAAGCAGGTCCCTAGGACAGGTCACACAGGTCGGCATCCAGACAGGGCCTTGAATATCTCCAGAGAAGGAGACTCCACACCCCCCCTGGGCAGCCTGTCCCAGTGCTCTGTCACCCTCACTGGGAAGAAGTTCTTCCACATGTTGGTGCAGAACCTCCTGTGCTCCAGTTTGAGGCCATCGCCCCTTGTCCTGTCCCCACAGACCACTGAGAAGAGGCTGGCCATTTCCCTCAGTGTCCCACACTTCAGATATTTATAAACATTAATAAAATCCCCAATTTGATGATCTTAAAGGACTCTTTCCAACTTACTCTGATTTTTCCTGTCCTGATTTCAGCTGCAATAGAGTTAATTTTCTTGACAGTAGCAGGTACGGGGCTGTAGTTTGGATTTGTGCTGAAACAGTGTTGATAACACAGGGATGTTTTTGTCCCTGCTGAGCAGTGCTTACACAGAACCAAGAGCTTTTCAGCTCCTCACCCCGCCCCACCAGCAAGTAGGCTGGGGCTGTACAAGGATTTGGGAGAAGACACAGCTGGGACAGCTGACCCCAATGACCAATGGGATATTCTGTACCATGCTCAGCATGTACAGCTGGGTAAAGAAGGATGAGGGGTTGTTCAAAGTGATGGCATTTGTCTTCCCAAGTTATCCTTACACATGATGGAGCCCTGCTTCCTGGGGATGGCTGAACACCTGCCTGCCATGGGACACAGGGAATGAATCCCTTGGTTTGCTTTGCTCACACTTGAGGCTTTTGCTTTGCCTAATAAATTGTTTTTATCTCAACCCACAAGTTTTCTCTCCCGATTCTCTCCATCTCACTGGGGACCGGGGTGGGGAGGCGAGCAAGTGGCTGTGTGGGGTTTAGTTGCTAAATCACAACTTTTCCGTATTTTCATTGTCTTTGTGATTGCAATTTCTCTGCTGGTGTTTGTCCTTTCGATTCTGTGAGCTATTAACAGCTCCGAACTGAACAGTCCAGCCCTGCTTCTGACTGCAGGGTAGTTTCCCATAGCCCAGCTCTCAGCTTTTTCCCCAGCTTGGTTTTCTCAGCAGCCCAAGCCATGCTTATGCAGTTTGGCCATCTTAGAGCTGAACTTTTGATTCTGGGCACGGAGCTGAAAGCTGGGGAGAAGGTGAAAGGGAGAGGGCGACAGAGATATTTACAATCTATAGGAGGAAGGTCAAGAGGAGCCCACTTGGGATACCTTCCTAATGGAAACTGCACCAAATGCAACAGTGTTGCAGCTTTACAGAAGCTTTAAATTACATCTTCACTTAGAAGTAAAGAGCTGTTGCTGACACTTGTACCTAACAGGGACAAGTGCAGAGCTTTCTTCCACTGAGGTTGCTAACCTGAGAAATGACCATTTTCACTCTTCACAAAGCGCCTTGATTACATATTTTGTGGTGGGGACATGCAAAAGATGATGAAGAAACCCCAGGGCCAAGTGGTCCCTTCAGGACCACATTGTATTAGGAACCACAGAATGATTTGGAGGGGTCCCGGTGGGGGGAGGTGTCGTCCAGCACCCCAATGCTTTTCAGCTGAGCTGCTCCATGCAGCAGGTCCACAACCCACCTGCTTACTCTGGCTCAGGGATAGGAGGACATGGTGCTTGTCTTTGCCGAACTTGAGGCGGTTCCTCTTGGCCCTTTCCTCCAGCTCATCCAAGGATTCCTCCAAAGTCTAATCCTGCCTTTCATGGCTACAAACTGCTTCCCCTGCTTCAGTTTACCATTGTCTGCAGACTCCCCGAGGTGCCGTCTGCCCCTTGTTTTGGTAACAGATGGTGCTGAACAGGATTGGGGCCCCAGTTCCTTGAGCGAGGCCACCTGGACGTCAGGTTGTTGACTACATTACTTTCACCTTGAAGGTCCCGCTCCTCTTCCTTACCTTGCCTGCCTGGCAGGGGGGCAGCATCCACAGGAACAGGTTCCCAAGAGGAACCATGGGAGCATTTCTTGGATTTGCAAAGGGTGGAATTAGGAAAAGCTGTAGTGTAGCTACAGATTAGATTGATGAGAAATGGGCCAGGGCAACTAGAAGGGCTTCTACATAGACCAGCCAGTGGAAAGCCAACGAACGGGCACCTGGTGACACTTGAACAAGTCCAGTCAAAAAAAATAGGATAAACTATGTCATGAGCAGGTGAAACCCCTCCCTCTATAGAGGGCATGGCAGAGCTGGCTGCCAAGTAAGGGAGGTTGTTGTGCAAAAGCTTTTAGTCTTCCAAATTTAATACACACAATCACACCCACATCTAGTAGTTGTCTGAACTGGCCTTTTCTTTAAAACATCTTGGTTAAGAGTTGTCATCATAATTTTAAGCTACAAAAATATAAGTTTCTGCTGTATTTAGGACAAACTACCTTTATAGACAGTGAGGAGAAGATCTTTTAGGGATGGGACCCATCTGACTTAGGTGAATCACCTCCTAAATTGATTTTCTTTCTTTTTTTTTACCCCCAGGGACTAGAAGATTAACCTGTGAAACTAGCTCAGATGGAGCTTCTCCGAACAAGTCATCTATATTTAATCAGGTGGATCCCATTGCTTCTGTTTGTATTGTGTGTTGCACCAGAAGCACAATAAATCCTTTTAACTATCATGAAAACTCACTGAGAAAACACTCTTCTCTCTACCGTTCTCCTTAGGGCATCCTTCACCTCTTGGTTCCTCAGGCTGTAGATCAGGGGGTTCAGCATGGGAAAGACAACAGTATAAAACACAGAGATCACTTTGTCTGTGTCCAAAAAGTAGCTGGAACTGGGTCGTAAATATGTGAAGAGGAGGGAGCCGTAGAATAACCCGACGGCTGTCAGGTGGGAGGTGCAGGTGTAGAAGGCTTTGTGCCTCCTGTCAGCCACGTGGAGCTGGAGGATGGTGCTAAGGATGCAGCCGTAGGAGACAATGATGGTAAGGAAGGTGCTGGTTTGTATGAAGCCACACAGGGTGAAGAGGAGGACCTCGTTGACGTGCGTATCGGAGCAGGAGAGCTCCAGCAGCGGGGGAATGTCACAGAAGAAATGGTTGATCGCTTTGGAGCCACAGAATGATAACGTGAACGTGAAAGATGTGTGCACCAGGGAGGTCAGGCCCCCGCTGAGATATGCCCCAGCTACCATGCAGGTACAGACCCTGCGGGACATGGCCACAGTGTAGAGAAGAGGATGACACATGGCCACATAGCGGTCATAAGCCATCACAGCCAAAATGAGGCACTCGGCATCAGCGAAGGCAGCAAAGAGAAACATCTGTGTTTTACAGCCAGCTAAAGAAATGGTCTTCTGCTGTGCTAACAGGTTCACCAGCATCTTGGGAGCGATGGCAGATGAACAGCTAAGGTCTAAGAAAGATAAATTGTTTAGGAAGTAGTACATGGGCGTATGAAGGCAGGTATTGAGCTGGACGAGCACAATGAGGCCAGCGTTCCCCACCAAAGTGATGGCATAGATGAGTAGCAGGAGCCCAAACAAAGGTATCTCCACCTCCAGACGGTCAGTGAAACCCAAGAGAATGAACTCGGTCAGTGTCGTGCGGTTTTCTTCAGGCATTTCATTACCTGGCACTGTACACATGAGATTTGTCAGGTGATAAGTCAGTCCTGGCAGGTAAGCAACGCACAAACACACCACGTCCCTCACAAGATGGAGGTAGTGGGAATGTAAGCATCGTTATTAGAGGGGAAGCCAGCAGCTTAGGTGATGCCCATTGAAAGGAAAGCTTAGGAGGACATTCAGAGTGAGCTTTACAAACTTTCTCTGTGGAATTCCTTCCTGTACGTCAGACCTACTGCATCATGTATATGAAATAGGACCTCAGGTGAGATTTTATTTAAGAGCTGGACTGTAACGTGCAGTATAGAAGAAACTTGGTCTGATGTATCACTAGGGGAAACACATATTTGAGTAGAAGAGCTGTTACATATTTACCTGTGTGAACAGCAGAGTAAGGAGCTCCAGCAGAGTTAATAATGAATTTTCTGAGTCAGCAGTGAAATTGGGCACTGGAAAAAAATAGGTTGCAATGCTGGAACACAGATTATCAAGTTTAAAATTAAATTAAATATTGATTTCTTATATAATATTTTGTGAGTTTAGTTTACTTTCCCGAGGCTGATTAATTATTAAGCAACTGATGAAAAGAATGCCATGAATATTGGTTTTCAACTTCAAACACAGATTTTTCAAGCTATTTTCCCCAGGTTTTTTTTCTTCGGAAATTATTATTTGAATTTGAATTAGACTCAGTCCCATAGAAAACTAATTCTGGGGATTAACTTTACCTTTCCAAAAAAAAAAGAAGTGTAATCAACTTAACTTTGTTGCAATGAATCTCATCTGTAGTTGGCTTTCTAAAGGTCGGTCTGACTGTGTCATCTCCAGCTCCATCTACAGACATTGCAGAGGGAGAGGTGGGATGCATCATACCTTGGCGATGCACGGGTCTAATGATGAGAAATGAAGCCTGGATGACCAATATAAATTCACTTGAGATGGTCACACTTGGGTGAGATGAATCCCATTTTAGACAGCTTGCTTTGACCTTGTCTTTCAAGTTCCTTTATTCTTGGTGAACGCTTGGTACCTCCTAAAAAATATCCTTTTCTGGGTGTGCCTGTTTACTCCAGATAATATCTTGCGTGAATCAGGTCATGATGTAGGTCCCCCAGTTACATTCCTAGAATAAGGTGACAAATCCCACAAAATTTCAATTATATGTTTTATTTTTAGCCAAGACCAGTTAAGCACCATGTAACATTACAGTTTATTCTGACACTGTCACAGGCAATTTGAGAGATTTCTGGGGTAAGTAAAAATGAATCTTTCTCCTCTCAAAACTGTTCCATGGTTATGCACATGTGTCTCACTCTTCCTATTTTCAGCTGTTGATCATGCTGAAATGTAGCTATGGAAATCTCACCATCTGCTAAAAATTCAGTGGTCTCTGATGAAGACCTGCAAGAGATTTCAGTTCCCAGATCAACATTTTAGATGCAAAGATTAATTTTAAAAATTACTCTGCCTTCTAAAAGATAAATTCATAATTATTTTTTCTTTTGTTGTATCATGAGGCAGCAGCTCTTTTCCTTTAGTGCATCTGAAATTCATCCAGTCAACAAGGCTTAGGCTTAGAACAATTTCTACACAACTGCTTGAATAGAAAGAAATTTTACTCATTAGAAAACTTACCTGATAGGGAAATATTTATTTGTTTTCCTTGATGTAGGAAATGTTTCTTGTGGGGAATGTCAAAGATTTTATATCTTCCTTCTGGACACAGGAGACTGTGATGTTCTCAAGGGAAGGGCAGAACAGCAAATTAAAATGCTACTGATGATGTCGCAGTATGGAAATGTTTCCATGAAATTATATGCTCTAAAGATACTGTAAGCACTCTTGGAAATGCTTCTGACATTTCCTTTGACTAGAAACCCATAAACAGTATTTTTTTAAAGCATCAAGACTGCTGAAATGAGGATGGCCATTTTGGCAAGATGATGTCCCCAGGCTGTGGTCTGCAGTCACAGATATGAGGCCCCTGGGACCTTGAAGCAACCACTTTAAAAAAAAATAAATAAATGAACGTCAAAGTCATCATGACAATCTAGAAACCATGATTTAGGCAGTCATTAGAACATTTTTATCATATGAAATTAAAAGGTGCTGGTTCTCACTAGCTAAAGACCCTGTGTGATACAGTAATTGTACACCATCATCAAGAACATCAAAATGGGATGAGGACAGCTTGGAGGCTGCAATTTGTGTTGGGCAATACACCAAAGGCCTCAAAGGCTCTGGAGGTCAGACGACCCCCCAGAATACTCAAGAATGACCTTAACCAGCTTTAGGCATCTAAAGGTTATTCGCCTAAGTTGGTTAGGTGGGGGGTTTTCAGCTATCATTGTCTGAAGGGCAATTCATCCCATTGTAAAATAAGTTTCTAAGGAAAATGTTATGGTTTGCTTTCTGCAGGTCTTTCCCTCCCTACACTGACTATAAAACAAGCCGAGAGTGCTACATTTGAGCTCTACAAGCCTGTTTTATGCTGCTGAAATTGTACAGAATGGATCCTACCCTCCCTATCCCCATACTCTGTCCTGCAGCACTTACAAAAACACAGCTGAAGCTCTGTCCACAGAGGTCACAGGTGACACTCCTGAGGCAAGACCCTATATATATATATATAGACCCAAGCAATGACAAGGGAGGAAAGCAAAGCACCATAGCAGAATTGGTTTTGTTTTGATGTGGTTTTTTAATTCACCCCTTTCAGCAAAATGTGATGAGACAGGAAAGCTCCACAGAGGTTGGCCAGTTGTTAAAGAATTTCACTAGACTTTGGCTTACTCCAGGCTTGCTATCATTAACAACTCAGAGTTGGGCCATCACCTCAGTGAGTGGCAACCCAAATGTTATGTTTATGATCTTATATACTCTTTTAACACAATGACATAATAGACAAAGTCCTCTGTTTTGGTTGGCTGAAAGTCCATAATTTGCCTCTGTCTTCTTCTCTTCAGGTATCAGTGATTGCTCAGTCTCAGTTCTGCTTCAGATCTTAGATTCTGCTGATCCATCTCAGAGGTCACTGTCTCCTTCTTTCCCAAGGTGTAGATAGTCTATGTTAAATGTTGCTGCTCCTCAACTGAACTCCAGTAACTGTCTGAAAGTCCACTCTTAATTACTCTCAATACAGTGCAAATAATATCAGCCTTAAAAGATATTTCAGTTATTCAGTTGTTTCAGTAAGAAGCTCCACGATGCAAGCTCAGGCACTCAATGCACCTGAAATGAAGAGTTCTCATTTTCTACAGAACTTTTAACAGAAACATCAAAACAAGAGCACAATCCGCAAACAAGAGAGGTATTTTGCTTGAAGTAAACATTTTAAAAGAAGTGAAAAGGTAATTATGAGGTTACTGCGTTCTTTCCTGTGTTTCACCCTTAGACATGCATTTAACATGCCCGTGGAGTCTGATGGTCTGATACTATCCCCTACAGAGACAGGCTTCTACAGTTTATCTAATCATTGTGCTCTTCATAAGCAGTGATGAGAAGCCAGCCCCTCTAAGAAGCGATGCATTTCACCCCAAAGTAAGCAGACATTTTAAGTAGCTTACATGAATTGTGCCTTAAAGCACCACCTTCTTTTCCAGGACTCTAAATGAAGCCTTCAACAGCTACCTGCCCAGGAAGTAGGTGGTAGTAGGCAAGATAGTTTCTGTCTTCAGTGTCACCTCCTACGTGTCTTTTAGTTTACATCCAACTCTTCTTAACATTGGACAAAACAAGTGTAACTGTGTCAGGACAGATGTACTTTCCTCCTGCCCTTAGCACAAACAGGGTACAGGGCAAGGGCTGTGACTACTCTGACCCCGTCTTCTCCTTTGAATTGTTATGTTTGGAATCAGCAAATAAACTTTAATAAATTAATATCCAATTATTAACAAACTGCTTTTTGACATTGATTTTTTAAATTTGGGATGTATTCCAATGAAGGCTTCTCAGAGCTGCAGTGGTCAACTTTAATGTCATCCTTAGAAACCAAGAGCAATTTATTACTCTGCTATTTAAGAACAACAGAGTAGACAACCAGAATAACCCTCTTACTCCTCCTAGGCACCATGGACACAGATAAGCATTTGAGAAAATTTAACAATAGAAGCAACCAGGAAATATTAAGAAAGATCAGAATGAAGTTTCTCTTTCCTGGAACAATCTCAGCAATGGAACAAAACTAATCTTCCTTTGAAACTGCCGTCACAGAAGTATTAAATGGATAGCAGCAAGCTTCAAGAGAACGGAGTTAAGCATCCAGTTCTTCCATACTAACTGACAGCTAGGTTTCCATTAAAATAAAGCAACATCTAATGTTCCTTTGCTACATTCCTGCCTGAGGTTATGACTTAGTCTTCTGTCCAGAGCTATAATTTGTGTTCTTTGATTTTTCTCCCTCAAAGATCCAGGTTCCTTAAGGGAATGGTCAGAAGAAACAAGACAACTGCTGATGAGTTCATTCTCTTGGGAATCACAGATATCTGGGAGCTGCAGGCCATCCTCTTTGTGCTGTTCCTTCTGATCTATGTCACTTCATTGGTGGGGAATCTCAGCATGATTGTGTTGATCAGACTTGACCCTCAACTCCACACCCCCATGTATTTCTTCCTCGGCCACTTCTCTCTGGTAGACCTAGGTAATTCCCCAGCAGTTGCTCCCAAAATGCTACTGAGCTTCTTTGAAGAAAGGAAAACCATCTCTCTGCCAGGGTGTGCAGCCCAGATGTACTTTTGTGGAGTCTGCATAATACCCAAGTGTTACCTGCTGGCTGCAATGGCCTATGACCGGTATGTCGCCATCTGTAACCCTCTGCTCTACGTGGCCACCATGTCTCAACAGGTTTGTGTGCGCCTGGCTGTGGCATCCTACGTGGTAGTTCGTGTGAATGAAATCGTGCTCATCAGTTCGGTGTTCAGTTTACAGTTCTGTGACTGTAATGTCATCAGTCACTACTTCTGTGACATATCTCTGCTCCTGAAACTTTCCTGCTCCAGTACTGCTGTCAGCGAACACGTGCTTTTCACCATCGCTGCCTTTATTGCACTCACCACCTTAGTATTCATTGTTGTCTCGTACGGCTGTATTCTTATCACTGTCCTGAGGATGTGCTCCTCAGAAAACAGGCACAAATCCTTCACCTGTGCCTTGCAACTGGCATCAGTCTCAGTTTTTTATGGGACTATGATCTTCATGTACTTCTGCCCCAGTTCCAGTTGCTCCCTGGACCAGGACAAAGTGGTGTCTGTTGTCTACACCCTGGTGATTCCCACAATGAATCCCCTGATCTACAGCCTGAGGAACATGGAGGTAAAGGATGCTCTCAAGAGACTCCTAGAAAAAGTAGCTTCCTTTAGGTATCAAACTGGTAAAGCAGTGTCATAAAGTACACAAAATAAACTTAGAGATCCTTGAATTTCAGTCTCTGCTGGCCATTGACCATCTAAACTAAAAGCCAAAAGAAGATGGCAATCATGAGGACCCAAGTGTCATTGCAGCACATCTCACTGCTGCAAGATATGGTGAGCCACTCTTTGCTTTTTCCTCTGCCAGGGTGCAGCTGTAATGGCTGATTTTACCCTTAAACCCACTAATTATATTCAAAGCCTCACATGCAATCCAATCCCACATGCCACCCCCTACTTTGAAGAGTTGGTGTTCTTTGTGTCATTCCATAAGGAGCTGTATTTTTCCGATTGAGAAGCATCCCTTGCATTATTTAGTTCTTCTGGCAGATCTTCAAGAGGGAATGATGGGGCAAAGAGGAGATCCAGCTCCTCCTGGGCATTTGCTAAGAATAAATCTCAACGAATGTGTTTGAAGCCAGGAACATTTCCAGTTGGCAATGTGGTCTGAGTTCGCAGAAGCCGGGTTTAACGTTACTCATGAGCAGTGCTGTTTTAAGATCAAATAAACGAATGCTACATACGTGCATTCCCCAAACAAGGTCCAGCGATCAGACACAACTTGATGCAATTAATTCTACGTGACATCTTTATAGGACCCTTTCCTGATACAGAAAACCTATCTATTTTTAAAAGACAAACAAAAAAATCTGCAAGTCCCAGCTATGGCTTTAAATAGAAAATGTCATCTAAGGTGATGGATCCCCACTCAAAACTATTTATTCATTAGCAGAACAAATGCCAGGCCACGCTACATCAACTGAAGCCCTTAGGAGCAGCAGAGAGAGAGATTTTGTCTCAAAATACTTGCTAGGAAGCTCTCCCTATGTGCCACACTTAGGAAATTACCTTAGGAGATACATATTTCACCCCTGTGAAATGATCAGAGGCAAGTAAATATGAACTGCCCACTTCCCTGCTAGATACATTAAATGAGAGACATGAATCTTAGCCATGCAGAACACAGAGTGGTTCCAGCACACTTGTGACAACGGTCATCTTAGAAAAGACATTTAGGAGGATGACTAGTCCCCAGCCTGACACCAGGCCCACTGAACAGCCCGTGAAAAACTGGACACGGCATGAAAAACTACTGATATAACAAGTAACAGTGAGAAATACTTGAATTAAGAGCATCATTATGGATGGCCAGATCTCACCAATGGTTAGGAGGGCACTGGAGGAGCTAGAGATGGGGAGGCTTCACAGATGGTTGAAGGGGAAGAGTTGGGCACCCTTTGGGAACCAGACCCTCACAAGGCCAGCAGTGCCCAGAAACCACACCAGAAGCACCACCTAAGACCTAGCTTACCTGGGTATCAGGAATAGCAAATTCGGGTAGGAATGTAGCAAAACTGGAATGAACATGGGGAAGCGAACCAAATACACCATTTACTGGGAAGGAGACAATGGTGGAGAAACTGAGGCATCATGGCAGATGAAGGAGGAGCAAGCAGGGGAGAAGGCAGGCATTAAAAGAGGTTGGTGGCCCATAAGTAAGCTACTGGCCAGTTTGTTCATCCAAGCCCTGTGCCTGGCCACCACAGCTGGTCCTATCCTCATATTATTTTCCAATTATGAGCTACATATTTATAACTGCTTCTGCCAACAACTGGGTTTTAGAGCCTTGAAAGTCTTTCAGGAAAGAGATGCAACTACATGCCAGGTATAAGGATTGGGATTATTTCACCACAGTCAGCTGAGGCACCAAGTTGAATGAAAACCTTCTATCCACCTGGTGATGAGAAGACAGCAGAAAATGCACAGAGAAGAAGGAGAAGTCCTAGTCGCTGTTCGTGATAGTTTAGGAAGAGAAAGAAAATCACTTTGAGGAGAGATGGAGAAGAACATCAGGCTCTAGCCCTAAAACCAAGGAGTTCTGTAAAGAAAAAAAGAAAGGTGTTTAATATTGAAGACCTTCAGAGATATTTCATACATGGGCTAGGTGGACTGAGCTGTGTTTTTTCTTTCAGAGTCCATGAAAGTTGAAGTGGAGGCACATTCCTGCAACATATCTGCATGGCTACAGTCAGGGAGCTGCAAGGGCCAGTTGGTCACCAAGGGACAGAGAGCAAGGAGCTGATGACCCCAGGGCAGCCACTGCTGAGAAACAGCCCCCCTACCCCAGCTAGGAAGGAAACCAGTTGCTGAGGAACTGACCGAAACCCCCATTCCCCCAGTCCCTGCCCCTCTCTGTGCCACAATGAGGGGTAGAAGGGAGAGAAATCCTGACTAAAGTGCAGTCTGCTAAGAAGGGAGGGGTGGGGGCAGCTGCTTTAAGTTCTGGTCACACTTCTCATCACCCAACTCTGGTGTCACTGAGGTGCAGGGCAGTGCCATCAATTAGACAGTTTTCTGTCCTTTATTCCATACTGAGTCTGTTCTGCCCGTGACACTGATTGTGGAATGATCTCTCCCTGTCCTTATCTCCACTCCTGAGCCTCCCAATACACATTTTCTCCCCTGCCCAGCTGAAAAGGAGAGTGACAGAGCAACTTTGGTGGGTGTCTGGCCTCCAACCAGGGTCAAACCTGGTTCACAAACAAGTGAATGTCTGTAAGAGGAGTGATTGCTCTGGAGCAGTTGAGGAACTAATTAAGCCTTCACTGATGAGAGCTGTTCTATGACATTTGACCCCTTCTTCTGCTTTCCAAATTGAATGAAACAGAAACCTCACTTTCTGAACCAGCTGAAATAACCTGCTTAAGATGATAGCAAGTTTTCAGGGATCCACAGCTTCCCAGTCAGAGTAAATATAGTTTCTAATATTTGAAGATCAAACTACTTAAAGAGCGGCTACACAGAGGACAGAGGCTTTCTCTTCAGAAGGAGCCATAAGACAAGGGGCAACAAGTACTGGTGGCACTGGGAGAGGTTTCACATCTTCACATAAGAAAGACCTTTTTTTAATAGTAAGGCTGCTCACTTAGAACAACCTCTCCAGGGCTGTGGTAGAGTTCCCACCAATGGAGGTCTTCAGGATACAATTAGACCAGATGCTCAATAATCTCATCCAGTTCACACAGAAGGTTGGACCAGATGATCTTTTGAGGTCCTTTCCAACCTGGGCTATTATATGGTGATTGTATGAAGTGCCACCAAAGTAATAAACTCCATGTATGTCCAGATGCATGTGCAGTGGGGGGTGAATGATAGTCCTATGTTAGCCTAGGATGTCCTTGTTCTCAGTGGTTATGTTGGCTCTATGGAGCACACTGTGTCTAAACACCTCCGCTCATCTACGAGTCCATGTTTTGTGTATCAAGTTAAATTAAAAATTACAGAGGAAAGAGAGGAGACAATGGAACACTGAAACACTGAATAACTTTTTTGGGTCCTCAAAGTCTTGGGTATTTTAAAGCCAGAACTAGAACCCAAGCTGAATTTCACAAACTGATAGTATTTTTAAAGGAGGAAAATCATTCACAACGTCTTTCATGTTGCACATTTTCCTATCTGACTGCACCATACAAAAGACAGATAGGACAATCTGCCCTGGTGGCACTGCAAACAATAAAAAGCCACACATTAATAATATATTTGAATGTTGCTTATGGAAAAGCCCTTTTTTTATCTTAAGAAATGCCTTCTCCACATGGAGGTGAGAAAACAGATGGATATTCACAACTTGACTGTATTCTCATGCACTGGTTCTACATTTTGGCTAACATACACTTTGGAAGAACACGAGGTATTTGCATGAGAAGTGAATTATGATGGTGATGGTTGGAATGGCTCGGGAGGTATACTAAGCCATCTACAACTGTTCCACATAATTATATTAATCAGTAAAAGTCCTTGTCAAGGTTTGAATTGAAGTTTGATAGCAGTAAGTATATGATTTACATTTTTTAAGGCACAGCAAGAATTTAGGGAAACCTTTATCTTTAGGAACAGATACATGAAAATGGTTCATTTTCATTCCTCACTCCTTATATGAGATTAGGCAGATATGCAAATAGGGGAAGCCTATTTCAGTGCCAACTGTGAAGTGCAAATGCACCAACGATGGTTTATATGGGGGTTTCATTGATACAGGGTGTTTCTCTTCACCTTATTTGGACTTCCCCTCGTGTTATTCATTTACAGGCAGAGCTTTATATAATTAGACAGGAACTGCTTCCAAAAATTCATCCTTTCTTCCCAGGATCCTGGTACAAAAAAACATGTCAGAGAAGGCAGTTATCTGTAGAGATGCGAGTGAGCAACTGCAGGGAAAGACTCAAGATTCTCCTGAAGCAACAGTATAAAAAAAGATCACCAAACAAGAGCTTGCCAACATTTTTCTGCCTGTGCCAGCTGGCTGTTGGGTGATGGTGCCGCCTTTACTCCCACTCTGCTGTTCCAACAGGGTAGCCCCACTGGTAAGAACATGAGAATAGCTTTGCAGTGTGAGATGAGGCAGCCCAGAGGTATTGATTTCTGACCAAAAATAGCTGTTCAGAGAAAGAGTATCAGAAACTGGGTGAGTATATTATGATCCTTCCCTGTTAGATTCCACACACCCCCCTCCCCAGCTCTGGCAAAGAAAAGCACAGCTGTCTGACAGAGCTGCCACTTTCTAGTGTTGTAGGCGATTTGGCACAAGGAAAAAGAAGGTCTCATTTTTTGAGGGACACCTCAAAATGGATGAGCACCTAGCTCCAGGATGGGGTTAGAACTCATGGCCTCTCCTCCAAAAGGAGTGCACATCTTTATCCTGGCTGAAGATGCTCATATGCCCTAAGGGAAGCGGGTGTGAGGTGAGGTCTTACTTCCTCTCAGGCCTCCAGAAGTTTGAATGAACCTTTGGCACACCTCATCTAGCACTGATGCCTCATGTGTCATGAAACAAAGCCAGTCACTGAGTCCACATTTTTGCAGTTTGAACAGCTGAAACCTCTTATTTGCTCAATCCAGTGCAGTTCCTCCTTCTTGAGGTGTCTGTCTTGGGTCCAGGAAGATAGAAGAGAGATGAATACCTGGTGCTAAGGGAAATTATCTGTTTCACCACTGCCTTCCCACTCCATCAGCCCTTGGCAAGTCATTTCACCAAATATAGATATATATCCTCCTCTTTCCAGAGAGATCAATTGCTCCTGAGAAATCTTGGTTCTTCCGAGCTGAATATGGAGGAAGCGACATTTCACTTGTGCTCCAAAAATGGCTGTTTTCTGCTGTTAACTATACAGAAAGTCGGTAACTACATTTTGGACATCTGAGGAGGATTTCACCTTATGAGATTGTGATAAATGACTCGGACCCAACCAGGATTTTAACCAAACTGAACAATTTATTAAACGAATAAAAGCAAGCAAACGGCGCTGCGGTGCACAGGCAGCACCGGGTGCGCCAGGAGTCTCCGCTCCACCAAGACACACACCGTACAGTTCCAGTCCCTGGCTTATATATCTTCCAGGGATAGCACCTCCCTCTGGTTTAAACTGAACAACCATATACTGACATGCTGGAGTGCCTCGCCAGGCGACCCCCACAAGACATCCTATAGGTGAGCTTTAGCTTTTGTCTTGCTAATGAAGTCAGGCAGCTGGTTCTGCAGACTTGAGGCAGATTTTAGGCACCTTCCTATTCTTGTTTTCTTCTTCCTCTTTACTACCTCCTCTTCAGAGACAAGTGCATTGTGATACCTCAGGAGAAACAACTTGTCTCTGAAAAGGACAGAGACATTGTGGTCAAAAAATGCAAAGCTTTGCACATCCTTTATATAGCTTGTTGCTGCTTCAATATACTTCATTCAGTACATGAAAAAACCTTAAACTGTCCCTCCCAGGCCCGTGACCATACAAGGGTATGTCATTATGCACCCCCAACATTATTTCATATTAACACGAATCAGATAGACATATATCACAAGATGGATCAGGTTCTGCATCTCCTGATGTCTTCAGACTGAAATTGGAGTATTGGTGTGTTTCACACTCACAGAATCAGTTGGCTCAGTGTAGGAATAACTAGATAAAATTCCATTATTAGACAATCCTCTAAAAATCAAAAAAATCCATTAAAATTTTTAGTCTCTTAAGATTTGAAGTGTACCATATGGTTCACCAAGTCTTGAACAGGCTTATTTTTTAACCAAAACTACAATTGTTTATGATTTAAATAGTTAACTTATACTTGGGTTTGTGCTTACAGGAAATAATTGCAATGCTACCTGTTGTACTGCTTCCCTTTGGCATTTGAAGTTGCTTATGGTGTCTCAAAAGGGAAATTCTGAAATGAGATTTCAATTCTTCCACTACTTATCTATTGCTTTGAATGAGTTAAATCTTTTTTAAGGTCTAAGCCACTTTACATTTCTTTCTCATCTACAAATATCCACCATTTCTGGAGGTTGGGCAAAGGGTCTGTAATTTTCTTTTGTGCATTCTGCTATCAGTATTCCTGTTATTGGATGAGTTTCAACTTTCTTGCAGATTGGACACTTCTGGGTACAGACAAAACGTGCTTTAATTTGACAAATCTTGAACAATCTGATGAAATCAAGGTACTTTAGTCTATATGGTAATTTAAGTAGGTCCAAGGCATGTTTGTCACTGCTGATGCATATGCCATGATAAGAAAGCTTTCTCTAAGAAATGTCTTTTAACTTTAGGCAAAGCACCTTATTTGTGTCTACTTTTTCTCACCTTGAAAACATAAATTACTCTCATCCTTCACGTTGCTTTGAAATCAAAAGTGGTACAGTTCAGAGCTTGTGCTGTCTACTAATGTGAATAACATAAGGAGACAATTTTCAGAAGTAGGTAAGCAATCTAGAAGCACAGATCTCAAGTCCATGGAACTTCTCATGAGTCAGTCTCAGATACCCTGAAGTATTAAAAAAACTGAATCCCACAGAGAATCCCTCTCTAGTTATTTATACAATAACCAGGGTAATCTGCCTTTCTTCCTCACAGAGTTTTCAGATCCTGAAGGATGTTTTTTTTCTTTTGTGGTATGATATTCATCAAAAACATTACCACAAATGGTTTGCTCAAGGCAAAACTTAATTGTTCTTTGCCTACGCAGTGCAGTTATGTAAATTACAAATACCTGAATGGAATCAGAAGTTGAATGTAGCTGTTTATGTTGGCACAGACTTTAAAGTGAGTGTGTGCCTATGTGCTTAAATGTAAAATAAAGTCCCTCAAATTCTACATCAATCTTAAGAAAGATACCAAATTTTTTATTTTTCAGGTGCTTATAGCTGACATCATAACTGATAGCTTGCCTAGTCTAGGGAGTTCATGTCTTGTATAAGAATTGGATTCATCTCATTAACCATCAGAGATCTCACTGGAATTTAGCTGAGTGCCACAGTTGCAGAGGTGCCAGTGAAAAGCTAGTTGATACAGATGATAGGAGTCTTCTGCAGTTCTTTTATCACATGTGCCTGTCCCAGACAGATGTCTTTGGGTACTATAGTGTACCTAAAGTGACAAGAGGTATGGATGCTTCAGAACCTTAATTCTTCCTTTCAAGTAGGGAGGGAGGCACCTTCCTTTGCTGATTAGGTGCTGAGCAGTCTGGGCTCCCTGGGCTGCAGTGGAGACAAGAGTCCTCTGGTTGTACTGACTGGGGTGATGACTCAGCCATCTCACCTACCTGAGACAGCAATCTTGGGCTGAGGCAAACTGCCTCCTTCAATTTAGCTTTTTAGGATTATTTCTTAACTTCCCTTCCAGAACAGTTTCTGTCTTGGAAAGATGCTTCATTTTGCAATGCTCTCCCTTGACAGCATAGCCACTAATTCAGGTTGTGGTAGTCTGCTTGGTCTTAAAATCACAAGATAGGATTCAGTTTCAGGTATCAGATTTAGGCATCCACATATAAGCTTTTATATAGGATTCTGTTTCAGGTTAAGGCATCGGATTTAAGCACCTACATATAAGCATTTATATGTAAGTTATACATCTAAATTTCTGTCGTGAGTGAGAAACAAACCAAGTGTCAAGGTTAAGTCCAGAAGGCTACTCAGCTTCTCACAGACAGCTGGGAAGTTGAGCTAGCTAAAGTTATCATCTACTAGCTGGTCATCTGAATCGCCCTTTAGAGTTCATTGAGTGTATCAACTAAGCATCCAAATAATTTGTTCAGCTGTAGCAGTCTGGTACCACTTGAGACATGCTGGTGTGACCTGTCATTTGTCCAATTTTCATTCCAGAGGAGCATAAGCCCTCCAACATCCCTGCATCAAATGTGACGGCCGCCTTCAGATGTCTCAGATACCCTACAGCATATCAAGTGACATTTATTGGTCTCTTCCACAGCATTATTAATGTAGCCATTCTGCTCCTCTCCTTTTACTGCATGAAGACTCAGGATCCAGCAACTGTGACCATATACTATGCAGAAACTTTCTTGTTTTTCAGATCTTTAGAGTCTTTTTTTAAAAAACATCTTAGATAATACTGCATAAAGACAGAACGGGAACAGTAGGAGCTATAGTGATGAGAATGCTGTAAGATCCTAGGAATACGTTAAGGTGGTTGGACATATTTCATTTGTTAGATGAATTTCGATTTGTGTTCTGAATTTTGGCTTTATTGCAGGAAAAGGATACAGGTCTATGGGTAGTTGTCCAAAAGAGTAGATCTCTTTCATAATGAGAGTCTCTGAAGGATTTTTTTCACCCAGAAGTCTGTTTCCTGGGTTTTTTTCCCCATGTTAAGAAAGGATATGGACAACTGGGATTTTAACATATAGAATCACAGAATTATAGGGGTTGGAAGGCACCTCTGATCCAATCCACTGCCATAGCAGGATCTCTTCAAGGAATCTGCACAGGGGAGCATCCAGGCAGGTTTTTAATATCCTCAGAGATGGAGACTCCACAATCTCTCTGGCAGCCTGTCCCAGTATTCTCCCACCTTCATGGTAAAGAAGTTCTGCCTCATGCTTAGGTGGAACTTCATATATTCTGGTTTGTGCCCATTGCCTCTTGTCCTGTTGTGAAAAATGCTGGGAAATGTTGCTTTTGCAAACTGAAATGGGTTGTCGTATTTTTTTATGCAGACTTGTGAATTGGAGGACTCAGGCTGCCACATCAGAAATCCTTTGTAGAGAATTTAGGATAGCACATACATTAAGAGGGAGTACTGTTAATATAGTTTTGCTGTTTGTGTTATGGCAAAATCCCTCTCTCAAATAAGGGTTAAAATGTGACTGAAGGAAATAAAGCTCAACCAACAGGCTTTGACAGTGATCTGAAACCTGTATGAGCTTTGACTTCCTTCAGCCCTAGGCCCATGTCAGTTGCCAGGAAACTTAAAATAAAGTCAAGTACTTGCCAGTAAGCAGTTGTCCCAGACAAAAGGACTCATACATTTTAATTTTCTTCATCAGTGGGAAACAGGAATCTGCCAGACATGCAATGTGTATTATATTATGTACTATTGTGAATAAGGCACCTTGGTTGAGCCTGTAAAATCCATAGTTAAACAGGGGAATGAGGTGAAGAATTCAACCTGAGGAAGACTTCGAGCCTTCATCTCTGAGACATCATATTCCTATATGCCGCCTTTGAGAGCAGCCAGGAGAAAGGTTTGGATCTGGCATCTGACACAGGTCCTTGCTGGAATAGGACATATTGCCACTTTGGTCAATGACCCACTATTTACAGTCTCAAAAAAGGTGTGTTATGTTGGCAGATATTCCTGGTGCCCAGTGTCATCCCAGACCAAGACCCTCCAGTCACCTACCAAGAAAGCATTAGTTAGCCTTGAATTTTGCCAGCTGAGCAAGCCCAGAATTGAGCCTTGGACATGGTGGTGAGACGGGGCTTTCTAACAAATTGCTTGCAAAGGGTTAAAGGACACTTGCTAACAAAATGCTTGTGAAGGGGGGCTTACTAACAGGATGGTTTGTGTCAGAAATGATCTTGCATAAACAATGCCTACTATGAGCTCTGTGAAAATAAAATTATTTCTTTGACGAGTTCCAGTCCCCCCCCTCAGTCTAACAAACTCCTTATCTGTTCAGGAATTCCTTGCTTGTCTTGTAATTGGTCATAAATTCAGAGAAAGCATTTCATTGTAGCTAGTTTGAGCTCCCCCTTGTCCTTGAAGATACACAAAACCTGCTGAAACCAAGCTTGTAGTTTGAATTAGAGTCGAGGAGTAACTGAGTCTGCGCAAAACAGAAGGTTACTTGCGGTGACGAAGAGGAGCCATCCGACTTCATCCCCCATGACCCTCAACGACCACCACCAAACAGCAGTGCGCAGGCGCAGTTGGGAGGAATTTTATGGAAATGACTTCTTGGGACTCATTTTAATACAAAGTGGGACGGGTTATGAATATGTATAGGTGTATGAGGTAACCTAATGAATAAGCATCACTGAACTGTATATAACCAAGAAGAACTGCCATGTGGGTGTGCACGGCTGTGGTGGAGCGATCCCCCATGCACCCAGCGCTGAACAAACATACCTTCTTTATAACTCTTTGTGAGTTGTGAAGTCAGTTTCCACGCATCAGTGGGTCATGTACTGGAGAAGGCTGAAGTCTGTGTCTCCTGCAGAGTCTCTTGGGATACTGTGAGTCCTGGCATAGATGAAGCCTTTAGCGGGTAAATGCAAAAATAAACGTGAAGATACTTAGTACAGAGTAGGCCAGAAAATGGGAAGTGTAGCCAGAGCCAGACACCAGCCTCTTCCTAGACCCCCTCAGGCTCCCCCCACACCTAAATGACCTTACTTTTAAAAAAAATCTTCCCATGAGTGAAAGATAGGGAAGATAAGGAAAAGATCAAGTATCTGATTAGTGAAGGCAAACAAATGCATATGAACTGTACAGGCAGGGAGGACAGGCAATTGCTTAACCCTTAATGGGACTAAGTAAGAGGCCTTGTCTAGCAATAGGTGGAGGTAACAGTCATAGCCTGACCCACTGGAAGCCTCTCAGGAGGCCAGAACAACATCAGCAAAGTTGTTAAATCTACTTGCATCACAAAATACCCTTCCCAAAACAAGGAACTCCCCTGGGGGCCAGCCACCCAGGAGTCATCAGCTTAATATGCCCTTCTGGGCATTATGAAGAAGCCTCTATTGATCTAAAAACTTTCTTAAGAGAGTTCATAGGGAACCTCATTCTTCTTAACAAGTCCCTGCAGGACAGCTTCACAAACACTGGGGAGAAGGAAATGTTCCTCTTTGTTAAAGGCAATGAGCACTTCTAAAGCAGTTTAGTTTGCCACAACTACTCCTCACCCTGAAGTTGGTGGATGAAAGGTTTATGGGTTGGCATATGATCTGAGGGTATAGAGTCACGATTGTATATGTAGTGTAGTTATACAAGAGCAGCTCTTGCAAGTTAGCTAGGTAATCATGTAAGAACGGCTTGTGAAGGAGCAGGGGAGTTTTTCTTTCCATAGCAAAGGGATTACTCGTGAAAGCCTTGTACTATC
Source organism: Porphyrio hochstetteri (assembly GCA_020800305.1). Classification (NCBI taxonomy): domain Eukaryota; kingdom Metazoa; phylum Chordata; class Aves; order Gruiformes; family Rallidae; genus Porphyrio; species Porphyrio hochstetteri. The sequence continues at coordinate 33,972,186 of CM036908.1, forward strand.
TCGAGGAGAAGAGAAAGAGAAAGAACTCGAGGATGGAATGATATCCATCCTAAATACATCAGTTGTCTCTTTGTTAAAGAAAACAGGAGGCTGACAAAGGACATGATTAGAGGAAAACAGATAGTTAACAAGGCCATGAATTAGCTCAGAATGATAAGAACACTGCAAGCTTGCAAGACCAGCACATTCCAGGCGAAAGGTGATAAGTACATCGTGAGGAGGCCTCGGGGCCTTCCTCCCAAGGACCACCGAAGACCCATTGCCCACAATTTTTGGAAGAAACTGCGCAATCACAAAGGACTGATACGCTAATTAGCATAAGAAGCAAGAGTAGGCGGGTTTAGGTAATGAACATGTATATGCGTCAATTGAATATTCATTGTTTCATTGTATAAATATGGGACGGTTTTGCTACTTCGGGTGTGCACGTTTGTGGTGGAGCTATCCCCCGTGCATCTGCACACATTAAACATACCTACTTTATAACTTTCGAGTTATAGAGTCTATTTCCGTACGTCACATAGGCCTTTCCAGTCCTCCACTCTGTTGGTACAGAAGTTGCCACTAGAATTGGAAGGATAACAGATCTGTCCTTCACACCACCAGCAGCTGAGAGCAGCAGCCCCTAGCCAACAACTTCTCTGGACACCCTGTGCCAGTGCCTCACCGCCCTCACAAGGAAGAATTTTTTCCTAATGTCTAATCTAAATATCCTGCCTCCCACCTCCTTCAGCTGAAGGCCATTACCCCTTGTCCTATCACTACATGCCCTTGTGAACGGTCTCATGAACTATTTCAGTTCATGGATGCTAACTGTGCTGGTGGTTCTCAGTTGCTTTTTGCTGCTTGAAGGGCTGAAGTCTATGAGGTGGTCTCCTCAAAAGGCAGCTCTATCAGTAAAAGCACAGCTTGATCTGCAGCCATCCAAGGTTCATCCCAATACCTTATTTCTCTCAGAGAACCTCTTGGCAATGAGGTCCTGCCTGAATCACCAGTGGGGCGGTGCATGGCATGAGCTCCTCAATGAGATCTTGTGAGCATGGGGAGAGCCAAGCAACACCAAGCACAGGGCAGGGGTCTGCACCCTGAGGTGCTCCCGGAGTAGTCACACATGAGGAAAGGCGGAATAATATGATGGCTGATGAAATTCAGTGTATCTCTATGTAAAGCAATGCAGAGGAGGAATAAAAAGCATTAACTTCAGCTCAGAGCCCCAGGGTTTGTACTTGATCACTGTTTTGTATTCTGCACTGAATTAAGCAAATGGAAGAAGCACCTCTGGCCTGAAGGAAACTTGCTTTAAGGAAAGACTTGGAAAATTTGTTTTAATAAGCCATTTAAGATGTTCTTCATATATACAAAAAAGTATATTCAGTTCAAGCCTATGAAGTTACACAGTTACTATCCTGGGGGCTAGTGGTGGTCAGCAAGTAAGTTAACGCAATGTTTTATGATTCAACCTAAAAATATTCAGATACAGAACACAAGCTTGTTCATAATTATTGCAGCTTTTTATTTTATCACAGCTTTTAAAGTAGTCCCCATTTACAACTTCACATCAAAATTCATTCTGTTAGAAATGCCAATGGTCCTAAAGAAAGGACTGGTGGTAGGCACATTAGTGAAGCAGTAATTTATTATATGTTCTTGCAAGAGCAGGTGACCTAACAAAGTAGGCACACTTTTGGTCAGAGTTTGTAGCATTTTTATACCATATCCCTGTCCGAAATCATGAGGTTACCTCACACACCTATACATATTCATAACCTGTCCCGCTTTGTATTAAAATGAGTTCCCAGAGGTGATTTCCATAAACTCCTCCCAATTGCATCTGCACACTGTCTCATGGTGGTGGTCATCAGGGGGTCTCAGCAATGAAGGCTCAAACTTTTCACCTCCTTCCCCTGGCACATGCATAGTTATGATTGTTCCAGATGGGCACAATTATAATTGGGATGTTTCCTTCTTATCTATCCCAGGTCTGCTCTAAATTATTCCAAGAACACTAATCACTCAAGACTAACTACACTAGAAACACTAGAGTAGTTCAAGTGAGATGTTATTTATGTGAGGTCACCTCTGAGGTAACCACTATGGCACTTCAAACCATCCTGTTAGCAAGTCTTCCTTAACCCTTTACAAGCGTCTTGTTAGCAAGTCCCCTTTATCACAAAGAGCAGTAGTAGCAAGAGAATCACAGAACAGTTGGAGTTGGAAGGGACCCCAAGGATCACAGAGCTCCAACCCCCCTGCTACAGGCAGGGCCACCAACCTCAGGCCTGGATCTACACAAGGTTGCCCAGGGCCCCATCCAACCTGGCCTTGAACACTTCCAGGGACGGGGCATCCGCTACCTCTCTGGGCAGCCTGTTCCAGCACCTCACCACTCTTTCTGTAAAAAACTTCCCCCTAATATCTAATCTAAACCTTCCTTCCTTTAGTTTTAATCCATTCCCCCTTGTCCTGTCATTGTCTATCCTTTTAAAAAGTTGAATCCCCTCCTGCTTATAAGCTCCCTTCATGTACTGGAAGGCTGCAATGAGGTTACCCCACAGCCTTCTCTTCTCCAGACTGAGATGAGGCAGCCTGAGTCCTTCACCTCTCAAGTCAGCAAAAAAAAAGATATAATAACCCTTTTTAATTTGCAAAAGCAACATTTCCCAGCATTTTCCACAATTCTCACTCAGCGTGTGCATAAAACATTCTGGAAATTGGGTTTGCAGTCAGAATGCTTAACAAAAATGGAAGATAGGAGCAAGTAGCTCTGGTTAACCAAAGAAGAGTGATGGTTCTAAGTAGCTCCAAATATTTTGATAGGAATTCCAGCAACAACAACCTCAGCAAAGTCACAACTGATACAGAACTGGGAGGAGTAGCTGGTACACCGGAGGGTTGCAGCCATTCAAACCCCTAGAAAGGCTCAAGAAATGGGTCAGGAGGAACCTCATGGAGCTCAACAAAGGGAAATGCCAAGTCCTGTTCCCCAGGGAAGAATAACGACAGGCACCAGTAACGGCTGGAGGCTGACCAGCTGGGTAGCAGCTTGGCAGAGAAGGACCTCTGTGTCCAGTGGGACACCAAACTGACCATGAACCAGCCCTTGAAGCAAAGAAGGTCATTAGGAAGGGCTGCATTAAGAAAAGCAATGCCAGCAGGTCAAGTTGGTGAGACCACACCTGGGGTGCTGTGTGCAGAGATGCAGACATGCTGGAACAAGACTAGTGAAGGGGTTGAAGGGACTAGAACTTCTTGTACCAGGGCAGAGCTCATATAGTGCAGCCTGGAGAATGGAAGGCTCAGAGGATATCTTATGACTGGGGCAGGGAGTGGGGGGAGAAAACAGAACCAGATTTTTCTCAGTGCTGCCCGGTGATAAGATAACTTGAAATACAGGGAATTCCGTGTAAAAATATGAAAAAACTTTATTCCTATAAGGGTGACCAAGTACTAAAAAGACCAGAAAGGTTGTGGGGTCTCCATCCTTACAAATATTCAAAGCCTGACGGGACACATTCTTTGGCAGCCTCTCTGGATGGTCTAGCTTTGAGCGGGTGGTTGGACTAGGTGACTTCTAGAGGCTCCATCAAACCTCTGCTATCCTATGATTCTGTGTAAAGGTCCAGATCATCCCTGTCTCTGGCTCATAGACTTACCTTTCACCTCGCTTTGCACAGTGGCATCTCCCCTACGAGGAAAGGCTGAGTGAGCTGGGGATGTTCAGCCTTGAGAAAAGAAGCCTGAGAGGGGATCCGATCAGTGTTTATAAATATCTGAAGTGTGGGACACAGGGAGACATGGCCAGCCTCTTCTCAGTGGTCTGTGGGGATAGGACAAGGGGTGATGGCCTCAAGCTGGAGCACAGGAAGTTCTGCACCAATGTATGGAAGAACCTTCACGGTCAGGGTGAGGGAGCCCTGGGACAGGCTGCCCAGGGGGGTGTGGAGTCTCCTTCTCCGGAGATATTCAAGCCCTGTCTGGATGCCAACCTCTGCGACCTGTCCTAGGGACCCTGCTTTGGCAGGGGGTTGGACTCGATGAGCTCTGGAGGTCCCTTCCAACCCCTACAACTCTGATTCTATGAGCACCTATCTACAAAGCAAACAGGTTCAGTGAGGTCACAAAATAAGTCCTATTTGGGATCTCAGATTTTTTTTTTAATTTAACATTCTCAATTGCAAGTGAAGGACAACGAGTAAGTCAAGCAGCTTTGGAAACCCATGTGGATTTTCATATAGGGCACCATAAGCTGTTGTGAGGTAAGGACTATTCCCATGGGATGTGCTGGAGATGGTCAGGAAGAACATGTGCCACCGAATCTGTCCAGCGCTTTGCCCAGGAACCACAGAGGGCTCTTCAAGATGAGAAGTTGTGTCTACAGGGGGTTGGACTCAATGTGCTCTGGAGGTCCCTTCCAACCCCTACAATCCTGTGATTCTGATTATTGCACTGGAGGTAGAATAGCTGGGAATAGAAGTTTGTACTTGAGACAAGACCAATACAGCTATGTTAGCAGGCATAGCTTTAGAGCAGAATAATTAGTTTTCTAACCCTAGCATATGAGGCGCCAAATGGTTTTGGAGGCAACAGAGACCTGCATGAAACATTCTCCTTTGAGGGGAAAAAAAAGGTAAGTAATAAAATCTTGGATTGTCTTTCAGAAGTACATTTTCCTCCTGATAAAACTGCTGAGGGCATTCTTCACCTCCTTGTTTCTCAGGCTGTAAATCACGGGGTTCAGCATGGGGACTACAATGGTGTAAATGATGGATGCAATCTGCCTGCTGTGCAGCGAGTTTGATGAGCTGTGTTGCATGTAATTAAAAGTAGCAGACACATAGAAAATGACAACGGCTGCCAGGTGGGAGGCGCAGGTGGAGCAGGCCTTGTGCCTGCCTGCAGCAGAGCCTGTCCTGCCCTCAGCCACCATGATGCAGGCATAGGAGGTGAGGATGAACAAGTTGGTGGCCATCATGTTGAAACCCACATACACAAACATTAAAACATCGTTGAGGTACGTGTCAGTGGAGGCAACAACAAACAATGGTGGCACAGCACAGTAGAAGTTGTTGATGACAGGGGAGCTGCAGAAGGACAGATGGAGCAGGGCACTTGTGTGCACGATGGTATTCAGCAACCCTGCAAGGTAAGACACAGTGAGCAGGCTTGTGCAGACACCAGGAGACATGACAACCTCGTAGAGCAGGGACTTGGAGATGGACACATACCGGTCATAGGCCATGGCAGCCAGCAGGTAAATCTCTGCTGTGGCAAAAACAGCATAGAAATAAAACTCTGTGAAGCAGCCAGCAAAAGAAATAGCTTTTTTTTTTTGTTGGAAAGTCCAGCAGGATTTTGGGGCTGATGGTAGAGGTGTAGCAAATATCTAGGAAAAACAGGTTACTGAGGAAAAGGTACATGGGAGTGTGAAGCTGCCAACTGACCCTGATAAGAGTGATCAGGCTGAGGTTCCCCACTAGGGTCAGGGCATAGCTGCTCAGAAAGAGCACAAAGAGTACGGGCTTCAGTTGTGGGTGCTCTGTGAGTCCCAAGAATATGAACTGGGTCACCTCAGTGCAGTTCTCAAGAGCCATTTGTACATCACTGCAGACAGACATGGAAGGAAGAGGATGAAAAATTCCTGATGTAATTTCCACTTTATAAATATCGATATAAAATGCTGACATTGTCTTTGACTTTAATTCTCCCATTGCAAGAAAATAGAGTAAAAACTGCTGGGGTTTTTTCTTGCAATGGCAGTGCCAACTCTGGAGGAGTTCTTAGAAGAAAGCAGTTTGACACAACCTCTCCTTTGACCTTTGATTCCCTTCCAGTTCCAAGTCCCATATCTGCACAAGGATTCGGGGGGGAGGTAGGGGGGAGCCACATGACGTGTCCACAGCTGCAATCATGTAACCTTGTTCACACTGACAATTTTTCCCGTATTTCAAACATATAGTTCATGTTCAAACACCTTAAGGCTGCAGTTAACAGAAGGTAAAATCATAACTTGGGGTTTAACATCCTGGGAGACAGTGGCTGTGTGTTTTAGCCTGGGAACTGGTATCTTTTTATCTATCCACAGGCTAGGAGTAGTCCTGGCATTGATTCCTTGGTTGTTAGAAGTAAGATCTGCCTTGCTTTGGCTGAACACACCACCCATTGACTAGGGGTGCTCTCAGATGATAGATGACCCGATTAGACCCTATTTGCCAGCTCTCTCCTTGCAGGCAATAAAGCATGCAAAACAACTCCTGGAGCCTGACACTTTCACTTCTAAAGTTTTGACCAAAGACTTCCAAAGATGGTAAATCTTAAGGCAGATTCTCTTTTCATGACTTCCTTTCCTGTTCAGGATTTTCGTCTCTTTTGCATAACTGATGTGAATCTGACCTAAAACATATACCATTCATTTAAAGATCCAGAGCCATTGTAGTTAAATAATATGGATTTTATGAAACATATCTAGTTGGAAACTTCTAGGATCAATCAAGTGAAAATATTCTCAGCATTTTTACAGATGACCTATTACTTCTCTATAACAAAGTTTTCATCATTCATCCATCCTCAAACAGCCCGAAAGATACTTAGAATCTTGTACCTTCTGAACATCCCTTCAGTATACTGACATCCTCTCTCTCATTTCACAGGCTTTAGAAAGGATTCTCCAATGGGTATTAGAGTAGCAACATGCTCCTCCAACTCAGTGCATGATATAATCCTTGTCTTTCACTCCCAGTGATGTCTTTATTGAGAAGATCTTGGACGTCCTTATCAGGAAATGTGCATGCTAAGATTGGAGTCAAACACTTCCACGGGGCAATTGTATCCAGCTGGAAAAGCTCTCACATATTTGAGGCCAAAAGGGTAGACAGAGAGCGTAGAGCTACACTTAGGAATTTTGGGTGTCTAAATTTATGTTAAGATTCCTAAAAGGAGAAAGGTTTGCACATATGGCAAAGGAAAAATGATCCAAGGTATAACCAAGTCCATATACTCACTGAAACAGCAATACAGATGAAGAATACTTAGGTGGAGCATCTGGCCTTTGTATGGTATCTGACCCTCAACATTCAGAATAAGTAAGGACAACTTAACTGGGGAGAATGAGACAAGAGGATGGAGCAGCCTTGCCAACAAGAGAGAGTTACACTCTTTTGCAGTTTCATGTTGGTGTCAAGTATTGCCTGCACCATCTACAGGAGTAATGCCTGTGTCCTGCTACCTACAGTAGTGATGTTTATTCTCTCAGTCATGCATGTTTCTTCCCCTGCAGCTCCTGGGGGCAGGATGCAGTGAAATACACTTGAGAAGCATGCTACAAACTGCCTTTTGTCAGGACATATTCTGGTTTTGAGATCTCCTTTATTTTGAGAATGATGATCAGTGCCTGAATAGGTATTTCCAACTATGATTTAATACTTGCCCCAGTCCCTCATCCTGTTAATATACATGAGAGTCCTCTGTAGTCTTCTGAGAAACTTGAAAATTCAGACTCTTTTATCTGAATAGCAGCGATAAAGACAAACTTTCAGAACTGAATAATAACGGTGAGAAATTTTGCTACCCTTCATTCTGAAGGTGGTCCATGGACAAGACAAAATGACAAGCTTAGTAAAAGCTGCCTTTAGCCATCTGATTTAAACACAGTGCTAACCTGAGAATCCTTCTTTGTTCTGTTAATTATCTACCATGATACACAAATTCCTCATGAATTCATGTGTAAAAGTGTTATTCAATGTTCATTTGATGTGCATTGTCATTTACCTCCTCTTCTTTTGCATCTTTGCTGCATTCTTTATCACTAGTTACTTAATAGATATTGAGAGGCTCAGGAGTGGAGATAAGGACAGGGAGAGATCATTCCACAATCAGTGTCACGGGCAGAACAGACTCAGCACGGAATAAAGGACAGAAAACTAACTGATAACACTGCCCTGCACCCCCAGTGACACCAGATTCGGGTGATGAGAAGTGTGACCAGACCTTATAGCACCTCACCCCACCCCTCCCTTCTTAGCAGACTGCACTTTAGTCAGGATTTTGCTCCCTTCTTCCCCTCATTGTGGCACGGGGAGGGGCAGGGACTGGGGGACTGGGGGTTTTGGTCAGTTCCTCATGAGTCGGTTTCCTCCTTAGCTGGGGGGGGATTCATTCCTCACCCCCTTCCCCTGCTGTAGCGTGGGGACCCACCCACAGCGGACAGTCCTCCATGAACTTCTCCAACTGGAGTCCTTCCCATGGGGCTTCCCTCCTTCCAGGAGGGACACCAAGGCAGCATAGCCTCGCACAGTTGAACAATGAACTCTAGATTGCATTCCTACATGAGTGCCCTTGCATTCCATCTTCAAAGTTCCTGGTTTATAGCCTGATATTCCCACTTCTGTCCTTGGTAAAGGATAGTTTATTTTGCAATTTTTATCACCTTCTGGCCTCTCTGGCAATGCCCAAGCTCTGGTGGCATTGGGGCAGGATGTTTCCTGCTCACCACAGGGGGTGGGACTAGATAGCCTTTGAAGGTCCCTTCCAACATAACGCACTCTGTGATTCTGTGGTTCTAAGATTCTACAATTGGTTTCCCAGAGTGATGCCTGAGAGGCCCTGGCTTGCCACAGTGATGCTGGGCTGTGATGTCATGGCAGTGTCCCCACCCCCTGGATTGTAACCACACAGAGGCATCCCTATAAGACACACACCACCATCCCACAGCTCCCGGTTTGGCTGTGTCAGGCACTGCAGCACGACGGGTATCACTTTTCTCCTCAGCCTCGGCATCCTGCTCTTGGCTGCTGGGACCATCCTGCTTGCCATCAGCCATTGCCAACAGGTACAGGCCCACTGGTGCTCAGGGCTAATGCTGTGGGGGCTGGTTCCAGATTGGTGACTGTGCCACAATCCTGTTCCCACAGGGTGATGCCCAGAGACTGCGACACTGGAGATGGAGGTGGGGAGCAGTGGCAGCAGAGATCGGTAAGTCCCTTGGGGGTTCCCCTCTGAGTGTCTGGATGTGTCACCAGGCCAGGGCCTCTCACGGCAAACTGAACCTGCTGTAGACAGGTTCACTGTAGACAGGTTCACTGTAGACAAGCGCCAGTGGCTGGTCCCCAGGTGCTGCCAGAGTTTCTGAAGCCCCCGGACTCATAAGCCCCTCTCTGCTTTGCAGGTGCTGCCGAGAGCCCCCTGCGCGGGCCCTGGTGCTGCATCCCCGGCTGCACCGACTGTGTGAAGGCTACTGAGGAGATGCAGCAGCTGCTGCTGCTGGTGGGGGCTGGGACCAGCACCTCAGCAATGCCGGATGCCAAACTATGGCAGGCGGCGTGGCAGGACCTGGCGCAGCTGGTGGAGCGGGGCTACCTGCCCTGCTGCGACTGCAGCTCCTCCAGCTTCACTGACAGCTTCAGTGTCTGTGAGAGCCTCAGAGACACGTGCATGAGCCAGGATGGAGAACCTCTTGGAGAGATGAGGTCTCCGTTTTCAATTGGACCCACGTGTGTTCACAGAGCCCACTCAGCCCTGAGGATGCACATGGCCAAGAAAACCCTGGAAGTGCAGCTGGAGGCACTGCCCATGCTGGTGCAGCGCTCAAGGGAGCAAGTGGCGCAGTGGCAGGGCCGCCATGTGCTGCCAGAGCTCATTCTGCCGGGGCAGAGGCAGCCCTTGCTGCAGCACAAGCTGAGTCCCTGGGCGCAGCTGAAGACAGACACCACTGTCAACAGTATAAAAGGAAAGGAAATCCGGAGGCTGTTGGGGGACCCCAACACCACAGAAGAGACCCTGGCCCTGCTGACGATGTGTCGCCAACCGCTACTGGCTCCCAGTGACATGCAGCCCCCCAGAGGGGACAGTCTATGGGGGACCCGGGCTCTGGGACAGGACACTGCAGTGGGCCTGCCTGGGGAGGGACAGCAGGAGCCACAGCGCTGGCACTACTCTGAGGAGATGGCCAAAAACCAACCACTTCTTCCTGCCCTTCCCAGCCTTGGCAGTAGAGCAGCAGGACCAGGGACAATATCCGCTTCCATCTGGCCAAGGGAAGATGTCATCCCTCAGGGCTCCTCTGCCACCCAAGGCAGGTGCCAGGACAACACCGAGCACGGAAGCTGGTCCCATGCTGCAGCACCGATCATCTCAAGGCTGGTGCGGAGCCAGGAGCTGTGCAGCATCCTCTCCATGCTTACAGAGAGGAAATACCTGGACATAAAGCATCAGAGGCTCCCCGTGGTAGTGCAGCGGTCCATTGAAATGGTGCATCAGAACCTGCCCACACTGGGCTGGGCTGGGGCTGGGCCCCTGGGGCCATGCAGTGCTGCTCCTGCATTGCTGCAGCCAAACCACCTCCTCCAGCCAGACCAGGAAACAGTGCAACAGCTTGGGGCATCCCTCCCCTGCCCGGTGGCTTCCACAGCCCCGTGCACCTGCCTCGCACATGTCCCTGTCTATGGCCCCGTGCACAGGGAGGAGGGAGGCCAGGCATCCCTGCAGGCCAGGAGCCTGCCGAGCGCATTCTTCGGCTGCAGCCATGAGCACTGGGGCTGCTCCAAAGCTGAGGCCATAACTGCTTCCAGGTGCTTTGGTGACGTGACCTCTGCAGTCCCTTCAGAGGAGACCTCCTCCAGACTCCCTTCAGAGGAGGGGCCCAGAGCACACAAGCCCCCTGGGGCTAGGCCAGGCTGCTTGTCCTCTGGGAGGCAGTCCCCATGCAGCTTGGAGAGCTCCTGTGGCTGGGGGACATGGTCTCAGGTCACCTCCCAGAGCACAGTCACCTCGAGAAGCACAGACACCGTGGAGACCTTGACTCCTGTCAGCCTCCCAGAGGCAAACCCAACCCAGGAGTCCGTGCCCACTCCCACCATGGCACCCTCCAGCCCAGAGGGGACCCCCAAGCAGCACGGCCTGTCCCAGCAGCAGCACTGCAGGGTTCCCCCCACCGGACACGAGTGCTCCTGCCACCTGCACCCAGTCCAGGAGGACCAGGGGCCTGGCACCATCCTCTGCTCCCTCCTTGAGATTCTGTGCCAGCGGCGGAGGAACCTGTCACCATCCCTGCAGAGCTCTGCCTCTCAGCACTGTGGCCATGCTGGGCAGGGGCAGGGATGGTCCTGCTCCAGCTCCAACTCCAGCTCTCAATAAACCGTCTCACTCATCTTCGGGGGAACTGTGTGAGGTTTCCTACCCTGCTGGGTTGGGTGGGTTGGGGATGGGAAAGGGAGGGTGGGCTCAGGGCCACTTGGGAAGCTGTGCTGTTCTGGCAGCAGGGCCAGCTGCTGCCGGTAAGACCAGACAAGCCAGCTGCAATTCTGGGGCTCCTTCTCCACACAGCCCTGGCCAAGGCAGGGGCTGAGGCTCACCCTAGAGCCTGCACTGCCCCACACCCAGAGGGGATGGCTGCATAAAAGGCTCCCCATGGCAGTGCTAGCTGGTATGGTTCTGTTGAACCTAGAGGAAACTTATAGCAGCTTCTTGCAGAAGCCAGCACTGCAGCCCTCCAAGCCCCTCCCCACCAAAATCTTGCCACAGAAATCCTCAACACCTGGTGCTCAAAAAGCCTCAGGGCTTCTTGAAAATACAGCTGTGGAATGAAAAACATGACCATGCCCCCATCTGCCCCAACGACCTCATGGCAAAACCCACACAGGCTGAGGCCTTCCTCAGCTACAAAGCTAGGAAAGTCTCTGTTTATAATCCAATTAGTCGCTCTCACATCTATATTTCCAAAGTTATCTTCACAACCTCTCTGTCCTCTGTTCCACCCAGGCCTACACATGGGTCACATTAATGCGGACCCCCTCCGCAAGTATCAGCCCTCCAACTGGTACTCTTGGCTGATTGCTGCTCTCCTATCACAGGAAACCCTGTGTAGACATATGCTGCTCTGCTCATAATAGGGAAATACCTCCTATTTGGCAGCAGAGGACTTGATCTTTTCACTCAGTTGTTGGAAATGAACCATGCGTCTAGGTCATCTGTACTTTTTATGTATCAGGAATGATGGACCAGGAAAGATATTTTTTCTCATGTTGCTTGCCACTAAACCTTTAGAAAACTGAATCCCAAGCTCACTGTAGGTCAGGAGATTGAAGTATTACAGCATTACAGCTATCTGGGTGACCTTACTGACTTCTTAATACTTGACTTTGAAATTTAAGTGGTCTTGGATGGACCTCCATGTATTTCAGTTGGTGAAATAGACTTTTGGTCTTGAGGAACTCCCCTGAAAATTCTCCCCTAGAGAAAGGCTGTTTTGTCCCTAGCATTGATTTCTGAACCCATTGTTGACTAACAGCTGAGAATTAATGAAGATTAAACCATTTCCACTGCTTAAGAATGTGTATTAGTTACCACTGAGATACGACTTCCTGCAGGAATGCCATTACACAAAGACATCCTTGACACCAAGACAGGAACCACAAGAAAAGGCACTAAGAAAGACATCCTCAGGATATGGTTTTAGTAAGGAGTAGTGTGCAAACAACAAAGTCACATCAATTATTTAACATCTGGCACAACAGCTGGAATGACATGCCACAGCACTTTTAACACAGCCTGAGGTCCATCTCAAGCTGCAAGGATTTATTATCCCAGCATAGAGCTTCTCAGCTGATGCACACAGAGATATAGCCACAACACACAGAGGAGACTGCGCAGTGCTGCCCCTCTCTAAACATCCATTTCCACCTTTTTGCCAGCCACATCTTCCCCTTTTGCCTGGAATGAAGCACTGTTTCTAGTTATGGATTCACACAGACCCAAAGCACACTCTGTAAGCCCTTCATCCATCTGCCCACACAGAGAAGCCAGGCTATGCTGTGTGATGGTCGCATAGCCCATGACTGCAAAAACTTCCTTTCCCCACACTGGCCGTAGTCTTAAAAAGCTGTCTAACCTGGGGACAGCAGCACAGTTGACATCTCCAGTTTGTAGGAGTTCATTCACACCCTGGCAGACTGATTTTGAGGTACGTTGTGCTAGATTGTTCCTGGTGGCATTGCAGGTGTTGCAGTTGGATTCTTGGCATGCTGGTAGAAATCACAGCCGGACTGATGGACTTAAATAATGGCAAAAGAGCCTTCCTTCCAGTCAGTCTCCCACAAAGAATGGGCTTATGTTTTCTGAAGAAGCAATGTGGTCAATAAGAGGTACCAGTCCTACAAACTGCACTAATACAGGAGAATGTATACCTAAGTGTGTCTACAGTCCCCATTTCCTACATCTACACTCTAAGATACACACCTGTGTCTAAGGCTCTCATCTAAGCTACCTCTGTGCTCAGTGGAGAAAAACATTACCAGCTGAACTCATTTCCTCCTGTGATAATGACCTGAAGATGTGCCATCCAGTTGGCTTTTTGGAGGTGCACACTTCTCCCTTTTAACTGTAAGGGGAGCCCAGAGAAGGAGTTTTGACTCCAGCATCTAAGTTTCAGATAGCTAAAGTTAGAGACGATCAGTGAATCTGCAGTGCCTATCCAATTGCTAGGGCTCCAGAGGACAACAGAGACCAACAGAGATGTGGTCTTGTCAAAGCGGTTCTTATGTGGCTAATCACTCTTCTTAGGGCACATTTAACTTCTTTGTTCCTCAGGCTGTAGATTATGGGATTTATCAGGGGAGTGACAATTCCATAGAGCATGGAAACTATCCTATCCTGATCGGGTGAGTAGGTGGAGGAAGGCCGAACATATGTGCAAATGGTGGTCCCGTAGAAAAGGCATACCACTGTCAGGTGAGAACCACAGGTGGAGAAAACTTTGTGCCTGCTCTCAGAAGAGTTCCTGCACAGGATAGCCAGGAGGATATAGATGTATGATATCAGAGTCACCGCGAAGGCACTGCTTCCAAGGACCCCAGCAACTGCGAGAATTACCAGCTCCCTACAGTATGTAGGAAAGCAGAAGAGGGCCAGCATAGGAGGAATATCACAGTAATATTGGTCAACTTCGTTCGAGTCACAAAAAAGCAGCGTAAAAATCAAAGATGTGTGCAACAGGGAATTAAAAATTCCCACTACCCAGGTGCCAATGGCTAGTTGAGCACACAGCTTCATACTCACTATATTCATGTACTGCAGCGGATGACATATTGCAACGTAGCGGTCATACGCCATCACAGCCAAGAGAAAAATCTCTGTCCCTACAACATCGATGAGGAAGAACAGCTGGACCATACAGCCAGTGTATGAAATCACCTTGTTCTCAAGCAACAAGACCTCCAGCATCTTCGGCACAGTGATAGTGGGACATAAGATATCCAATAATGATAAGTTGCCAAGGAAGAAGTACATGGGAGTGTGCAGACGGGTGTCTGTGCTAATGGCAACAAGGATCGTGATGTTGCCTGCCATGGTGGCCAAATAAATGATCAGAAACAGCACAAAGAGAAGAAAACGGACTGCAGGAACATCAGAAAGGCCTACAAGAACAAATTCAGATACCGTTGATAGGTTGACCCCCTGCATCTTATCTTTCATTGTAGGAATGCTTGAAAAGGAGTACCTGGAAGAAAGAAGTTGTTGTAACTTGGTCAGAATTGCATCTCCCTTCTAAAGAGTGATTTCTGGTTTGGTCTATGTTGCAGTTCAAAAGCTTTTGCAAGTTCACAATTGCCACACTCAAAAATCTACATTTTATTCGTGTATACCTAATGTGAAAGGCAAAATATAGGTGTTAACAGTGATGAATCAGAAAAGTTTCATTCTTGCAAGACCTCTCCTCAGACTGAAGAGCTGAAAGCTGAAAGCAGACACCCTCTCTGTGGTGGCTAGCTTGGTTGGACATAGCCCCAAGCAAGCTGACTGAGCAAGGGGGTGAAGTACAGATCTCTAGAAATTCTTCCAGCAAGAAAGCCCTCCCCCCTTCTTTTTAAGCTAATAATGCTACCATAGAAGAATTAAATCCTAGGTAATCAGACAGGTAGTATACCTTGGATGCATTTTGGGGATTCTTTTGGTTGTATGTTTTATCCAGTGGCATACAAAACCAGATATAATCTAGTATCCAATTAAAGATCTTCCTCCCTTCTATAAATTTTACCTTATAGACTTCTGTAACAGCATTAGTACTTTTAGGATCTAGCTGGACTTCCCCTCCCACCCCCCTTTTCCCAGTTCAAAGAGCTCTAGGAAGACTTAGCATTGAAGGACTTTTCCATCTACCTTGCTTTCCTATGCCAAATGTAACTCAGTACTTAGGGCAATAATTTACACGGTAGCCCTATAGAGAGGTAAAGCAAAGTGTGGCCCAAATGCTTCCTTATTTACAGATTAGAGCATGATGAGACATGGTGTGAGCATTGTAAGACATTCTCATTTCCAAGAGCTCTGGAGAACAAATTAAATCCATGACTGTGATATCCCATCAGACACAGGCTCATCTGTGGGCTCTCACAGAAGCTTGCTTCCAGTTTGAAAGGGAACAAAGTTAGAGCTTAAACTACTGCAAGAATTATTTTAGTCAGTAGAAGTAAAAGGCACACAGTGCTTTAAATCACAGCATCCCTTGCTCTTAAAATGGGGAACTTAATAATCAGGTGAAACACAACAGAAACTTAACACAGAAATACTCACTGCTACAAAGAATTAGTTACTGGTACTCTCTAGTTGTCTGTACTCTATTGAGGAAGCAATGGGTCCAGATTTAGCAGCACAGGAATATTCATTCAGACATCTGCAAGCACTGTCAAAAACACTAGCCTGCCTGGAAAGGTGAGTACCTCTACTTTAATGAGGTTTTTATAAACATGTGAGGATGTGTCTGGGGAGGAGTGTCTCTGAAGCTTTTTGGATGCTACCTATGTTGCATATATGAGCCTATTTCAGAATATTGTCAAAGGGTCAAGGTGCACTAGAGGTGCAATAAACTGTTTTTTCACTCTGAATCCTTTGATCCCTGTGACTTTCCTGTTGTAGGACCTCTTTAAAGGGCTGTGATTTGATACTTGAGCCTACTCCCAGGGACAAGAAACAGACGGTGTCGTTCTCCCTCGGTCCTGCGAGCCCACCTTAGGTGCCATTCCAGGTTACTGAAGTTCTATATCTCACAAGAGTCCAGCATAATTGGGAGAAGAGCTTCTTGAGAGTAGCCCTGCTGAGAAGGACCTGGGGATTCTGGTGGATGAGAAACTTAACATGAGCCAGCAGTGTGCTCTTGCAGCTCGCAAGGCTAATGGTATCCTGGGCTCCATTAGAAGAGGGGTGGCCAGCAGCGACAGGGAGGTGATTGTCCCTCTCTACTCTGCCCTCGTGAGGCCCCATCTGGAGTACTGTGTCCAGATCTGAGGCCCCCAATACAAGAAGGATGTGGAACTGTTGCAGAGGGTTCAGAGGAGGGCCACAAAGATGATTAGAGGGCTGGAGCACCTGCCCTACGAAGAGAGGCTGAGGGAGCTGGGCTTGTTCAGTCTGGAGAAGAGAAGGCTGCGGGGGGACCTCATTGCAGCCTTCCAGTACATGAAGGGAGCTTATAAGCAGGAGGGGATTCAACTTTTTAAAAGGATAGACAATGACAGGACAAGGGGGAATGGATTAAAACTAAAGGAAGGAAGGTTTAGATTAGATATTAGGGGGAAGTTTTTTACAGAAAGAGTGGTGAGGTGCTGGAACAGGCTGCCCAGAGAGGTAGTGGATGCCCCGTCCCTGGAAGTGTTCAAGGCCAGGTTGGATGGGGCCCTGGGCAACCTAGTGTAGATCCAGGCCTGAGGTTGGTGGCCCTGCCTGTGGCAGGGGGGTTGGAGCTCTGTGATCCTTGGGGTCCCTTCCAACTCATACCATTCTATGATTCTATGATTCTATGATAACCGTTTCTTCAAATTAACCTACAGCCTTAAAATTGATTGATTGCAAACTGTTCTCAAACCAGTTTGTCTTGCTCTGGAGCCTGAAATCTTTCAGTTACGTACCATGTGCCAGTGTAAAACCCTTCTATGTTGACTTTATGGGCAATCTCTAATTCTTGTACAAGAGCAACCTTTTCATTTTCTGTAGCCCCTACAGAACTGACAAAAGATAAACCACTTGTGCAGTCCATGCACTACTTGAAGAAGATGTGTACCCTGACATAAGAATGAACATAAATTAGCAGTACTACTTTGAAGAGCTTACGAAAATTTACCTCCGTGGTTCCAGAAAGCATCCATGCACTATGCAGTCACTTACAGGAGCACCACTTTCCCCCTGAAGTACCAGAAGAGGAACACAGCCGTTTCTACGCCGGTATTACCTGCCCGTAGCGTCTGCACCATGAACATGAACCATACTGTTCGTCAATCATTTTTAAAGCCCGTTTGCTGTGTTTGTGATGTGCGACTCAGAAGTCTTACTTTTGTAAATGTCAGAAGATAAATTGGAGTTGTCCAAGGGTTATGAAGCATGGGCCTGTCCTGCATTGGTCATGTAGACCAATGTGGTCCAAATCTTTTCTCTGTACTGTGGTTAGCCCTAGGACCACCTGACATCATACTTCCCCTGAGGTTTTGCAATAAAGAATGGAGTTAAGTTTGTGATAAACCCTGATGCCAGGAGGAGATACAATAAAAGGATCAATTTTGTCCATGGCTGTGAGAAGAATCAGGACTGTGCCCTTCGATCTTCCTAACATGGCTTGGTGCCACTTCCACTGCCAGTTGCCCACCTTTGTGTAGAACAGCCACGAGAGGGCAATACCTCATGCAAAATCTCTACGTGGAACAAGGCTTCAAAGTACCCATAGTAAGAGATGATGTGCTAAAACTGGCTACAAAAAGGGCCCCCCTACTATTTGCTTTTGATATTTTTAATCTCAGACCTTATGTCTAAAGCCCAGTCCTGGTAATCCAACTTCAGTACAACATCATGCTGATATTCTCCTACACTATTCATTTCCAGCCACCAGTGTGATGTCTGTGAGGTAGCCAGCTACCTCACCAAAATGCAAACTTGTGACAAGTGACAGCGTGGTAACGTGTGCCATTATAAACACCTTCAAGGGCTGCATCATACACCTTAAAAGCTTCTTTTGGGGTGGGACACACCAGCCCCATCCCAGGATTGGTGAAAGTGTTTGTGCTGCCAGCTCTCAGCTCCACATCTCATGCTCAGTTGTGTATTTGCAGGGATATTCTCAACTGGGATATTAGAAGTAGAAACAGAGGACAGTATCCAAGATATGCTTTTATTCTAATCTAATCAGGCTTTCCATTTAACGAGGTTATTCATGACGCCGTTAGCCCAATGCTACGAAGGCCGAACCCCCAGGATTGTAACACCTCCGGACTACACATGCCACTTGGATGTGACACATGCAAACAGCCTTGAAGCTCTCGTGAAGATCATCAACAGTTACCAAAAGCTTCCCCAGCCGGGCCTATCATGCTGTTATTGTAATCACTTTGATTTACTGCTGCTTGTCAGGGCCTAGTATTTTTTACGTCAATAAATGCCTCATTAGAATAGCTATAGTAGCCTCTGCATACACTTGGTACTGAAATATTCAGTCCACACACAGTAATTGCACTGGCTCTGAAACATCATTTAGGAACAGAAATGATGCCTTAAACCCAAACACCTGCAGAGGTGACGTGTTGCTTGTAAAAAGGGTGTTCTGTCTCAAGGTTAAAAAATATATATGTATCTGGTAGTATTCTTCATCTTGTAGCACCTCAAAGCAGTCCTGGATAGTGCAAATCCCTCGGGTGTGGCTGTCCCATACCCCTAAGCCACTGGTATATACGTAGTACAGTGAAAACTCATCATGTATCTTATTCATCTGAACAGCTCAGTCTTGCTACAACTCGCTTTTGTTTTACTGTGGCCTCTACAGGAAACCCCTAGCTAAAGATGCACACTCTAAAGTTACAGTTCTTACCTTTATATTATAATAAAAGTCATTTAAAAACCTCCACCAAACAAACAAACCCCACAACTGCCACCATAGCAGGGGGTTTGGACCTAGATGACCGTTGAGATCCTTTCCAACACAAACCATTCTGTGATGCAATGAAAACAACCAACAAAAACATCTCAGCAAGCTGTTTGCAGAATATAGACATGTGCCAGCTGATGAGCTGGATTAGAGTTCTCCCAGGCCTGCCAGTTTAAACCAGAAGTGTGGTCACATCTTTGAGACACGCAGCATGGGGGCAGCTCTTTGCTTGGAGAGGGGCTTTGTTGCCCACTCCTCATGCCATGCCATGCCCATCCCCAGCTTAAAGCAACCAAAGTGATTTGATTTTGACCAGTTGCAGGATTGCTGAGCTCTGTCAAGGTTTGAGCTCTCCAGCGAGGAAAGCCTGCCATGAGCCCACACTGACTGCTGACTTGGCTGCCAAAAATGTTCTTTTTTCTCTAACAAGTATTTGTGTTTCAGACACAGGGTTAAGCTTGAGGTAATTCTGCTGTCTTCATGCTTAACAAGGGAATAATGGCACTTTGCAGGTGGGCTCTGTACTCACTGTCAGCTTCCCTGACAGTGTCCACTCTTCTGAAATTAAACTTGGGATTTTATTCAAAACTTTGTCCCCTGTTTACCAGGTTCTGGCAAGAAGGAGCAGCCAGAAGAGTTCTGCAGAGCAGGAGCCCTGAGACAGCTCTGGATTAGCCTTAGCTTTGCCAAGAACCATTTCTGAATTTAGTTTTTGCTGTGAAGACCAGATTCAACATCCAGCAGTGTGTCACCCTCGAAAAATTGACATTGGAAACCAGCCCAATCCAAGCAGTTTTTAAAGCTGTGCCCCCAGTGCAATGCAGATAGCTCTGCCTGACCCATAGCCTTTAAAGAAAATTGATTAGACCAGGATTTCTTCAGGTTTCCTGGGATCTAACAAAAGCCTTGTAGAGATCCTGCCAGTTTTCAAAGGAGTTGGGGTTTTGGGTTGGGGTTTTTTTTTCCTTTGAGGTGGTCTTTCACTCCAGATTAGGGCAATACTCAAACTTGAGTGTAAACTCAGGGAGATGCTTATGTCCAGGAGAGAAAGAACTTGAGTTTTTAATGATGCACAGTGGAGCCAATTTACACACACTTATAAACTCACTTGCCAAGTTGCGCCATTGCAACTTGTCAGGCACCAAGTTTTTAACAGCATCTACTGAGGCCTTATTAAAATCACCCGAAGCAGTTTTCCGGAGAGACAAATCAATTGTATTAAATTGCTTGTCTTGAGACACAGGCTTCCAAAAACCATAAGGAGTTTGTTTTTGGCTTCCTTGTCAAAACCAGGGCAATTATTTCAAATCACTACATGTGATGATCTGCAGAGTGTTTCCTCATAGAAAAACAAAGGAACTTGGGGCTACTTCCCTTGGAGGACATGCGGGAAAAAGAAAAACCAGAAATAGGAAATTACAGTTTTTTCTGACTCTAGATAGAGCAAATAAAGAAACAGCTGCAATTCAACACACTGATTCTGATGGGGACTTTATCAACTGACAGAAAACATTTTGGCCTAGAAGGCCAATGGGATCCTGGAGAGTGGCCAGTAGGTCAAAGGAGGGGATTCTCCCCCTCTGCCGTGCCCTGGTCAGGCCCCTCCTGGAGTATTGTGTCCAGTTCTGGGCTCCCTGGTATAAGAGACAGGGATCTCCTGGAGAGAGTCCAGAGGAGGGCTACAAAGGTGATTAAGGGCCTGGAACATCTCCCCTAAGAGGAAAGGCTGAGTGAGCTGGGGATGTTCAGCCTGAAGAAAAGAAGCCTGATAGGGGATCTGATCAATGGTTATCAATATCTGAAGTGTGGGACACAGGGGAAATGGCCAGCCTCTTCTCAGTGGTCTGTGGGGACAGAACAAGGGGCGATGGCCTCAAGTTGGAGCACAGGAAGTTCTGCACCAACATGAGGAAGAACTTTTTCATGGTGAGGGTGACAGAGCCCTGGACAGGCTGCCCAGGGGGGTGTGGAGTCTCCTTCTCTGGAGATATTCAAGCCCCGTCTGGATGTCGACCTGTGCAACCTGTCCTAGGGACCCTGCTTTGGCAGGGGGTTTGGACTTGATGAGCTCTGGAGGTCCCTTCCAGCCCCGACAATTCTGTGTGATTGATTGTTAGCTATCTATTAATAGTTATCAGGCTTTTGTGCTTGTTTTACACACTTTAAATCATTGAGGTCAGAAGGGACCTTTTGTGATCATCTAATCCAACACCTCTACTCTAGTAGGATCAGCTCAAGCAGGCTGTCCAGGACTGCATCCAGCCAGGTTTTGACCATGTCAAAGGATGGAGACTCCACAGCCTATCCGAACAACCTCTTCCAGTATTCAACCACCCTCAAGTTGCTCCTGCACAACACTCTCTCTTCAGGGTTGGCAACCAAAGATAAATGCTGAGAAATCAGCCAACCCCTCGAGCTTTGCCAGTGCAGGTCATAGCTCAAACCCTGCACCACAAGCACCCTATAGTCCAAGCAAAGCTCCCAAATCCTCATTTCCTGTCCCATTTTCATTACTGTAACAACAACCAAGAGCATCTCCATCCCATCTCCCCATGTGTACCAACCCACAGACCCAAATGAAGGCTGCTAATTAGTTACTGGAAATGCGGGGTTCAGTCCCCTTCTCCAAAAAGACCTTCGACACCCCAGAATATATTCATACCACAACAGATCATGCAGAAGCACCATTTGGCCCCCACCAGTGAACATCAACTCCAGCCTCGTTATATTGTAATGCCATTCAGGATGGAAAAAGCCTCAGGGCCAAGGATAATCTGACTGTTGTTGCAAGGCCAGCTCCAGCGCCTGGGCATGAGGAAACCTGCACATCTGGGTGGCCAAACCAGCTGCAGAGCACGTGCCAAGATGGATCTGAATGGGCAGAGCAAAAGATTCATCTGAGGAAAACCCCGGTCTGTTTGGGGAAGAAAGTGAATCACCACAGCGGGGTGGGTTTGGCTGTATGGGAGGATCCTGGCTCAGGACAGAGGACAGGCAGAGGAAGGGAAGGAGGGAAATGAAACATGACAACATACGGGAAGGAGAACGTGCAAGTCTGAGTTAAGCAAGGGCCCAAAGCCAGAGCAAGAAGTGCACCTGAGGGCAGGATGTAGTGGAGCAGCCAGAGCACTGGCCTGGTCTCCGTGAGCAGTGGTGCAGACAATACTGTCAGAAAGTGCTGCCCCGACCTTGGGCTCAGGAATGTCTCATTTCAGGCAGTAGCAAACTTCAGAAATTGCCAAGATAAATTCATCATTGTGTAGATCCAGGCCTGGAGGTTGGTGGCCCTGCCTGTGGCGGGGGGTTGGAGTTCTGTGATCCTTGGGGTCCCTTCCGACCCAGACCATTCTATGATTCTATGATCTGTGTGTCCTCAGCAGACACAATGTATCTACAAAACATAAGCTCTGCAAATGACAGGTTTATACATATATAAAACTGATGTTATTAGAATTAAGTGTCGAGAAATGGAAACTTTCTAAATAGTTTCACTTGTGTGGGATCATAACTTTCAAAGAAGTAAATCCGGCACAAGACTTTCCTCCCTCTATATTTCCACGTGCTATATGGGCAGATGGCAGGGACGGATGTCCTGAGTGTCTCTAAATGCTGGTGTTTACAGTAAAGGATGTGGAGATTTTGTTTGTAGTATTTGAGACATATAATTATGCAGCTTTTTAAACTTTTCAGTCTTGATTGTCTCACACAAGCGAATTATTAAAATATAAGGGACATTATGTAAAGGAAGAAGTGACACAATCCCACGTTACATCGGGGCAGTTAGTGACAGTGTCTGGGGATGGAGACGAAAGAAAAGACAAGAGGATTTTGTTCTGCAAGATGTTTTCAACAGCTGATGTTTCCAACTTGGAGTAATTAAGCTTCTGTAGCTTTACTGACGCTAGCTGTTGATAATGCGTGATCTTGTGCTGTACTGTATTGAACACTATACCATGTATGTGGTGACAGCAAGGTATAAGACTTACTCTGTTCAAGTAGCTGAGCATGATTCTAGCTATAAGCTTCAGCCACAGCCTGTCCCAAATTATTGCAGATATGGGAAAGCACATTGATTTATCTCACACAAGTTTGCACTAAGTGAGCCCATCTGACCTCATCAGTGAGGTTTTTCCTTAAAAAAAAAAAAAACCACAGCTCAGGCACTGTTCATCTTCTCGTGGAAGAGACATGTTCCCACTCTGGGATCCACAGATCTTCTTTGTCAACAGTAACGATTCACAGAAGTGATTACTCCTGAGATCACATACCTTCCATCACAGACAGCATACAGAGCAAAACCTCACACCTTGTCCTTCAGACTGGGGGGTAAACGTGACCTCACTGCTCCCTCATGTATTCTGCAATATTGTGTAGCCATGCTACCCCTGCATGGGCTGAGGTAAGAAGGGTCTTTGGCAAATAATACATGCTAAGGTCAAAAAACCCCCCAACCAAACCCAAGTAATTCTTGCCTCTTGCGGGAGGGAATTCAGCAGTTACACTGCTTAGGATGAAACTTGTGTTCTTCAGGTTTCAGAAACTGGTGGTGAAAGAGAAGTTTCCCATTTCCAGTTTCTTCTTTGTGACGGAAAGCCCATCATTTCTGTCACAGTCACCGTTCCATTCTGCGAGACCAGCAGATTTCAACACAGGCAGAGTTGTTTGTTTTCCGAATTGAGAAATAAGCTGGGGGGTACATTTCTGCAGCTCTTGTATGACCCAAGCACAAGCTGCTGTGTAACTGTTTGTAACTACCAGCCTCTCTGGTAAGGGCTGGGTTACTTGCTAGATTTCCCTCTAGACCTTTGACCTTCCGATGAACACATGGAAGTTCTGTTGTTCTCCTGATGCCAGCTTTTTTGAGCTTACCAGAACTGGAGTAAGACTATTCTGGGATTCCTAGACTGTAATGTTCTAGTTCCATGTGATGTTCTGAAATGATGTTTTGCTAAATTTAAGCCCAGTTTTAAATATAAACTGACTTTGACTCAGTTATTTCAGATAATTCAGAAAACTCTAAGCAACAGTCCAAAATCCAAGAAGCAATCTGAAAACAAAAGGGCCAAGAGCCAGTCACTGTGGACAGCATGGGGGCTTTTTCTACACACCTAATGGTTTCAGAGCTGAAGTAGAGGAAATTATTTACTTTCATCAACAATGTGGAGGGAGAAGTCACTTAGGCTCCAGAACTCCTTTCTAACCAGATTACTGTGCTAACAGTAGGTAATAGCTTAAAAAGGGAGCTGAAATATCTTTTAAGTAGGTTGTTATCACTTGCCCTGGCAGAGAAATGACTGTGGTGATGGGGAAGGGGCCGTCCACTTTTAGGAGAAACCGAGGAATATCATGGAAACAAGCATAAAAAAGCAAAGACAAGACAATGGGGGAGAGGAGGAGATGGGGAGATGCTAACAATGGTCACAGTTGTTCAGATCTTTCTGGTCCAGAGGTCAGGGAAAAGAATTATCCATGCCTTAAAGGTTTCTGTGTTTCTTAATAAGCAGTTGACAATGTTAGTGTTCTGTTGTGCTATGGTGCTTTACTCTTCCCAAGCAATGTTCAGAGGCTGCTCACCATTTCCCACTCATGCAGATCCAGTGCTCAGATGGTTGTTATATCCCACAGCATAATTCCTTTTCCCTTAGAATTTCATCCCAAACACCTGAAAATCTTCTAATTTACTCCCTGCGTCACTGCACTCGTTGCATAGTGATGTCACTCTGTACTTCTGACTTCTCTTTGAGGGTGCAAAGAAGGACATTCTGGTTGTCATCAGAAACTGCAATTATAAATGCAAAGTGATGTGAATAATAAAACCCTTACAAGTGTCTCATCTGTCCTGCAGCAGTGAAAAATTCATAGGTGGATTAAGGGGGCTTAAAGCCCACAAAACAGATAAGAGTGCCAATGAAAACTATGGCTCTGAAGAAACCAAGGTTGGGTAAATTCCTTAACTAGAACTAAACATCCTTTGGATTCCAGCTATTGCCTTACACGTTGGATTCCAACCCCGTTCCCATGCCCCAATTCTCCATTAGTCTGTAGGAAACTCCAGGTTTGCTGCAAGCCCAGCTCAGCTCAGAAAACACTGCAGCGCTTCCACAGTTTCCACATGGAGACCTTCACCTCATTATTCCTCAGGGTATAGATGAGGGGGTTCATCACTGGGGAGAGGACAGTGTAGATCACACAGATGTGCTTGTCAGAGGGGAAGGTAGAAAAGGGCCGGAGGTAGATGAAGATGCAGGGTACGAAGAAGAGGGTGACAACCATCACATGTGAGGCACAGGTGGAGAGCGCCTTCCAGTGCGCCTCAGTGAAGTGCACCCTGACTGTGACCAGGATGAACGTGTAAGATGTGACCAGCATCAAGAAGCAAACCAGAGATATTAAGCCGCTGTTGGATGTCATGAGCCACTCAATGACATAGATGTCCATGCAGGCAAGACGGATGACAGGAGGCACATCGCAGAAGTAGTTGTCGATTCTGTTAGGACCACAGAAGGGGAGCTGCATTGTGAGGAGCGTTTGGACCATGGAGTGGAGGAAGCCCCCTGCCCAGCAAGCAGACACCAGCACCCAGCACGCATGCCGGCTCATGATGGCTGTGTAGTGCAGGGGCTTGCAGATGGCAGTGTAGCGGTCATATGCCATGACAGTCAGGAGGAACATCTCTGAGGCCCCAGCAAAGTGCAGAAAAAACAGCTGGGCTATACAGTCTTCAAACGCAATGGCTTTCCTCTGGGAAAGAAGGTCCACCAGCATCCTGGGAGAGGTGACAGAGGTACAGCAGATATCTAAGAAGGACAAATTGCAAAGGAGAAAATACATGGGTGAGGACAGCTTGGGGTCAGTCCTGACTGTCACAATGATGAGAAGGTTCCCCAGTAGAACCATGGCATAGGTCAGGAAGAAGAAGATGAAGAGGAGGACTTGCAGCTCCCTTGTATCGGAAAGCCCCAGGAGGATGAATTCAGTCACCCGGGAGAAGTTTCCCAGTGCCATCGCTTCAGCTCAGGCTCCATCGCTTCAGCACAAGCGTGGGGGTGAAGGCATGGGATGACCAGGATGCAAAAGGGACATCCTACAGTTCCAAGGTTCATGGGTGATGAAAGCAGGATGCATTTGCAGCCATTCTGCCTGCTACAGAAAGCACAGTGTCACATCGCAGCTGACGGTGGGCAATGTTTGCAAAGAGCACTGTTTATAACTGCTCCTGCCTTCCCTGCTTCTGGCCCCTCCACACTGACTCTCACCCCTGAACTTGCTCTGACTGCTATTTTTCTGCACTGTAGTCAGTGTGACAAGGTATGTGCTCCCATTCTGCCAGGGAGGAATCACATCCTACTTTCACAAGACAAAAGCCATAAATGATGGGAAAATGTCACACTGGCCTTTTATCTACTGGCAGTTGAAGGTTCTGTGATGGAAAGCAAATGCTTGCCATGCTCAAGCATTATTTGTATGATACATAGTTCAACTATGACCTGTACCATGTTCTACTCCTAACTGCATTTTCTAAACTGACAAAAGGGCTCTCCAGTAAGCTTGTCTGCTCCAAAACTAGAAATTCATGCCTGGAAAACAGGTTTGGGATGTTCTCCACTGGTATTCCTCTCCACTGAGCTAGTAGCTCTTGAGTAGCTTGGGTGTTCTCTTAGGCACACTGTTCACACAACATGCTCTCCTGAAGAAACGCTATTTTCTAACGTAGCAGAAGCTGCAAAAGTCTGCAGTTTCTCTACCTCTGTCACTTAGAGTAATTCTTAAAGGTCTTCAGTAGACAAATGTTAAAATGTGACCAGCAGAGGAATGCTCATTTTCATTTGCCATCACACCAGGAAATTCTTTGCCCGCCCCTTTCTGCCTAAGAGTTTGTAAGTCAGCATCAGAGGATTACTACTAAGAAAGAGGTGTCTGGTTTTCATTTGTGCCTCTGTTGCCTTTTGCTAATACCTGAGCACTTTCCCAGGTCCCACTCCATTCTCTACTATTTTCCAGTAGTTCTCAAAGCCTAACTCAGAATATATGTCTGCAAATCAGAGCACTATTTTAGGAATTATCCCACTTTCCCCCTCTCTGCCTCTCCCAAGGGTTCAGAGGTCTCACAGAGCTACCACAGCTGCAGAGATCATGAACCGTCTATAGGGATCCCTGATGTTGTACTAGACAGAGACCTACGGAAAAGGCATCAGAGTTGGAGCAAAACAGCTCTGGCTCCCTGTATAGTCCATGAAGAGGAATAAATATCTTAAAGGCATGACTCAGGTGACCTCGTTTAGATCATTACAATACAATGAGATGGCTTATACCACAAAAAATAGTACATCTGTCCTTTAATATGATTGTAGAATAGATACCTGCCCCATGTTAAATGTCTACGATGCAATCAATATTAAATGAAGCTGCCTTGAAGTATCCAAGTGACCAAAATGTCACAGTAGTATTTAAATATTTCTGTATATTTTTCAACAGATTACAAAGCATTTCTCTCTGCCTTTCACATAAACCAACACAACCACATTCTGGTGCTTTAATATGCTATGGCTGATACAAAGAACATAAGAGCAAAGGAGAGGAAAAAAAGGTTACTACTGTACCCAGTTACTAAAGGTTGATACAACATGAACTTTCAGTTCTGAACTCCACAGCATTTGTTGTCTGAAAACATTTTAAATCATTCCCTCCAAATCTGTTTCATTATTCATCCAACGGGTCAGAGCATTGTTCCACTCTTCTTCCTCCTGCTTGTAAATGCCATGTCCTTTCCCTTGTTCAAGTTTCTTGTTCCATAGAAATAGTTTTCCACTAGTGGAGCTGGACCTGTGAGAACTGTGTTGTTGCCAAACTGAAAGCAGTTACCCAAGGGCCTTATTAAACAGTTTTGATGCCTCGGTCCCTTGATGTGCAACAGCACACAAATTTGCTCAGTGACTTTCTATGAATGGGGTCCTGAAGGATGATAAAGAGAGGATATGACTCCATGCACTCCTAAGCCTCTTAGAAGCCCTTTGTATTACCCCCCTACACACACACCCATCTCTAGTAATAAAAACATAAATATGAGGTTGTACCACTGATAGGACAAGAGGAAATAGCCTCAATTTGTGCCAGAGGAGTTTTAGATTATAATTATTAGAAAGAAAATTCTTCACCAAAAGGGTTATCAATCACTGGAGCAGGCTGACCAGGGAAGTGGTGGAGTCACTATCCCTGGAGGTATTTAAAAGACACATGGATGTTGGCCCTGGGGACATGGTTTAGCATTTGGACTGGCAGCATTAGGTTAATAGTTGGATTTTATGATCTTAAAGGTCTTTTCCAACCAAAACCTCTTCCTCCAAATGACAGAGGAGCCAACAAGGAGAGGTGCCATGCTGGACCTTGTTCTCACCAACAAGGAGGGGCTGGTAGGTGACTTGAAGATCAAGGGAAGCCTTGGATGCACCAACCACAAAATGGTGGAGTTCTGGATCCTCAGGGCAGCGAGAAGGGTATGCAGCAAGATTCAGGAGGCTTCAGGAGATCAGACTTTGGCCTCTTCAGAGAACTGCTGGGTAGAGTACAATGGTACAAAGCCCTGGAGGGAAGAGGGACCCAAGACAGCTGGAAGTATTCAAGGGTCACCTTCTCCAATCCCAGGGGCAATGCATCCCAGCAAAGAGGAAATTAGGCAAAAACACCAAGAGGCCTGCATGGGTGAACAAGGAGATCCTGAGCAAACTCAAACAAAACAAGAAAAAGAAAGTCTACTGAGGAAGGAAGGAAGGGCAGGTAGCCTGGGAAGAATATGGAGAAACTGTCTGAGCAGCCAGGGATCAGGTTAGAAAAGCAAAACCCCTGATAGAACTAAATCTGGCCAGGGAGGTAAAGGGCAACAAGCAAAGTTTTTACAGGTATATCAGTGAGAAAAGGATGATGAGGGAAAATGTGGGCCCTCTCTGGAATGGAACAGGTGACTTAGTTACCTGGGATATGGAGAAGATGTAAGTACTCAAAGACTTTTTTGCCTCAGTCTTCACTGGCAAGAGCTGCAGCCACACCGCCCAAGTCACGGAGGGTGAAAGCAGGGACCGGGAGCATGAGGAACTGCCCACTGTAGGAGAAGATCAGGCTCGAGAACACCTAAGGAACCCAAAGGTGCACAAGTCAATGGGACCTGATGAGATGATTCCATGAGTCCTGAAGGAACTGGCGGTTGAAGTGGCCAAGCCAGTTCACTGTATTTGAGAGGTCCTGGCAGTCTGACGAAGTTCCCACTGACTGGAAAAGGGGAAATATAATCCCCATTTTTAAAAAGGGGAAAAAGGAAGACCCAGGGTACCACAGGCCAGTCAGTCTTACCTCTGTGCCTGGAAAGATCATGGAGCAGATCCTCCTGGAGGCTATGCTCAGGCACATGGAGAATAAGGAAGTGAAGGGTACACAGCCAACATGGCTTCACTAAGGGAAAATTGTGCCTGACAAATCTGGTGGCCTTCTATGATGGAGTACCAGAGATGGTGGACAAGGGAATGATGACAGACATCATCTTCCTAGACTCATGCAAAGCACTCAACAGTGTCACGCACAACATCCTTGTCTCTAAATTGGAGAGACATGGATCTGATGGATGGACCACTTGGTGGATAAGGAACTGACTGGATGGTTGCACTCAAAAATTTGTGGTCAGTGGCTCAGTGTCCATGTGGAGGTCTGTGATGATTTGTGTTCCTCAGGGTCAGTACTGGGACTGGCACTGTTCAGCATCTTTGTTGGTGACATGGACAATGGGGTGCACCCTCAGAAAATTTGCTGACAACACCAAGCTGTGTGGTGAGGTTGACACACTGGAGGGAAGGGATGCCATCCAGAGGGACCTTGACAGGCTGGAGAGATGGGCCCATGGGAACTGCATGGAGTTGAACAAGGCCAAGTGCAAGGTCCTGCATATGGGTCATGTGCAATCCCAAGCACTACTACAGGCTGGGAGAAGAATGGATGGAGAGCAGCCCTGAGGAGAAGGACTTGGGGGTGCTGATCAATGACAAGCTGAACATGATCTGGCAGTATGCATGAGCAGCTCAGAAGGCCAACCATGTCCTGGGCTGCATCAAGAACAGTGTGGCCAGCAGGTCAAGGGAGGTGATTCTGCTCCTCTGCTCTGCTCTCATGAGACCCCACCTGGAGTACTGCATCCAACTCTGGGGTCCTGAGTACAAGAAGGACATAGAGCTGTTGGAGCGAGTCCAGAGGAGGCCACGAAGATGATCAGGGGGCTGGAGCACCTCTCCTATGAGATTAGGCTGAGAGACTTGGGTTTGTTCAGCCTGGAGAAGAGAAGGCTCCGGGGTGACCTAATTGCAGCCTACCAACACTTAAAGGGGTCCTACAGGAAAGTGGGAGAGGGACTGTTCATCAGGGAGTGCAGTGACAGGACTCGGGGCAATGGCTTCAATCTGAAAGAGGGCAGGGTTAGATTAGATGTGAGGAAGAAATTCTTTACTCTGAGGGTGGTGAGGTGCTGACAAAGGGTGCTCAGAGAGGGTGTGGAAGCCCCATCCCTGGAAGTGTTTAAGTCCAGGTTGGATGAGACTTTGGGTAACCTGGTTTAGTGAATGGTGTGCCTGCCCATGGCAGGGGGTTGGAACTAGATGATCTTTGAGGTCCCTTCCAACCCAAAGCATTCTATGATTCTATGAAAACAATTCTATGATCCTATGATATGAATATTCATTCCCAAGACAAATGAAGTTCTGGGTAGACCAAAGACATCAGTGGTGACATGCCACTGAGAGCTATGGCTCAAGTTCAAATCAGTTTGCACTAATTGTTGTGCTAGTGATGTTAATTAGTAAGAGATCTCCCTGTCTTTATCTCAACCCACAAGCTTTTTAATCTCATTTTCTTCCCCTGTCCTGTTGTAGAGATTGAGAGAGGAGGTGGGGAGGACATCCAGGAGCTAGCCAAGGTAATCCCACCACATGGTGTGAACTGTAAAGACAGGAAAATAGTCTCTGAAAGCATACAATCTAGAATATGAAAAAATGAGATTTCTTAAATTCATGGTCATGTCTGCAACATCTTCAGGAGGTGAAAGGAGTAGCCTCTTCCAGTGAGGAAGAACCTGGAAATCTAGAAAGGAAATCATGGTGACTACAGACCTGTTTTTATGCCCTCACAGCGGGGAAGATAAACCCTTCCTCTTCTGTCAGTCACTGCTGATATTTTGGGAAGAGAACTCTTTTTGTTCCTATTCTGCCTGGAAA
Source organism: Porphyrio hochstetteri (assembly GCA_020800305.1). Lineage (NCBI taxonomy): Eukaryota > Metazoa > Chordata > Aves > Gruiformes > Rallidae > Porphyrio > Porphyrio hochstetteri. The sequence goes on from CM036908.1 coordinate 34,003,323, forward strand.
TATGGAGAAATTATTAAAATTCTTTGTATGAGTAGTGTTGTTTTACTTCTAATTTTACTACCATTGTAAAGTAACAAGGACTTGTTGATGTATTTCTTTTCCATGTGTCACCAATTACCTTGAGGCATATGAGTAAGTTGTCAACTATTTTAAGGACATCCTGTTTCTCTGGTTCTCTTCCCAAAATATTAGTGCCAATAGAATCTTTCACAAAACTCATGCCTTGACTACAGCCAAAGAGCATTGCCCAGAGTTGTGAGATTCTACAGGCATTTCTACGTTTCTGAACTGGAAATGATTGAGGAAAATGTCAACCAAACAATAACTTTATTAAGAAGATAAGGAATGTTTTGGTTGCATTTCAGTATGGAGAAATACTTAATTCTCTTATTTCTACAGACACATATTGCTTAGATAAATCTTGTGCAACAGTTCCAGAGTACTGGCCAAAACATGACATTTTATCCAACATCCAGGGCATTAATTTGCATGTCTTAACTTTGTTGTCACTGGACAGCTTAGATTCTGAGTGTTTGAGGAACTAGGGCCAGGAGCAAGAACAAAGATGAAGTAGATAGTACATTCACCAGAAAGTACCAAATACATTAAAATGGGAACATTCAGACTCGCCACTGCAGCACAGCTTTAGCTACCAGCCTGGTGAGCTTTTGGATCACGGTACTGACATTGAGCTGTAATAATAGCAATTATTATTACAGGACATTGCACTGTCAGGGGAACAAGAGAAGATTCCCCTCCTGTTATCATCAGCAAATGATCAAACTTGCACCTAGTAGCAGCTTTTTAATAGCTAACTCATGGATTCAGCATGTGACAACGTGGTATTCATAACAAGGCAAGGGGCAGAAAGGGCATGCCAATGGTATGATTACTCCCAGCAGCAGGCAACAAGCAATTTTGCAAACAACTTGGGCCACCTTTTCCCAGCTGAATGGGCTACAGAGTAGCTGCAGCTTGTCTGAATCAAAGTTCACACTCTGCTCTGCCAGGAAAATATTTTTCATACTTACATATAGGTGTTTATTTATTTGCTGGTGTTTCAGTACAATCTGCCATGTCTCCCTATCATGCAGAGACCTAACATAACCTCCTACATCTCTCATGGTCCTATTTTACCATGAAATGAGTCCCATGCAGCCAGCCAAAGGCTGCTGACTTTCCTCAGTGGCTTTCTCAGTTGCAGACACCTCATGTTAGCCCATCGAAATCAAAATATATTAGATAAAACCAGCCAATGCTGCGCCCTACTGAAAGGTTTGTTTACTCTTGGAAGCTGGGTCCCACCATCACGCCTTTGTGCAGAAATGTAAGGAGATGCTACTCTTCAGAGCTCTTAGGAGCTAGTAAGAAATACTTGCTTGTTTCTCTTAATGCCGGGAGAAGCCTGGACCAATACCCAAGATACAGCTATGAGGTCTCTGAAAGCAAATGCCACAGTACCACTCCCAATGCTCAGCTTTGGCAGAAGGCAAGAACCTCACATCCCTTTGACTGACAGTTTCCAAAGATGAGTTACATAAAACCTTGAATTTAGTACCAGTCCTACTCTGAACAGCTGTGATAAAAACAGAGAAATATTGCTGGAAAGTGTCTCCTGAACACTTCTCTTTCCCTCCCCATGGTTTCTGAAGCTCACACCATCTTACAGACATGCACCTTGTTTCATCTCTCACTCAGGTTCACTTTTCTGTTCCACAACTTTTTCATGGCATTTTTCACATCTTCATTTCGGAGGGTGTAGATCAAGGGATTGAGCATAGGTGTGATGATGGTGTAGAACACAGAGACCATCTTGTCTGCTGAGAAGGTGGTGGAAGGACGCATATAGATGAAAATGCACGGCCCAAAGAACAGAACTACGACAGTGATGTGGGAACTACAGGTGTAGAGTGCTTTGAGACGCCCTTCGGAAGACCGTGTCCTCAAAGAAACCAGGATAACAGCATAGGATACCACAAGAACAACAAAACAGCTCAGGGAAATCACACCACTGTTTGCAGCCACAGTGACAGCAACGATGTAGGTGTCAGCACAGGCCAGCTTCAGTAAAGGGTGAACATCACAAAAATAGTGGTCAATCTCATTGGGCCCACAAAACGGTAGCTGGATGGCCAATAGGGTCTGCACCAGTGAGTGCACAATGCCTCCCAGCCAAGAAAGTGCCACCAGCCAGCCACAGACACTTCTGTTCACAATATTTGTGTAATGAAGTGGCTTGCATATAGCAATGCAACGATCATAGGCCATCACTGTGAGAAGGAAGATCTCAGTACACCCAAAGAAATGGCCCGCAAACAGTTGAGCTATGCAGCCCACAAAAGAGATGGTCTTCTCCTCAACAAGAAGGTCATAAATGAGTTTGGGAGCTGTGACAGTAGAGTAACTGATGTCTACAAAAGACAAGTAGCTCAGGAAAAAGTACATGGGAGAGTTCAGCTGTTCACTTGTCTTTATAGTGCTGATGATAAGCAGGTTTCCAAGAATGATAGTAGCATAAAAGACTAAGAATAATGAGAAGAGCACTTTTGCTACTGCCTTATCTTGTGTCAGTCCGTGGAGGATGAACTCCGTCACATTGTTTTTGTTCTCCATAGACACCATGTAGGCAGGACCTGAAGCACAGAAAAGAGATGCCAGCTGTGGCATTAGACACAGGACATTATCAGTTCACATGCATGCTGGCCACTGGTATGTTAAATATCAACCCTATTTCCTTTGCTGTCTTTTGGGGACAGTTTCCAGTTAAGGCCAATACTTCCCTCAAGGAATAACAGGTGATACCCAAATCAGAATGTATTACTGGCATATATAATAACAAGCTAAGAGTATTTATTTGAGGAGGGTGCTTGAAATAATACCCTCAAGAATCCTAATTCTCACCTTTGCCTCTTCTAAGAAAATGAAGTAATTACCAGGTCCCCTCAAGACCCACTTTTACCCTAAAATGTTGATTCAGAAACAAAAGTTAACCAAAAGAGACTATGAGCTATAATTCAAGTCTCAACACTTTTATCATGGCCTGAGGAAGGTCCTTGCGCAAGCAGTGATTGTACTTTCCTTTCCAGCCCTCTAAAGCAAGCAGAACTTGTTATCTTACTCCTTATTATCTCTCTGACTATTATAGACCTGAATAGGTTCACTCACAGAAAGAGCTGTCCAGTGTTTCCTTGGACCACTTTTCTTAAGTACATTACTTCATTAATTTGGAGCTAATTTGCATTAACTGGATTAGCAGAGGTTTGTATACCTCATCCAGGTCCTGGACTTTGTGTGGAACACCTTATAAATACCCCTGTAGTGACACCGGGGTGACAAATGCAATGAATGGCGGTGACCCTACTCACAAACACCCGTTAGTCCACCTTGGCAGCATTGCCATGCAAGACACAAGTATCACTAGTGTGCACGTGAAGATAGAGGTGGCAAATGTGGCATCAGCAAGCCCTTCAGATCTGAATTCTATTTGACAAGCACAGGACGCACAGTTGTTCCTCCTGAGCTCTCTGCCTCGCCTCCTGGCTACTCCCCAACTAGAGGAAAGGTTCTTCAGTGTCTTCATCCCTATCTCCATGGCCTTCCACAAGCAGAGGGAAAGCACCATGGGGAAGACTAAAGTGTGTGTGTTACAACCATTGTTGCCTGACATGTCCAGCTCAGGCAATGCAACAGCAAGCACATAGGAAGTGCTGTCATCAGCTCCTGATTTCTCTCTGACACTGACAACACCGTTTCGACAAATCTTTCTGGAAATGGCATATAACTGGGAGGAAAAAAACCACCAACCAAAACAAAGGCTGAAAAATTCTATCATTGAAGTTTTGTTTCTAATTCATGAATGAAGCTCAGAAGAGTGACCCACCAGAAATGCCTGCTTTCAAAGGCAGGATTTCAGCCACACTTGAGCAAAACAAAGGCACGATATTAGAAAACTTACACGGTTCTTATTTGCCAGTCTCCAGTTCAGTTGCTATTGTTCCTCTGATGATCTCCTCTGACCACTTTTGGTGGTTTCATCAGAATGTCTCAGCTAGAAGTTGCTGCTTACATGTTGTGAAAGCAGTTCATATCTCTGCCAGTTCCGAGACTTACAGTGGGTGAAAATAAGAGCCTGACTGTCTGCATCTCTCGTTCTGGAAAAAAACACAAACAACAAAACCAAAAACAACTTCCAGAGGCATCTACCAGAACAATTATCTCTCACCAGATGGGGAAATTGTAGCAGAAATATTTAAAGTAAATCACACTGCTGAAGCACGAGACAATCAGGAGTAAGGAGGTCCCAGAGGCATACAAAGTTTTGTCAGAAATCATCAGTGGACAAGGAGCTAAAAATTGTACTTTGCATAGCTAAGTACCTCTCCAGGTAATCCCTGGAGAGTGATGTCAGAGTGGGGTCATCTAGACTGCTATGTTGCATATGGGTTTGCTTGCTTACTTCTTTGTTTGCTGCTTGGTTTTATTGCTGTCCAGATAAATAGACTTTATTTACTACTGGACATGTATTTCTTCTAGAAGTATTTCTGCTTCGAATAAACATCATACCTGGCCATTTACAAGATGTATATTTATCTTACCTTTGCAATCAAACACTCTTGAAGTAAAGATGTCTCTTGAGTGTTCAAATGCAGCCCATTTTCTGTCCTAAACTAATAATTTTCATATGCATCCTTATTTCTTATTAACTTGTTCTTTGCATGTTGACAGCACAAAAAAAATTACCACAACCATACTACAGAAAGTTATCCCTTAGACATTTGCTGTACAAATTTGAAACAAGAAGTAAAACAGGAAATTACTTCAAAAATTTAGAAAGGCTTGTGGTTAGTCCTCACTGCTTACCAGGTATTTTTACATAGAAAATGCAAAACATAGAAGCAACTCTTTAGTTTACATATTAAGTTCCTAGCATAATTCTTACCGAAGCATAGAGCAGCCTAATGCTGTTTTCAGTGACTCCTTCCATAAACTATGGTTGAGTATTTGCCCAGGAGTGAGACCTCCAGAAAAGACCCTGGTGTTCACCCCCAAAAGCATTACAAAAAGAATCTGTGTAACACAGGTGCAGGTGTTTATAGGGAATGTAAATGTAGAAGTAAAAGTGCTTTCATTACTTTTGGATGGCACCGAGCTGGTCTCCTCCTTCCTCACTCAGCTGATTTGGTGGTTTTCTGCTGGCAAGGTAGGATCTAGGTTCTCTTATCTCATTGTGGCTCCTCAGGTGGAGGCCCTGAGCTGCTATAGCTTATCACCCTGAGACAGCTTTGACACTGAACTGGTTTGGTGTTTCATCCTCACATTTCTTCTCCTCCCTCCTGCAATAGCAGATGTACCGACTGTTCCCATGGAAAACACGCTACTTCCCTTGTGTGGGTGTGATGTGCTCTGCTGGGGTTGGAATTGTCTTGCATACTAGAAGAGCTCCTAAAGAGTTCCCTGTTTTTCCCCTTGATAAATGAAATTTTGCCTCCAAATGCTTCATGCCTGGGTCACTATTTCAGTTTTTACAGTTAGGAAGATGTCTGTCATTAGATCTATGATTCTGTATTAGTCTAAACATTAAAACAAAAAAAAATGAGGCAGAGCCAAAGGATAGAGGGGATGGTTGGGAGGATAGTGTCAGTGATAGGTGAGATAGATAGAATTACAGAAGAGTTTATGTTTAAAGAAATTTTGAAGACCATTTGGTCCAACCTCCCCCTGCCACAGGCAGGGATATCTTTCACTAGGTCAGGTTGCTCAAAGCAACATCCAACCTGGCTTTGAACCTAAAGTGCAGAAAGGATTTGTTGCACTGGGAGGGATTCTCCTTTTGTCCTCTTGTTCTCCCCTTCCCCTCTTGTTACTTTCATCAACAAATGACCCAATTAGCAGCTAATATCAGGTCTTTAATTGCTAACCCATGGTTCAAGATACCATAATATGGTTCTCACAAAAAGGCATTTACTGCAAGCAGAAAGGGAACTCTGTTTCCAGTAGCAGGTGACCATGGTCCTCTGTTTCCCAGCTGAATGGACTACAGAGTAGATGAAGTTCATCTAAAAGTTTGTACCTAAGTAACGGGATGCTTTACCAGAACAAGATTTTTAATAGTATTTATTTAAACACTGGTACTTCAGTTAGTACTCAGAAGCCCTAGGCCTAGGCCCGAGTTAGTTGACCGGAAAATAGAAAGGCAATGCCTGGTTGTCACAGGGTTCACAATGTTTTTTAGACCAAAAGATGAACATTCAGTATCTTCCTAATTACAACAAGGGCTAACAGCAAGCTTCTCTTTGAAAGGCAGTTCTTAAGGGATTTTCACAAAAGAAATTATAGTGAAAGATGCTTGATTTTCTCTGATCCTTTGGAAATGTTACCACAGCTCTACACCTTTCCATTTTCAGCTCCCACTGTCCTACACCACAGTTTTTTCATGGCACTCTTCACCTCCTCATTCCTTAGCGTGTAGATGAGTGGGTTCAGCATGGGTGTGATGACAGTGTAAAACACTGCCACAGTCTTGTCCTCCGAGAGGTTGCTGGATGGACGTATGTAGATGAATGTGCATGGCCCGAAGAACAGGACCACCACAGTGATGTGGGACCCACAGGTGGAAAGGGCCTTGCGCTGCCCTTCAGATATTTGGCTTTTCAGGGAGACCAGGATGACAATGTAGGACAGGACCAGGATGAAGAAACAGCTCAGAGTTATCATTCCACTGTTGGCAACGACAATGATGCCCACAGCGTTGGTGTTGGTACAGGCCAGTTGGACTAGAGGATGAACATCACAGAAGTAGTGGTCAATTTTGTTAGGGCCACAGAAGGGGAGCTGAATGGTTAGAAGAGTCTGCACTGCGGAGTGCATGAAACCTCCTACCCACGAACCGATCACCATCCGACCACACGCAAGCCTGGTCATGAGAGTGGTGTAGTGGAGAGGTCTGCAGATGGCAAGGTAGCGATCGTAGGCCATCACAGTGAGAATGAAGATCTCTGTGCAGCAAAAGAAATGTACTGCAAACAGCTGTGCTATGCAGCCCACAAAGGAGATGGTTTTATTTTCAACAAGGAAGTCAGCTATCATTTTTGGAGCTATGACGGAAGAGTAACAGACATCTACAAAGGATAAATAGCAGAGGAAGAAATACATGGGGGAGTTCAGATGTTGACTGCTAATTACGGTGATAACAATGAGCAGATTTCCTGCCACAATAATCATATAGAAGAACAGAAACATCACAAAACATATTTTCTGCAGGCTTTGATTCCCTGAGAGGCCCAGAAGAATGAATTCCTTCACACTGCTCGCATTCATCATGTTAATCAGTTGGGCGGTGATAAGCAATGTACAACCTAGGCACATGGAAAAATAAAGACAAATGATTCATTAGGCTTTTCATTGTCAATAATGAATTCTTCAGCAGAAGCACACACAAAACAAGAAATATATAGGATTAGTATTAAGTTTTTGAAGCGAGGCTTTTATTGTGGGTTGGTTTTTTCTCCCTCCCCCCAGGTATTTCATTCTCTTTGCATTAGAACTCAGCCTGTTACTGCACCAAAATGGGTGAACTTTGTGATATGTTCCCCCATCTCGTGAGACCCCACCCCAAGTACTGCATCCAGCTCTGGGGTGCCCAGTAGAGAAAATATGTAGAGCTGTTGGAGTGAGACCAGAGGAGGCCACAAAGATGATCAAGGGGCTGGAGCAACTACCCTATGAAGCCAGGCTGAGAGAGTTGGGCTGGTTCAGTCTGGAGAAGAGAAGGCTCCAGGGTGACCTAATTGTGGTCTATCAAGATCCTACAGGAAAGTGGGAGAGGGACTGTTCACCAGGGAGTGCAGTGATAGGACAAGGGGCAATGGTTTTAAGCTGAAAGAGGGCAGGTTCAGGTTAGACTTTAGGAAGAAATTCTTTACTCTGTACGTGGTGAGGCCTTGGCACAGGCTGCCCAGAGAGACTGTGGAAGCCCCATCCCTGGAGGCCTTTAAGGCCAGGTTGGATGGGGCTTTGGGCACCCTGAGTGAGGGTGTCAGTGCCCATGGCAGGGGGTTGGAACTAGATGATCTTTAAGGCTCCTTCTGACCCAAAGCATTCTATGATTCTATGATCCTGGTACTCCAGGATTTTGAAGGGCTGGTGTGCTAAGGATTGGTCAGAGTGTTTGCCTCAAGCACTACAGTGGCTACTGAAGTTTAAAAGCATGCTTGCCCTCAGTGTGCACCAAGTCCATGAAAAAAATCTTTGTAAAAACAGTGTCTTTGACACCACCTGGAAATATTCCTTGGAGCACTGGTTTATTTTATGAATAAAAATTATGACTGAATTGTTGTGCTGAGTGGAAATGAAACCCTTCACAGAGAAAAAAAAAGAGTCTCTGTGTATACATTTATAAACATAAATTTTCAGCTTCATGGGTTGAACAATGAGTTTGGGAGAAGTTATCTATCATGGTGAAAACAGCAAATTTCCCATATGACTTGCTCTAGCACTAATCTTGCTCTGAATCTCAGCAACGTTCCTTTGCAAGGAAGGAAGAATTAAAGGGCCTTTTCGGATCTTCTGTCCCAGCACTGTATGAATTCTACTCTATACTGATACAGCCTGGGGGATATTCTGAAGGGTTAATTTCTCTCTAGTGAAGCCAGTTCAGTTGGTGGTGAAAGTCTCTTTGTAGCAGAACAGCTAAACTAAGGTCCTTTACACAACCATTTCTTTTTCCATTGGCAAGGGAGAGCCTAAGTAAATTAACATCACAGGAGAAAGTTAACTTCAGAGAAAAATCCTTTTTGCCCCCTGAAAGTCATCTGCTGTTAAAAATCACCTTTGCAGGTCCTGTCCCATGGAAACACAAGCAGTTCCCCATTTGTGGAGATGATCTGAGCACATCTGTGGAACAATTCAGTTAATTCAAATTACCTTATTTAAAATTACAGCAAAATCAGAAACTGTTATGCAGTCAAAAACTGATCAAGCATCCACAGGAAACACTGAAATGGAGAAAAACCAAAATTGCTCTCAAACCCACAAAGTAAAGCCTAGAGAGGAAGTTGGGAAAGTTAGGGACTTTTCCTGTGCTTACAGCTGTACTAAAGTAGGTAAAAGATACTCAAGAAGTGGGGTTAAATACACATGGATAATTCCTTTCCGGATATATCTCAAAAAAAAAAAATCAATGAGAACAATTTAATGCCAATTTCTACCTAGCCATACCAAGCTGTGATCCTTTCCACCCCTCCTCTTTTCACTTAGCACTGACATAGTTTTCAACAGAAAACCAAAGGACAAAATTAAATGGGTACATATTTGTGGCTGTGCAGTAGCCAGTGGAAGAGAAACAGCTGGGCCAGAGCAGAACTGGAAGCAAAATCCATTGCTCCCAGTGTCATGTTTAGGCAATCAGTGGTTCAGAAAGGAGTGACCAAGAGAGAAAGGATCAAGGAAAACTATATCCCTGAATAACGGCAGTTGGGAAACCCCTAAGCTAACACAAGGTGTATATTTGTTAAAAGATTGTAACCCATTTACAACAAGACAGCTTTACTGTGCATCCTTCTTGGTAATGACCCTGGCACCACCACCAAATTGCATTTGACAACATATTCACCTGCCTCATTCCATCTCATTGACTTGCATCACGTAGGCACATTTATCTGAGCCAGTCATATGCACCCTTCTGCCTTCGTAGGGCAATTCATGACCACCTTAAGTTGTCTACTTAAAGATGTGATGAATTACATGCTGGAGGTACCTACTTCTTTCTGTTGACTCTGAGAGGATGGCCAGAATAACTAATCCAGACTCCCACAAGCTATGTCTTAACTCTGTCTTTTCAGGGAGAGACTAGAGGTGTATGATAGAATGCGAACAGTTGCCAAATAAAATAAATACAATGCGGACTGCTTACATTTCAGAAAGGGTGAGAAATTGCACCACCTCCTTATTGCAAGAATTCTTCCCTAAAATCTTGTGTGGTGAATGGGAAGCAGGATAACCAAGTATTGTTAGCTAGCCATAGGCAGTTTCACTTAAGTGAAAATCTCTTTTTGTGTTTTCACATTTGTTCAAGAAGGGAAACAAAAGAGGAAAGGAAATTGGGAAAAGACAAGAAGAAAGGAAACAAACAAACAAACAATTAAATCCAGAGAACCTGGAAAACTTACCTCTTCTGCCTTTGGAGATCTAATCTTTTATGTAAGGGCTGTATGATTTTAACCCCTGTGACACCTGCCTTCCCTGGTAGGAGTATGTTAGACCACAGATTCGTTAAAGAATGAAGAATACCTTCTGGAAAGCTTCTGATACTTGCTTAGGAGGTGCCTTTTAATGGTATAATCCCATCTAATTTAATTCCTTGATTTTCTGTATCACAGGTGTGTCTTGGTATCTTCTCCCTACTTGAGAACTGCTTTGATGGGCTGCCTGGATAGTGTTGGTCTGGCTTGTGTGCACTGAACGATGCATTCACAACCCAGCAGCAGAAAGAAGGCTGAGAAGAAAACTGCTTAAGTAGCACTCTGTAACCCTCCCCGAGGAAATCTCCTACCTGTAAGGCTCTTGGGGATGGAGGAGGGAGGTGTGAAGGGAAGGCATAAAAGGAAGGGGGGAAAAGGAGGAGAAGTTAATTGTGTCCTGGCTGAAAAGTTTAAGCAAACATGTAAATAATAAATAGCTGTCAGTTGGTGATAATGATATTATGGAGGCATTTCAGAATGTCTCTAGTAGAAATAGCAGCCAATGGATTATCTGGATATTAAACTGGGCAAGCATGTGATGTGACCTATTCCAGTGAACCCTTTCCAGAGCCCTTCATTACTCCATGTTTTATGGTTGTCCCAAATGTAGAGGCCCATTAGATCCACTGCTTTGGCTCTACAGTGCTGCGAGTAATGAACAAGTACTTTTAAGTTCCAAAAAGAAAACACATGAAACATAAATCTTCATTAAAAAAAATAAATCAGAGATTTCTAATAGAAAGGAGAGAGGCACCAGGAGTAGTCTTTTTAAGGGCAAATTAGGCACACTTCTCTCGGTCATGGTTATGATTAAGTTTCCACAGAGCCAAAAAATGGTCTGAACTACCTTTTGATGACCCTTAAACTCCTATTTTGCATTATATTTCATCACTTGCAAAATCTTGTATGCTTTAGCAAAGGTCAGCAAATTAGAGAGTAAGTAAAAAAACCTTAAAAATCCTTCTTTTACAGATGGGGAAACCAAGGAAGGAAGTCAGCTTTTTTATGCTTGTGGAGGTCAGCTGAGTTAGGTCTTTGTCACTCTACATTCTCCTGTGGAAAGAAATAGATATCTCCAGAAATCGACTCACCTGATCTACCTCAGACCTGATTTTAGGATGGGATTAGGTCTGAAATAGGCATTGGGATTTTGAAGAAAATTACTTATGGCAGGCAAAGGCCACATCCAAAGAATTATAGACAATGGCTCAATGTCCAAGTGGAAAACAGAAACGAGTGGTGACCCTCAAGGGTCCGTACTGATAGTAATACTATTTAATATCTTCATCATTGACATAGACAGTGGGATCAAGTTCATTCTCAGCAAACACAGATGACACCAAGATGAGTGGTACATTTGAGATGCTTGATGGAGGCCTGATAAGCTCAAGGAGTGGGTTCATGAGAACCTCATGAAGTTCAGCAAGGCCAAGTACAACATCACGCCCCTAGGTTGGGGCAATTCCCACTATGAGTATGGACATGAGAATGACAGGATTGATAGCAGCACTGCAGACAAGGACTTGGGGATACTGGTGGGTGAAAATGGAACACGACCTAGCAATGTGCCCTTGCAGCCCCAAAAGGCAACTGTATCCTGGGCTCCATAAAAAGAAGTGTGACCAGTTGGTTGAGGGAGATAATTCTCCTGCCTTACACCACTCTGGTAAGACCCCACCTGGAGTACTGCATCCAGCTTTGGGCTCCTCAGTACAAGACAATGGTATCTGTTGCAGTCCAGAGGAAGGCCATGAAAACAATCCAAGGGCCAGAACACATCTATGAAGAAAGGCTGAGTGACTTTACCCTGAAGAAGAGGAGGCTCACCGAGACCTTCTTGTGGCCTTTCAATATGTAAAGGAGGCTCATAAGAAAGATGGAGAAAGGCTTTACAACAAGGCCTAAAGTGACAGGATAAGGGGCAATGGTTTTAAACTGACAGTAGATTTAGCTTGGACAAAAAGAAGAAATACTTTACAATGAGGGTGGGAAGGCACTGGAACATGTTGCTTGGAAAAGCTGTGGATACCTCATCCCTGGAAGTGTTCAAGGTCAGGTTGGATGGGGCTTTGGGTGACCTGGGCTAATGGCAGGTGTCCCTGCCCATGGCAGGGGGCGATGGATTAGATGACCATTAAAGGTCCCTTTCAAACCAAACCATTCTATGATTCTACACCATCCTGCTGTGAAGAAGACCCTCATCTTTCTTAACCTAATACTTCTGTTGCCAAAGGTGAATCTATGAAATGAAACACAACAAAGAGAACAGATATGCCAACTCATGCTTTAGTTCAACTCAAACTCATCACTGCTCTGAAGTCTACTGTGTATTTTTAGCTTCTGGGTGTCAAAAAATAAACTGTTTCATCCGCTGCCCATTACTTTGTTTTGTTGACATTTCTTGAAATTCAGAATCGTCTTGTCACAACAAAGGTAACGTAACCATCTCCCAACACATAATGCCAGCGATCCATGCAGTGAAAATGGAAATCCCCAAATTAGTGAGGAGGTTAAATACTGCTCTGAGTGGAAATAGTCTTCTAACTTAAATATCATCTTACACTGTAGCCTGGTGTGCTGGCTAGATTCATAAGGGTTAACAGTAGTCACTATAAGAATTGGGTAACAGTATTGGGTAACAAACTAAAAACAGTCTTACAATCTTTGGGAAAGGAAGAGGAACAACAAATGCCTGGAGAAGCTAAAGATGAGCCATCAGGTATCTAGCCTGATAAGAAATTTGGGCTTATACATGGCAGTAATTTGGCTGCAATTCATACTGTGAGGAGTGAAGTTGCATTGAAAGACCTCCTGACATCAGCAGCAGGCATAGTGTATTGAAGGCAACACAAGCAGAGCTTGTGTAGCTGAGGTAGCTGCTGAGGTGTGGTAATGGACTTTGGATGGACCTTCCTCCAGGAAAGGTTGTGTGAAGCAGTAGGAACTAAACGGGGTAGTAACTTGTGGGAGGGGCTGTGGGTCAGAAGAGGACGTTCTGTGTTGATTAAGTGTGTTAACACCACTTTGACATGCACAATAGGCCCCTGGGGAATGAGAACTTGTGCTGAGGGAGGTGGTGAAATAAGCAGCAGGTATTATAGAAGAGCACTGACAATTCCTCAATCTAAGTGACTCCGAGCAGCAGTAAGGCGTCCTCTCCGAGGACTGTGAAACCAGAGCATCTCAGGCACATGAGTGGGAAACAAAGCATCAGTGCAAGAGGTGGGGTATAATTTTGTGCAGACAGTTCTTGCTCTCTTTGTGTTGTGAGACTGGCTGAAGAACGGAGAAGTAGTAAAAAGCACTTTTCCAGAGCCATGACAGTGACAGGTTCTGCACAAAGAAGGAAGGGGGAAGTGGTTCAAATCTGAGTGACCACACACAACAAACTAGATATTTCCCCAAGACACTGATTGGCTGGCTGTTGGATGTCACGTTGAAAAGACTGTGGCTTTTTAAACAGGAGTCTAACTAGCCTAGCACTACAGTAAGACAAAGGTTTTATCTGGATCACATATCACAGAACTGAGGTGACAGTTTTACCCAGCAGATCCCTACCAGGCAGCTGCTGCAAATCAGTCCCTGAAACTCCAAGGAACCCACAAAAAGGTGAGAGATTCCTGGATAGTATCTTTGCATTGCACTCTGTCTAATGCTTTCTGTCATTCTTTTCAAGGGCTGGTGAGGGGAAGGGAGGAGGGAAAAAAATTAAGGGCATCTAGCATTTTCTTTTCCTGTTGGTTAGAAATTTGCTCTAGGTAAGGAGAGCTTCATGCTGGGGACCCTTTTCCATGAACAAGTGCTACTGAATTGCTCTAAATAACATAAGATGTCACTATCCAGAGGTTTAAATGATTAGCAATGAAAATACAACATGATAGCTTTGAGCCCACAGTCTAAAACAACTTTGTGGTGTCAAGGCTCTTCAGAGCGACATTTGCTGCAAGAACTACAGAGTACTCAGCATTCAAATCACAGGAAGGATGTTTTAATCTCAAGAGGGGAAAAGGACAACCTCAACTTGGTCTGCTGCTGTTTGATGCAAACTTCCATTAGTTTCATTAAGGAAGTAGACTCACATCTTGATTGTGTCTTGGAGACATGAATGTGTCTTGGAGACAAGAAGAAATCAGTCTTTCCAAGGTCCTACAAGAAATATATGAGAACTATGACTTTTTCAGTATTCTTTATCATGATCCACAGAAATCAGAGGAGGGTTCCTTCACTTCCATTGCAGCACAAGGCAATTTCACTGATGTTTTGTCATCTATCCACAGGGCATCTGTTCCAGCCATACCTGTACCATTATGTGTACGTGATCAATGGCACAGGGTAATGCCATTTAACGTTTAGCTAAGTTTATCATAAGTTAGACAGCTAATCACCTGTCATTCCATGAATGCCCACTGGAGAGATGTACTTCTGGAGGATGGGTACAATTCCCTTCTAGAGATGACTGCAGCAGGGAGGTAGAATAGCCGCTTTCCTAAAACTGGCTCTTGGTCAGAAGACTGGAGGGGGGTTAAGCAGAGCTTAAGTAACACTCATGTCCTTTTCAGATGTTCGTGTTCATGTTCATGTCCTTTTCAGATCAATTGGAAATTTGCTTCATTCAGGTTACACGGATAGCTTCTGGAAGAGGTTAGGAAACCACTTAACCACTGGGTCTTCCTTTCTCCTCACAGCAGACTTGGTTCACAGAATCAGAGGGTGCTTCAGCTGCTTTCTACTGTGAATCAAGGTCTGATAATTCAGTGATACCCCAAAAGCAGGTAGGTCATAAGGCTGCACCTTTCCAATCTGCTTGCTGCTGATGTTCAGGGAAGAGGTAGCCTGGCAAGTGGTGATGGTCAGGCAGTAATCTGCTCTCCCTAGACAATGAAAGAGAAGGTGAGTTTGAGCTCAGGGATGTTCCTGTTGTGAAGCTGTTACAACAGATTCCGCACACTCTGAAGGAGGTGATGGGTTTTGTTTCCCGTAGTCCCTTTCAGTGCATACTAAAATTCTTTCTTTAGAAACCTTAATGCTAGAAGCACTTTAGCTCCAGTGACAGCTGGGAACAGAATAATCTGGCTTCCTATATAAGAGCATGATGCAGTGCCAGAAGTTCCCTTGTTTCAGTCAACCCTGAAGGTTTCACATCCAGCAAGCCCTGGCGAAGTGAAGGGTGGAATTCACCTCAGCTGACTTGAGCTGTCCACACGCTAAGCGTCTCCTGGCACCCTGCAGTCACCAAAGACAGGCAGGTGACTACACACCTACCTATGACACCATCTCCAGGAAAAGCACATTACCGTCAGAGATGCTCATAGACCTCCATTAGTTCAAATGGCAGCTTTAAAGGCAATGTGCAATGAGATGTTTGCATTGTTAATGGTGAAAGCTGGGCGTAGCGCTCCCAGATGGATTCCCAACCAAGCTCTGCCGGTGTACGTGCCTTTCATGGATTTTCTCCACTGTTCCAAGTCACCAGCTGGGCGAGGAAACAAGCTGCACTGTGCATTTATCTCGCTTCTATCCGTGCAGCACTGAAGACGGCACATCTGGGGCGCTGAGACCAAACAATAATGATTCAGTCTGTCACATTTTGATGGTTTATGGAAGCCTGTCTCCATGTATGCTGCAGCGTTCTGCAAAGAGAGAACAGAATATTCATATTGGTTAAACTGTTCAATGATTCACATCTTCCCAGCTCTCCCTGTTTTGACTTGTTCCTCTTATCTTTTTAACTATCTCCTGCTGTCTTTCAACACTCATCAGAGAGAAAAAAAAAAGGTGTAATCTCTTTTTTTTTTCTTTTTTAAAGATTCTGATGAGGAAAGAATCATGGTGAACTGCCTCAGGGAACGGGGAGGGGAAAATAATCATTTGAGCCGTAATTCCAATGTCCCGTGAGGGTCAGACTTTTTATCCCAAATCCAATTCTTACAGTTTCTCTCTGAAGTCATTAAGGGCTGTCTCTGTCAGATTGATTTGCTCATTGCCTGTACATAGGCCCCAAGAGAACAAACCAACCACATTAAACTTCACTTCATTAAACTACAAATCGGTCATCAACATAAAAAACTACCAGCTCTTTTGAGTACTCTCTAAAATGTTTTCTGGGCATTTGCATATCATGAAACTCAGTTTCCATGCCAATTAAACTTTTATGCTGATTACCTACAACTTTCACACTCTTTTGTTGAGCTTTTACTCACCTAATCCTAGCTACATGAAGGAAAGACAATTATCCCAGAGTTGTTAACAACGGGTTCTCTATCTATTCAGACAAGAGGTGAATTTCAGACATGATTGATCTAAGCTATAATTGCTTTTTTTAAGATAGCTGTTTCCCAATGCTGACTACAAAAAGAATCCTCAAGAAATTAGTTTTAAAAAGGGAGAAATACATAGTAACCTAAATTTTTATGCGTGTTGTATAGAACTTGGCCATAGATACAGTGTTTTGAGCAATGCCTCAAAGTTTTGTGCCTCTAATAACAAACACACCAATCCCTCCCTACATCAAGCTCTGCCTGCAAAAAGCCAGGACAAACCCAGAAACACCACCAGGTCATGATGAGGAAAAGTCACACAGGAGTTACTACCTCTCTCCTCCCTGCTTACAGGTCTGTCTGAAATCACTCATAATGAGTACTTCGACTGCATCAATCTTCCTTTCACCTGAAATCAGCCAGGCTCATGGGACTAATCAGAGCGGGGCTGAGGGAAAGACAGAGGCATCCTACTCTGTCCTCAAGTTCATGGAGAGCTTCTGCCTCATCAGTGCTGCCTGTGGGATGGTGGGAAATGGCATGGTCCTATGGTACCTCGGCTTCCGCATTCAGAGAAACCACTTCACTGTCTACATCCTGAACCTGGCTGCTGCCGACTTTGGGTATCTCCTCTGCATTGCCATTGAGACAGTTCAGTACCTGATGCGGTTCAACGTGGGGGTGCAGTTTGGGCTATTCCTCTTCCTGGATCTTTTCATGTATGGGACCGGCTTGTACCTCCTGACCGCCATCAGCATTGAGAGGTGCCTCTCCGTCCTTTGTCCCATCTGGTGCCGAACCCACCGCCCAAAACTCTTGTCTGGTATCATCTCCAGCCTGCTCTGGGTTCTCTCCCTGATGCTGAACACACTCGGGTATGTGCTGTGTACCATTCGCCCCTCTCCCAGGAGCTGCCAACTCCTGCTCATCACCATCGGATCCTTGGACTTCCTCTTCTGCACACCCCTCATGCTCTTCTTCAGCCTGACCCTCTTCCTTAGAGTCAAGTGCAGCTCCCAACACCTCCAAACGGGCAGGCTCTTCACCGTCATCATGCTCACCGTCCTCTTCTTCCTCATTTTTGCTGTACCTCTGAGTGTTCTGATCCTCTTGGACTTCTTGGGCTACAAATTCCTCTACTCGCCCGAAATTGGCTTTGTGCTGTCCTGCGTGAACAGCAGTCTCAACCCTGTCATTTACTTCCTTGTGGGGAGCTACAGGGATCGAAGAATCAAGTTCGCCCTCAAGCTGGCATTCCAGAGGGCCTTTGAAGATTCAGCAGATGACAAAGACGAACGGGTAACCCGTGACACAATGACTATGTCCGTGACACAGTAACTATATCCTCCTAATACCCTGTCATGCCAAACAGAGTAAAAATAGTCTGGACCTGAGAGCAGATAACTTACAGAATTTAAGAACTCTGACGTATTTGGGATCGTTTATCTCACCTAACCTTCAGTGTCTTCAGGGAAGATCTCTACCCTTTAGCTGGTTGCTTTAAGCTCTGTCTGTGGTTTGTAAAAACACATAAACACCAGGACCACAAAATGTATCTATCTGAACTGTATTAAGACTACAGTGGAAGTCCCTATTTCTTTTCAGTGGCTATTAAATTATTTCAGTTTGATAAGGTGAAACGTCTTGATGTCTGTATTTCATCAAAGGAATCCCACCCAGAGTTTGCAGCTCACTTGATAATTCCTTGTCTCTCAGAGCAGAACAGTATCACATTCATATACTTGCGGTCACTTTTTACTGAGATCTCTGAGGATGAGATGGGAACTGATGCTCCTCCTGTTGAAATCAGCCACAGAATTCCTGGAAGGAGAGTCTGTCTCTCTCTCTCTCTCTTAATTTTAAATACCTGTACCTCAGCAACACACACAACCTTTTGCAGCTCACCGAGTGCACAGTTCTTTGCTTCCAAACGGGAGCATTTCAAACAGGGACAAGATTCATGCCTTAAAAGTTCCTTACTTCAACTGACCAGGGTGGTTTCCATACCACAGAGTTGTGACCTGATATAAAAGGATTCCAACACCTACCGAAGTGCCTTACAACTTTGTGCACTGAGTTGCATCTCCCTTCCCTTGTATTTCAAAGAAACACTGGGCTGGAGTTGCGTATTATTTTAGCTTCCTGCAGCCCAGGAGAGAGTATCTGCATCTAACTACAGCATGCATTGGGTTGTTATTTCTCCCTTAAATAAGGACAGATTGGAACCCATGGCTTCTAGCATCTCCTCTACCAAGAGAAATAAATTCAAGGCCAAGGAAAAAAATAGGAAACAAAAGAATGGTAAAGAAATACCACAATTTGCAACAAATTCTTCTCTAGACCCAATGCCTTGGGATGCAAGGTGTGATTATCTGAAGTGGTGTGCTATCAGACACTATAACATTTGCTCTTTTAACCTAAGTTCATAGAAAAAGGCAAGACAGGTCATTTTCTTTGAGGAACCTAACAGATTTCCTTGCCATGCCTTCGTCTGCAAATATTTTCCTAAAGGCAGGCTGCATTCTTCTATCGTCTGTTATCTTTTTGTTGTTGTTGTTGTTACTCATTTATCGCCTTCTAAATTTTGAAAATCACCACTCAAAAAAAAGTGGTCTACCCTAATGTCTGTAGTTGCTTTTTGCTTCCTGTTTACAGTTTCTGAAAGCTGAAATTCGAGTTCCATTTCTACTATTCTTTAATTTTTAATGCTATTGTTCTGCAATGTGCATATAGATGGTTCAGGTTAGGTCTATGTCCTCAATTATTTTTGTAAGGGTTTTTTTCCCTTCTAACTTCTACTGCTGAGAGGAAGAGAGCATCCATTTATCAGAACACATGTGAAAAGTGTTTTCCTTTTAATATCTGTAATGATTTTATCATTGAGAAAACCAAACCATTTCCGTTATTAATAAAAATGTCAAAAGCCTTTTTTTAAAAGGCAGACAAATTGTATTCAAAACCATTATTGTGCTCAGAAGCAGCCATTGAGTGGCAAAAACATACAGAATATAAACTGTGGAAAAATTTCCATCCCAACAGTTTGTCCTTAGCCATGTCCATCATGAAGACATGCAGCATATAATGTTGAACACATTTCACACATCACACTAATGTAAACATTTTACATCCAACCTTGGACAATTAAAAGGTGATGTCTGTAGGTAAGCCACCACTGTAGACACCCTCAATCATCCATGGTAAAAGACAAGCATTCTCAGGGGTAGCATCTGGCTGATATTTTCAGCATGTCTCCTGTGGTCCAAAAGAAGTCTGTTACAGGATCTGCAAGGAGTTGGCGATCATTTGCAGGCTTTTCCACCCTGAACTAACACCAAGATAGTCAACCCAGCCTGCCAGTGAGAATGTCCTCAGAATCCAAACTAGGTTTTCCCTCTGAATTGCTCAGAATCTCTCTGGGAGAATGTCAGGGCATCCAGAAGATCATCAGTCAGGCACGAGCAGGGTACATTGCTCAGGGGCCAGCAGCATCCTAAAAAAGCCCCACATTTCTGCTTCTCTGAGGACAGCTGAAAGGAGCCAGGCAGTCCAGGCCGTAAGTGTTGAATGTGCTCCTTACTATGGTGATCCCTGCAAGGGATGGTATCACCCAAGGGCAGCAAACCTAACTCCACTCCTCTGAGGAGTCCTTAAACACCAGAATCTGAAATAATCTTTATTTTCTCATTGATTTCAGCAGAAGACACGCACATTACTGTTGGTATTTCTGCAATGCAGTCAAAACCTAGAGGAAGGGATGTGTATGAGCATGTGGATGCTTCAGAACAGTCCAGTTTTTGCCACATGCAAGAAAAACTCTCCAGTGCCTTGTTTTGGTCCCCTTTCCCAAGCCCAGTAGTTATCCCCACCATCCCCTTCACGCACCTTCCCCACTCTCCACTAGAGTTTCTACAACAACCAGCACACTTCTCTGCCTGACCCCAGCCTACCTCATACACCTGCTCAAAGAAGCAGCCTTCCCCTCACAGCCCTCCCGAGCATCAGCTGCCAAATTCCTTCTCTTGAACCTTTCATGGAGATGTGTCTTGATGCCATGGGAAGGAAGGGGCAGCAGCTGGTATGAGAAGGCGATGTCCTCTTTGGAAGAAGTTTAGCTAACTGGGGGCAGAAGGAAGGGCAAGCACCTCCAGACATATCTTCTGCATTATTTAGGTGTTGCACCAACTCTTAGCCAAGTGGTGTCTTACAGCCCATGGAGCAATTTAGGATTGGGCACAAAGAAGAAGAGAGCAGGTACAGTGGTGCAAACGAGCTTTGCCAGGCCTTGCTGGAGAGAACCAAGATACATCACAGAAACCCCACGTAAGGCCCTGCAGGCTGTACAGTTTAAAGTATAACTGTTGAAAACAGAGTCACCCATTCCTACTCAGGCCAGAAAAAGACACCATGGCAAAGCAAGCATCCATAGGCAGGAAGCTGTAGATTAACGACTTATTCCAATCCTAAACTCTGTTTAATCTGAACTAAGAGACATGACCAAGTCAGGTAATCATGGCATCACAAAATTTGGATCAGGTCTGTTCAAAGGCAACTCCTGACTGTGGGGGAGAAAAAGACCCTTGTTTCTTCACAGTGTGACACCTGAAGACTGAAGGACATTTGTCCCCCTGGACCCAACACCTGCCTATTTCAAAGCGTGCACAGCCACGCAGTTATTTTGTTCCGTCCATTTCATAAATGGCACAGAGCAGCCTGCAGTATTTCTGCTAATTGCCATGGATAAATTGCTGTTCCTATACTTCTGAAGTCCCTTTCAGCTCAGCCTTTTAAAATACTCCATTTCTGCAGGTTCAGAGGTGAGCAGTGAGTCATCGAGGAGCCCTAAGGGCCCTGTGCAATTTAGAGAGTCTCCGCCTATCAGGAAGAGAAAGAAATAGGCACATTTACTGGGAAAGAAAGAAGGCCCAGAAGCATTGCAGGGTGGAAGATCAGGCCTGATCCTGTCCAGAAAGGCTTACTGATGCCTCACTTTCAGGGCATGATGGCCTCATTGTCTGATCAGGCTTGCTCTCCCCAGGCACACTGGACAAGCCATTTTTCTTCTTGGGGTCTTGGCAGGATTTGGGGTATGGCATTACACAAGAAGTGGATTTTGAAGGAAACAGTGAGGAAAGGGATACTGTCCCTCAAACTAACCCAATCTAAACCAAGTCTGATTTTCCAAGAAAGGCAAAGCAAAATAGACTACCATTCCTCTCAGAGCTTCCTGCAACCTCCACTAACCGCTCATTTATACATCCCCAGCATTTGGCCCCAGTACAATTGCACAAAGAGCCTTTCACAGATGCAAGCTGTATCCAGAGCATCGCCGACAATGGAATCCCGGCAGGTAATTTTCTCCCCACCTCCTGTAAGAGCAAACAGAGAAGTGGAACAGAAATGTGAAATTGCTGCATAACATAAAGGAAACCCACTCTCATCTTCTGCTGACTTCATCCCATCATCCCCCTCTGCACAGCGAAAACACTCCTTCCTGACAGGAGCTGCTTCATTACATCACAGAAGACACAAACTGAATTCTACAGACTGAAATATCTTTCCCATCTTTTCTGCAGAAAGTTCTTCCCAGAAGATCTAGTGGAATAAGTTAGAAACCAAGAGAAAGACCTTCTAGAGCTGCTGCCAGATCCCAGCTTCTCTGACAACTCAATTCAGCTGCACGGGGCAGAAGGTAAGCACTTGAGGACTGGGATCAGAAATGCCTCACCATCCACACAATCTGCAGTGTTCTTCATCTCTGCTGTGTCGTTTTCCATTCCTCTCTCACACACACAGTCACTATGTAGTCACGTACTCCCCATCTCCTACTGTTCTGTGCGTAAGTAGTAAAGTTTCTTCTGCTTCTTTTTCTTTACTCTGTTGAACAGCCCTATTCTGTCTCCTTCTGCATGGATGTCACACTTATCCAATCTCTATCTCTTCTAATTCCTGGATAATTTTTCTCTCTTCTCAACATTTTTCATCTTACTATCAGTTACCTACATAGATAGTAACCATGCATGTCCCTTAAGAGCATTCTGTCCAAAGACAGGAAGAATAAAAGATATGTCAGCCACTAAATGCCCTCTGTCTCTTCTTTGGTCCCAAGAGAAACAAAAAGGAGAAACATATTTGACGTGGGATATTTCATCATGACAGAAGAGCTCATAACACTCTTTCCCCAAAGCAACACAAACAGCCAGGCTCATGGGACTAATCAGAGTGGGGCTGAGGGAAAAACACAGGCATCCTACGCTGTCCTCAAGTTCATGGAGAGCTTCTGCCTCATCAGTGCTGCCTGTGGGATGGTGGGAAACGGCATGGTCCTATGGTACCTCGGCTTCCGCATCCAGAGAAACCACTTCACTGTCTACATCCTGAACCTGGCTGCTGCCGACTTTGGGTATCTCCTCTGCATTGCCATTGAGACGGTTCAGTACCTGATGCAGTTCAATGTGGGGGTGCAGTTTGGGCTATTCCTCTTCCTGGATCTTTTCATGTATGGGACCGGCTTGTACCTCCTGACCGCCATCAGCATTGAGAGGTGCCTCTCCGTCCTTTGTCCCATCTGGTGCCGAACCCACCGCCCAAAACTCTTGTCTGGTATCATCTCCAGCCTGCTCTGGGTTCTCTCCCTGATGCTGAACACACTCGGGTATGTGCTGTGTACCATTCGCCCCTCTCCCAGGAGCTGCCAACTCCTGCTCATCACCATTGGATCCTTGGACTTCCTCTTCTGCACACCCCTCATGCTCTTCTTCAGCCTGACCCTCTTCCTTAGAGTCAAGTGCAGCTCCCAACACCTCCGAACGGGCAGGCTCTTCACCGTCATCATGCTCACCGTCCTCTTCTTCCTCATTTTTGCTGTACCTCTGAGTGTTCTGGTCTTCTTGGACTTCTTGGGCTACAAATTCCTCTACTCGCCCGAAATTGGCTTTGTGCTGTCCTGCGTGAACAGCAGTCTCAACCCTGTCATTTACTTCCTTGTGGGGAGCTACAGGGATCGAAGAATCAAGTTCGCCCTCAAGCTGGCATTCCAGAGGGCCTTTGAAGATTCAGCAGATGACAAAGATTATCAGGAAACCCGTGTCACAATGACTATGTCCTCTTAAAATTTGTCCCTTTTTTTCCCCCAATCACCTTCTGAAATGGAGAGAGAAGGAAAATGCAAGGAAGAACACGTTCCTTCAAACCACTGAGCCCTAGATCCCAGGAGTCAGGGGAAAAGTAAATACCTGAGTCTAATTTAGGGCTGTACCAAGCCATGTTGTAGCCTCATGTGTTAACCCCAAACTCAAATGCACTTTTGTTTATTGAGACTTCTCCATGGTAAGGCATGAGAATTGTCTTTATAGCTACCATACTTCAATTACTGTCACTCTCTTTGGCTGCTATGTTTAATAAACAGCATTTTAAAATGGCTCTGCCTGTTCTTTGTTTCCTTTTTTATTTTAGAGGTCGCTCTGGAGCCAGCATCTCAGCTCCTTTTCTATCAACTTTCTCGGTTCTAAAGCCATTGCGTAGCTCACATATTGTCAAAAAAAGTCTCAAATTAATTTCAAAACCAATTATTTTTGGCAATAAGATATAAAACCAATCTCCCTTCATTCCCCAAGATTTATTCTTAAAAAAAAACCCACAAAACCAACAAAAAAACCCAATCAGAAAATAGTGTTTCAAAAGAAACATGGAAGCAAGCATACCCCCAGCAAGCATGCCTGCCCGCATACTGTCCCTAGAAGCTCAGCAGAAAAGAGCCTGTCAAAACCACACTGGCCACCAACTGAAACCCTTCTCTTAAAAAAGAAGGGAGGGACATAGAGGCATGGGGTAGATTTTCTTGAGGGGGTGGGCAGGGGATCAACAACGGGATGAACTTGTAGGCGAGATGGTCTTGTGGAGGATGTGGAACTAGGTGGTCTTTAAGGTCCCTTCCAACCCAAACTGTTCAGGGATTCTGTGATTCTGTGACTGCAGTTGTTGACACTAAGCTGCCAATTCTCCTCAGGGCTGATGGACAGCTGCTGTTGCACTAAACCTTGTAGCACGATTGGTTTCATGGTTTTTGAAAGGAGAAGAAGTAGCCAATTGCCCTAACCAGCAAGAGGAAGCAGATGCTCAGATGTGCAACCAGCACCCAGAAAAGCTGGGGGGAGGGATGGAAACCCCATCCTCTCAAAGAAGAAAAAGAGGAATGGGTGGATGATGGGTGTGCTTGAGGACACGGTCTAGAGGTGAGCTAGTCAGGGTTAGGCAGTGGTTGGACTCGATGATCTTAAAGGTCTCTTCCAACCTAAGTGATTCTATGATGCTACAAAATCAGCCCAAAACAGAAAAATGGTGATGGTACCAAGCTGGGTTCTTGGCCATGAACAGAGGGGAAACACAAAGCAACATGGCAGCTGCAGCTGAGTCCTTCAGGGGACCATGTGGCACCGCGAAAAAAATATGTTGGAGAACGGGTAGGAAGTACCAGAGAGGCAAAGGTGGAGGGGGAAAAAGAGGGAGAAATGGTAAGGAGAACAACGAGGGCAGAGAAGGGGAAAGGTGCCAAGTTGCAGCCATGGAGGACCCCACACTGGAGCAGATGGGTTTTGCCTGACAAGAAACTGTTGCCTGAGGAGAAACCATGCTGGAGCAGGCTAAAAGTGGGAGAAAGAAGGAAAATTAAGGACTTCTGTCATGTTCTGAGTGTCTGACATAACACATTGATCCCAAGTGCCTCAAAACCTTCTCTGCCAGAGAATAGGACTCATTACAAAGCTTTCCTTGTTGGTGTTTCTCTCCCATTCTTCTTCTCACCCATCGCTTTAAGAAGCAAAAGGAAATGGGAATTTCCTATGCCCAGGGATGTACTCTTCTGGTAATGTCTGTCCCTATCTAGGTCCCAGCTTGCAGCTGCCACATCCCAGCGTGTGTGGGGAAACAAAGGGAGTGAAACCATGGCCAAGAGGGCTTCTAGTGAAAGATACAGAAACAGAATGGGTGAGAACCAGATTTGTAAAAACAATAAGCTAAGGGTGTGTCATCAGTTAGTAAAAAAATTAAACAAAATCCTTCTTCTCAGCACCCAGGCCCAAACCAGGCACTGTAGGGAGTCTGCTATGGGGCGAAGGCAGACTAATTCATAGAATCATAGAATTCTTTGGGTTGGAAGGGACCTCAAAGATCATGTAGTTCCAACCCCCTGCCATAGACCAGAACACCCTCACTATACCAGGGTGCCCAAAGGTCCATCCAACCTGGACTTAAACACTTCCAGGGATGGGGCTTCCACAACCTCTCTGGGCACCCTGTGCCAGGGCCTCTCCACCCTCATAGTAAAGAATTTCTTCCTCACATCTAATCTAACCCTACCCTCTTTCAGCTTGAAGCCCTTACCCTTTGTCCCATCACTGCACTCCCTGATGAACAGTCCCTCTCCCACTTTCCTGTAGGACCCCTTTAAGTGTTGGTAGGCTGCAATTAGGTCACCCTGGAGCCTTCTCTTCTCCAGGCTGAACAAACCCAAGTCTCTCAGCCTGTCTTCACAGGAGAGGTGCTCCAGCCCCCTGATCTGCCCTGGTGGCTAAGAGGGCCAATGGGATCCTGGGATGCATCAGGAAGAGTGTGGCCAGCAGGTCGAAGGAGGTGATCCTCCCCCTCTACTCTGCCCTGGTCAGGCCCCACCTGGAGTATTGTGTCCAGTTCTGGGCTCCCTGGTATAAAAAAGACAGGGATCTCCTGGAGAGAGTCCAGAGAAGGGCTACGAAGATGATTAAGGGCCTGGAACAGCTCCCGTATGAGGAAAGGCTGAGTGAGCTGGGGCTGTTCAGCCTGGAGAAAAGAAGACTGAGGGGGGACCTAATTAATGTTTATAAATATCTTAAGTATGGGATGCAGGGGGAATTGGCCAACCCCTTTTCAGTGGTCTGTGGAGACAGGACAAGGGGCAATGGCTGTAAACTGGAGCACAGGAAGTTCCGCACCAACATGCGGAAGAACTTTTACACAGTGAGGGTGACAGAGCCCTGGGACAGGCTGCCCAGGGAGGTGGTGGAGTCTCCTTCTCTGGAGATATTCAAGACCCGTCTGGATGCCTATCTGTGCAATATGTGCTAGGGAGCTGCTTTGGCAGGGGGGTTGGACCCAATGATCTCTCGAGGTCCCTTCCAACCCCTACAATTCTGTGATTCTGTGATTCTGTGATCATCTTAATGGAAAAGATGATCAAGAGATGATTCCACAACCTCAATGGGTTTCATCACTGATTTTGCCCACAATTTCCACGTGAATCTTTTCTGATTTACAGTCAGTTGAAAGTCTAATATGGGGGGAATTTGTCCCCTTAGGATCTCTTGGGACCTTTCACAAAGAGGCTGTCTTTACATCACCTCAAAACAAAGAAGGAATGAGCTCATAAAGTCCAATTTCTTTTGAACATGGACGAAGTTTTAGGGCACTCAGAGATGTTCATGACTCCTAATCTTCTGAGTAGAGGAAATGACTAATGGAAAAAAACTTCAGAAGATCCACAGTATAGAAAACATCCTTTTTCACTGACAGATATTCCTATTTTATATGGATTTTCTCTGTCCTGGTAATCACATGAATATTAGGACCTTCTTATTTGTTATGTTTTTATTGTTCTCTGGAATTAATTGGGGAATTTTATGGATATTTGAGAGGGGATCTGTAAGGTTTATAGATGTTTATAAATGTTTATCTGAAGTGTGAGAGACAGAGGGAAATGGTCAGCCTCTTCTCAGTGGTCTGTGGGGACAGGACAAGGGGCAATGGCCTCAAGCTGCAGCACAGGAAGTTCTGCACCAACATGCAGAAGAACTTCTTCCCAGTGAGTGTGACAGAGCACTGGGACAGGCTGCCCAGGGGGTGTGGAGTCTCCTTCTCTGGAGCTATTCAAGCCCTGTCTGGACACTGACCTGTGCGACCTGTCCTAGGGTTGGACTCGATGAGCTCTGGAGATGCCTTCCAACCCCTACAGTTCTGTGATTCTGTGATATTTGGAGATACAATTTTCTCCATCTTAAAATGCATCTTGTTATCTCAGACCATTATGCCTGTTCTGGAGCTTCCTTGGGATCTATTTCTATCACAGCCATGCTTTGCATTACAGCAGCAATATATGCATCGTCTGTTTTATGTGAAGTTCCTGACAAAAAGGAGGGGTCCCAGAAGAATCAGGAACATCCATTGCACAATGTATGATAGAGGAAATAATACTTGAATTATTGTCCAAGACATGACTAAGTATAAGGCAAATTGAAAAGAAAATAAACAAAGGGGGAAATTAAGACAGAAAATGGGGACTGGACCAGATAATTTTTTTATTATTATTTTTTATTTAAGACACAGGAAGAAACTTCAAGTCAGTATGTGCTGACCAAGGACAGAAAAGCCAAGTTTGTTTTAGAACAGCTAATTCTACTTTCTCCAGTGATGCCAGAAGGAGCAGGACCAGCTCCTGTGTCTTTCACCCAACAACACATGAGGATTTAGCATCTGGGGATATTCTTCTCTCCTTCCAAGAAAATCCAGTGTCATGCAAACACTTTACACTATCCCTGTTTCCCAATTCCACCCGTACCTCTAGCCATCCCAGCACCGATTTGATCTGCATCCCAAGGTAGGTGTTTGTCGTGGTTTCGCCCCAGCTGAGAGCCGAGCACCACGCAGCTGCTCTCTCTAAGAAGCCGGGGGAGAGGAGGGGGGTCGGGATTATGGGGCAGGGGGAAGGGAGGGAAAAGAAAATATAAAAAAAGAAACAAACTTGGTGGGTTGGGATAAGGACAGTTTACTGGGATAGCAGAGAGAGAGAGAGAGAGAGATAATAATAACAGGGCTTTATAGCAAAATATACGAAATTGGTGATGCACAACTCAGTGTCTCACAGCTCGGAGCCATCCTGAAACCAGACTGTCCCCAAACCCATGTGTCCTGGAGCTGAGTACTCCCCCCCTCACCAACCCCTCTTTATGCTGAACATGATGTGATGGGAATGGAATATCCCCTTTGGCCAGTTCGGGTCACCTGGCCTGCCTGTGTCCCCTCCCAGCTCCCTGGGTGCCTCCTGCCTTCTCGTTAGCAGGGCAGTATGAACAACTGAAAAGTCCTTGGCTGCTTGGCAATAAACTAAACTAAACCATCTGTGTGTTACCAGCACTGCTCTCATCCGGACTCCCAGGTGTGCCAGGTGACCCCACTATAAGCACAGAGACCCCGTAAACACAGTCACTGGAGCTGAGAGTGCAACAAGGTATGGGGAGAAGACAGTAGGGAAGCCTCATGGTTTCTAGAAAAATCTCTGCTAAAACAGTTCTCCAAACATTGTTAGCCATCATGCAATGGCTTAAGTGCAAGTGCTGCCCTGTAAAAACCAAAAAAAAAAGCAAGAAAATACCCAACACAAAAAAAACCAAACAAAAGATAAAAGGCTACAACCCTCCACACTGTGACATTCCCAGGATGCAGACACGCAACAACATGAGACCTTTACTCGCCCAATGGCCAGAGCTCCCCCAGGGATTACTGCAGCAGGTCACATCCACCAAAGCACCATGAAACTCATCTGCTGAGCCAAAGGGCCCAGAGCTTACTTGCTGGAGCCAGGGCAATGGGGAATGCAGCCTGGGCACAGGTCCTGAGCCCAATGCTGTGCTGGGTCTGTGCCACATGCCCCTGTGCTGGCAGCAGTCAGGCACTGAGTGTCTAGGGACCTTTATCTCCTGCATGGCTCAGCATCTCCAGTCCTCCTCAACAGCAGTGCCTTACACAGTGGTCTCCACCACAGTGTCCTCAGGCACGTGCCTCTCCTCTTTGCTGATTGCTTTCTCCTCAAACACTCGGCGGAGGGCGGCTTTCATGGATCCTTGTATCCGGCACCGTCGGCAACTCCCCACCAGAAAGTAAATGACAGGATTGATGCTGCAATTCAGTAATGCCAGCAGAAAAGATGTATTTTCAGGAAGTAATTCATGAGAACTTGGAAGATTGAGGAAAACCTCTACACTGAAAGGAATACCAAGGGCAAAGAAGAAGATAATGGTGAGAAGGATAACAACATAGAGTTTCCCTGGGTATCGTCTCTGTGAGCTACATCGGAGTTTGATGAAAAGGGACAGGTTGGAAATCAACATCATTGATGACAAAATCATGGAAATTGCAATGGCCACACCTGCAAAAACTGTCTCGTAGCTTCTGTCAAAGTTAAAGGTGAGATACATTGAGGAAACAAAAAGCCCAGCGAGAGCCCAGAGCACCCCGCTCACGATGCCTGATAAGTGCTTTGGGCGGTGGCAGCGAAACCAGATTGGGAAGAGGACAGAGATACACCGCTCCATGCTGACTGCTGTCAGGAGACCCAGGCTGCTGAGGTCAAAGAAGTGGGACAAAAACTCAACTGCAAATAAAAAGTCCATGTAGAAAGAAATAACCTTCAACACATAAGGACAATTTGCTGTTAACATCAAAACTGCCAGTGTGAGCAGAAAAAACAGGAGGAGCAAAGAGAAGTCAGCAACAGCTAGATTTAGGATGTAGACACTGAAAGGGTTCCGCTTCAGGTGGAATCCCAGGAACCACATGACTATGCCATTCCCCACAAGTCCACAGAGAGAAATCACCATACAGACAACTGCAAAGGCCATCAACCCGTGCGGCAGTTTTGAGCATTCATATTCGATCATTTCCTCATAGCTCATATATCCTGCAGTCATGTAGTTCAGAGAGATGTCTGCTGTGGTGGTCTCTTCCATGGCGAATGACCCTGTTCTGGGTGGCCGCCTTCTTCCTCTCCCACGCTTTCTAGGAGACATGACGAAGGAGAAGGAAATAAGGGCCATCAGCGCTCCTAGTACTCACCACCTTTCCCCATGGTTTCACAATAGTCCCAGGCTGTGCCGGGAAAGACCACAACCCCTTCCATGTCCAGGACAAGCTCCCACACCTCCAGCCCTGGCCCTGGCCAGGAGGCATCTCCCACCTGCACATACCCAGCCTCCTACCTCCTGGTGTTCCTGGGAACAGTGCTGCTGCAAGAACTCCAGCACACAGGGCCTTTGCAAAGCCACGCTTGCCAGGAGAAAGAGGGCAGTGATGGCTGCTGAGGCCACACGCTCTGCTTTTGCCTCGTCCTTTGTGTACTGAGGAGCAGACCTTCAACCAGAGATCATGTCTCGTGGTCAGGAGGCTCCCCTCACAATCTCATCATATCAGTGACAGCTTCCCCTCACACGTCCTGTGGACAGCGATCTTGTCAGTAGGACTTGGACACATCACCCCCTTCCTCTTCTTCCCCCAGTTTTTCACCAGGAGATGCTGATCTGTCATGGTCCTGTTAAGAAAGGCATTCATACTCTGTAAAGTATCATCTAAAATGCCTTTTACTAGATCTAAAACTACGAAGGAGGAAATGATAGCACAGATAATCTTATGGCCCTTCAGGTGATGGGAACGCCACATCTTGCAGCATCAAACAGACCTCTGATCAGAGCAGGTCCTGCCCATGGAAAGGGTACCCTGCTACCGTGGTCTGAGGTATTACAAGATTTTTTTACAAAAGAAAACAACACATTCTCCTGTCAAACAAAAAGGTTACTCACATGAGAACCATCGCAGCAGTCTTAGATAAAGGCAAGAACATGCAGGTGGTGTAACCACCAGCGCCAAGCGGGAGCTGCCTGCAGACTCCTTTGGTCAGCAGACCACGTTCATCCCATGGCCAAGGGATAGCGCAGAACAGCACAGCACAGCATGGAACTGAGACTACTCAGGTTGAGTGTTTTGTGGATCATGAGCTCTGGTCAGGGCCTCTGCATCCCTGTTCTCTACCTTAAGATTGCAGTGCTGGGGGTCTGCTGGGTGTTGTTGTGTGAAGCTGGTGGTGAAAGACTTCCCTTAGCTCTCTTCTGGCCTTCACTGTTCTTACAGCCTGCATTGGCAATGGGATGGTGAGGAAGAGATTTGGCAGGGCAAGAGGAAAGCAGAAAGGTGAGAATGAGGGACCATTAACAAGGGGGATGTGCAGGGGACCATCAACAAGGGGGAACCAGCAGAAGCCCCTCAGAAGCCCCTGAAAAGTCCCACAGCCTTAATGATCTTTCTTCTTCCCATCATTCCTCCAGCGCAGAACCACTTCTTGTCATGCACATCCTTTCCCCAGCTCCCCCAGGTCCCATCATACGCCCATTCCCTGCACATGGGATGCCAACAGAGTGGCCTCAACAGCAGCCAATGAAGCACAGCACTGGCCTTGCCTCAGCTTGCCATGAGAAATCACCAGTACTTACATACAGAACAGCACTAGGGCTTTGCCCACTGCTTCTAATCACATCCCTGACATGCATGTGTCTCCCCTGAGATTACATCTTGTAGGGTACATAGTGCCACAAATATGCTTTTATCTACAAGTGGTTCCTGTCGCACAACCTCATCCTTTAGCATCATGAGGACTGACATTTGCATTGCTTATTTTCTCTCCCTTTTTCATGTGCCTTCCATCTTTCAAATACCTCTTCTTGGGAGTTATTGCCCATGCTTTTCATCCCTAGAAAAAATTAAACTTTAATACATAAGGACAATTTGCTGTTAAGATCAAAACTGCCAGTGTGAGCAGAAAAACCAGGAGGAGCAAAGAGAAGTCAGCAACAGCTATTTTAGGATGTAGACACTTCTTCCCATACCTTGTTAGACTCTCAGCTCTAGTGATTGCATTTACGGGATCTCTGTGCTAATAGTGGGGTCACCTGGCTCACCTGTGACTCCTGCATTTCAGGGATCCTTCCCCACCCCAAATATTTTACACAAACATTGTCCTGGTTTCAGCCAGGAGAGAGTTAATTTTCTTTCTAGCTGGTGGGATGCCATGTTTGGGAGTCAGGATGGTTTTGCCAGTATGTATCTCCTGACAGCGATGAGCACGGAGTGCTGCCTGTCTGTTTTGTTCCCAACCTGGTACCGGTGTCGCAGCCCAAAGCATTTGCCAGGCATCACGTGTGGAATGCTCTGGGCCCTCACTGGACTTTTTGTTTCTTTGACTTTGCTTAGTTGTTATTTTAATATAAACTGTGAACAACTGTTACAAGGTATAAGCATTGTGAATTTTCTCTTGTTCTCTTTACTCCCATTCCTTGCCAACCTTTCCTTGCTCACCAAACTCAGATGTGGCTCAGGTTCAGATTAGATGTTAGTAATGTGTTTTTTACTGAAAGTGTTGTTGGGATGTGGAACAGGCTGCCCAGGGAGGGGCTTGAGTCACCATCCCTGGATGTGCTTGACAGACAGGTAGATGAGGTACTTAGAGATATGGTTTAGCACAGGACAGGAATGGTTGGACTCTATGATCTTAAAGGTCTTTTCCAACCATGTTATTCTATGATTCTGTGATTTTGTGGCTCACAGAGACAACATCCAGGGAAACTCTATGTGGATGTCCTGCTCTTCCTGTTAATCTTTGGGTTTCCTCTCACTGTGGCTATTTTTCTTGGTCATATTGGTATACACCTATTTATACCCCAGATGTCTCACCTGCCAGCATCACTGAACAGCAGCATCAACCCATTGATTCATTTTCTGGTGGGGAGCTGCTGGCAGCACCAGTTCAAAGCTCTGCAAAAGCCACTGTCCAATGAGTGTTTGAAGAGAAAGCAACAAATGAGGAGGGGAGCCACTTGCCTGGGAACACTGCAGTGGAGACCACTCTGTGAGACACAGCTAGCAAGGAGATCTGGAGATGTGGAGCCTCACAGACAGCCTGGGGGGTGGAGGCATGGGGGCTCGTAGCCCAAACCCAACACAGCACTGGCTTAGCCCCTGTGTCAGGGCTGTATCCATTGCAATTATCCCAGTGAATAAACTCTAGGTCCTTTGGGTCAGCAGATGAGTTTCATGGTGTTTTGTGAGATCTCTTGCCTGGGGGAGGTCTGACATACGAGGCTCTGGGGCAGCTCTGGCCATCTCTGCTGTCCAAGCAAGGCAGCACTCTGCAAACAGGACTGCAAAAACGGGCAAGCCAAGGGGGTCATGCAGGTATCTCACGGGGACCAACTGCCTCCCTGCTGAAGTGAAAGGCTGAGCAAGGAGTAGAGACGATTGCTGCCATGGGGCTCGTCCATGGGGTGGTGCAGCCTCCTGGCCCCAGTTCCCTCGGCGTGGAGACATTGAGCTGGCCGTGCCTCTACATCCACTGCTGCTCCATGGGGAGGTGGAGCGTGAGGATCCCCAAGAGAGCCACTTTATCCTGGAAGTCCAAGGAGAACGCTCTCAAGAAGGGGCTTGGAGGGCTGCGGGGACACATCCAGCATGGGTCTGGTGGTGATTTCACAAATGTCTGCGGGGTTGATGCCTCTAGATGGCAGGAGAGGGGTGTGGATCGCACAGCACATCCCTCAGTCTGTCCAAAGATGCAGTCAGCAGAGCCTGCCCTACACGCCCATCTGATGGAAAGAGAAACAAACCGACCTCAGGCAGGGCTGCAGAGCTGGGGAAGAAA
Source organism: Porphyrio hochstetteri (assembly GCA_020800305.1). NCBI lineage: Eukaryota > Metazoa > Chordata > Aves > Gruiformes > Rallidae > Porphyrio > Porphyrio hochstetteri. The sequence goes on from CM036908.1 coordinate 34,037,303, forward strand.
CAAGAACGTCCTCTTGTATTTTAGGTGGGAATCTGTCACGCTGTCTAGTGCCAGGGTTAAATCGGTCTGAGAAAAATACAGGTTCGGCAGTGCCAGGGAATCACGTGTGGCACATTCCTGGTGCTCCTGTTTGTGCCCAGAAGTTCACACAAGGAGCTGCTTCCTGGCTGTGCTCAAGGGGAACAAGGCTTGTTGCAACAGACCACGGCTGGCTGATGAGACATCATGTCCTGGAGGTTGTCACCTCCCTGCTGGGGTCTCTCACAGACCAGACAGTACAGAAAGCAGCCCAGGGAAAGCAATCTGCTGCAGCCCTGCTCCCATCAGTCTGTACAGGAAAACCATGAGAGGATTTTAAGACAAGTTTCATTTTTCAGTATCTCCAAAAAAGTGATGTCCAGGAGGACAAAAGCATCCCAAACACGGCTCCAGAATCTTTTGCCCTCCTTGGTAGAGAAGATGGGGGAAGCTGATGTCTCCAGAAGAGATGTGGGGTTTGGAAAGGCAATACTTCAAGGTGAAGAGTGAGTTAACACGGTGCAATTCAGTATGTCCAGTGCCAAAGATCACCCCTCAGGTGCCAGAGAAAAGCACTGTGGGAAAATGTCAGCTGTAGAGGCTGACAGGGACCTGCTCTGGCACAGCTCCCCAAACACTCCCCAAACACGGCTCCAAGCCCTGCCGTGAAGCAAGGCAGATCAGATGCATCTTGGCAAGTCAGAGACCACAATTCCTGTACTCTCATTGCTCACAGCAAAGATTTCGACTCCATGGAACACACCTGTGTGCCCACGACCAAAAAGAGCCTGAAATATGAGAATCAACATAATTTGATTTATGGGGCCACTTAACTTTATAGAACTAGGATCATTACACTGCTCATCTGCCTGCACAGGCTGGCAGGGAGCAGTGCTATCCTTTGGTTCCCCAGCTTCAGCATCAGGAGGAAACCTTTCACTGCCTCCATCCTGAACCTGGCCATCCTCAGGAGGAGCTGAACAACCCCTCCACACAGATGTTTCAATGGCTAACCACACACCCCAAAATCCTGACTGTACTGATCTTTTTCTAGTTACCTACCTAAGGTGTCATTTTCTTACTACTCCAAATCATTTTTCATTTGTTTCTGTTCAACGTGGTAACTCTGACCCCAAACTTTGAGGGATAAACAACAACTGGGCTTCACTGCACAGCTTGTCACTGGTGAACAGAGCAAGGCTGGCTCAACTCTGTCAGAAAACAGCTCAATTCCTCTCATTCTAAAGCCTATGTCTTTTCTAAGAGGAGGACAGGTACCTCCAGAGCATGATGCACCTCATCAAAAGGTACCTGCAGTACCTTGCAGCATTCCAGCAACTGGAAGACTGCTGGGAAAAGAAGGTAGGAGGCACACAGCCTGACAGAGGAGATCATCGCATTTGCAGGTGGCAGGGATGCCTGCATTCAACCCCCCCAACACAGTGGGGAGTTGCCCTTCTTCCTCCAGCGCGCTTAAATCCAAGGGTAACTAGTGTGTTGCTGCTTCTCCAAAGAGAAGCCAGAGTATAACCCATGGGTGTTGAGTCCTGCTTGAAGACACAATGAGATTAAACATCTAAGAAGCATTTACTAAAATGGTTGCTTTACAGAACAGCACAGGAGTCTTCCATAGTTGAGAAGGTTTGGTTGTTTTATTTCCTATCTCTCCCTTTCCTGTCTTTTGGACAGTAAAAACTTTCTGAGTTGCAACCTGTTCTCCAGGAAAGCACTCCCACCATCCAGGCCATAGCAGCTGCAGAAGATCCTTCCGTGTCCCTTTTCCTGCTTCCCAGGATCTCCCTTGCCCACAGGGTCACCCAGGCCACCACCTCTCTGAGCTTCTTGTTTGTACCAGAGAGGTTTATGGGCTCTGTACCTGTACTCTGCCAACTGACTGATTTTCATTCCAGCCTGGCCAGTGGCACCTTGCTTTGGGCTGACGGACCAGCCATGGGGCAGAGAAACTTCTGTCACCATCCTAGATCTTGGAGACCACGGCATCCAAACACAACCAGCTCAAAAGCAATGGGTGGTGGTGGCTGAGCTCACAGGCAGATAAGACCTGGTTTATTCCCCAGCCCCATGATAGCAAGGGCTGACAGGCACTTAGGGGAGAGAGAAGTGACAAAAGCACTGCCAACACCCCTTTTACCATGGGGGTCCCTACCAGGACTGAGTCCTCAGACTTCAAGAGGGTCTTGTCCATTAAGTCTTTTGTTTTCCTCCCCTCTCCCTGTATCCTCTTTCACTTGGGACAATCAGGTCTCTACAGAGTCTTCAGGAAAGGCTGTGCTACTGAGGGTGCTGCATTTTAACCCTGCTCCTCCTGTTTTTCTAGATAAGGAGCAGACATACCTAAAATGGATAGACCTCACATCGCGGTTGCGAAATCGTTATTTGCTCCAGCTGCAAAGCCAGGAGAAAAATGGGAGGAACCACAAGGAGAGGCAGTTCCAGTCAAAACCACCAGTGTGCAGACAACCCAGAAAATGTGCCGGAAAAGCTAACCCTAACCCAAAACTCACCACGTATCCTTAAGCCTGCCTGTACCCACTGAAGATGCCCACACACAAGGGTTTGCCCAGGAGTTGTGTTCTGCCCTCCCGTGCCAAGCTTCCTTATCCACCCCCATGCCACTCAGAAGCAGGCCCAGCAAAGGAAAAAACAACCAAACAACACCCACTGGCAAGAGCTAAGAGCCTCCACGGCTGTGCTCAGGGTAGAGCAAGCTCGTTCTGGAGACCGGGGAAGCTCAGAGCTGCTGGGGAAGGCAGATTAAAGCACAAGGTTCAAAGTAAAGGCTTCGATGGGTATTTCATCATGCCGTCCGGTGTCCACCCCAGGCAGGAGTTCCTGTTCCGCTGTGCTGCAGCCAACTGCGCCCGGCCGCAGGCAGACCCACACCGAAGGCACCTTCCTCACCTCACGGGATGGCTCCGTCCCTCGAGCACCTTCTCTGAGGGAGGGGCTGCAGAGGTTTAAACATCCACTTCCACCGTGTTTTTTCTGGGAGTTTCATTTCCATTTTGGGGGTCTGTTACGCCTTCAAAAGCCCTCTGGAAAGCATCCCCAACGGAGAGCGTGAACTTACTCGCACAGCTCCCAGCCAAGAAGTAAATAACAGGGGTGATAGTGCTGTTGGCACAAGCCAGTGGGAGGGAAGCATTAAAGGCAAAAGGCGAAAAATCCAACAGTCTCAGGAAGAGCCAGTAACCAAAATCAGCAGTGAAGAAGGGGAAGAAGAAGACAGACAGCAGGACTACAACGCAGAGCTCTCTCGGGGGGTGTTGCCTTTTACAGCACAAGGCCCTGGCAAGCAGGGTTAGACCAGAGAACGTCAGCATAAGCACCGAGAATAGGTAGCTAAGGATGAGGACAGTGATCGCCCTAGGGATGAAGTAGAGGGTCATGGTGAGCAGGAATGAGAGCACACAAAGCAGGGCACACACGAGCACTGGCAAGGACCAGCAGCGGTGGCAGCGGGCGGAGGGGAGGATGGACAGAGACGTCACGGCACTGAAGGCTGTCAGGAGGTAGATGCTGGCGGTGAAGGTGAAGACGATGGTGATTTTCAACACAGCTGCCACATCCTGCGAGACCAGCCTGTCACAAAAGCTCCCTGAGCTGTAAAATACCACCAGGGCAATGGTGATGGAGAGGAGGAAGGTGAAGTTGGTGACAGCCAGGCTTAGGACGTAGACCGTGACGGGGATCCTGCAGACATGGGAGCCAAGGAACCAGAGGACGGCTCCGTTTCCCACCAGCCCAAAGAAGCAGATGAACAGCGTGACAGGGACTTTACCCAAGTCATCAGCTTCACAGTCGCTCCAGTCATAGTCATTGTCCTCATGCTTCAGCAGCCCGCAATGCCAGCTCCTGTTATATGCCATCCCACCTGGCTGGCTCCAGCAAGCAGGACTGTCAGGGAGCAGCGTCCTCACTACAAAACCTCTGCTGCTTCTTCCCCTTCACACAGCTGGAGGGATGAGATGAAACAGAGACATGTTAGGAACTCTGCTGTCACCCACACTAGGCTTTTCAGATCCTTGGAGCCATGCCCTAGCTTCCACGCTGAGGAGCACAGAAAGGCAAAAGGGACAGGAGAGATGGAAGACAGGATGTGGGGAGATGGGCGTATGTTTGGCACAAGGGCAGGTATGGAGGTGTAGAAAAGCTAGGGAGATGCCTCCTTCCTGGCTTTGAACAAGACAGATCTGGAAGAGGGAAATAATAAGATTAAAGGATTCTCCTTGGAGATCTCAAAGGGTAGGTGAGTTTGGGCTCAAAGGTGTCTAATATTACAGCTGATATTACTAAGATACTACATTCCTTCAGTGGGACACTTATTTCAGTATTCCCCTACCACAGTTTTCCCACAATATCTATAGGTCTTAATATCCTAGAGACCACTATTTCCCAGTCAGATTCGGTGCAAACTGACCAACAGGCTCAAAACCAGTAAGGGGGGGCATCAATTAAGCTGGGGGGTGGGGGGGGAGGGGGGAATCCCACCCAGAAAACTCTGACCTTCTTTCTTCTCACAGCCTGGAGAAAGAGCTTCACTAGAGCAGACGTTCACATCACCTTCCGCTCGCCAGCTGCTGCCCACGTGATGAGATCTTCATGAGATTTCCTGGAATTATCATTTGGAAAACTTGACTGCAGCCTGCCTTGGTGAGCCTGTGCAGTGTCCAGCGTGGGCTCTTTCTCAGCTCCGTTCGCAAACTGCTTTTCTCCCTGTTAGCCAAGCAGCTCCGGTTCTCAAGGGTTCTTGCAAACAGAGAAGTATTTCATTGCGTTTCACAGGGTTCTGGTTATGATCTATTCCTGGCTTTGTACAGGAAATGACTAACAACTCTTTCATTGTAAAGCAGCACTCCTATCTTTGAACTGGCTGAACTTTTCTCCTGTCATTGCAGGGCTGTATCTTTAGGGGCGCATGCTACGAGCTTGGTGTTGCTCAAAAACCTGTTTCTGATTCAGATCTAGCTTTGCCACTCCTGTACCACAGTTTCACAGTGCAAGGAGCTAGCCCAATTAGAAGATCGGTGGGTGAACCAAAGCCCTGGCAGAGAGCAGAGCGATGACTTAGGATTTCAGGAAAATCTTTTGGTTTTCCTAAGGAGAGATGAATCAATGCTGCTCACTCAGCTTTAATAATCTAAAAATGGCAGGTTTCCTGTAATCGGTTGTCTTCTACACTCCCTTTGTAGCCTACTACTAGTCAACAAACTGAAGAAGACTACAAAGACTCCCTTCTACAGTTGTAGAAGACTACAAAGGGAGTTTTTGTAGTCTTCTTCAGTTTCTTGAGTTGTCTTCCTTTGTGGGCAACATCCTGAGTGTGTTCACCCAAAATTTTGATTTCCGACAAGATCTACAGGCATCAGTTATTAGTTTGTATCGGGTTAGGCTTCTGTGTGTTGAAAGGAAGCTGTGTTCTGTTCTCTGGTAGCAGTTGTTCATGTGTGTCAGGAAAGCCAATAAAACCATCTGGCAAGCAGAGTTCAACCTCCTCGAGAATCTCTCTCTCCTGTGAGAACCTCTCCATCCTCTATTTCTGTCTCTTGGGTTTCCCTGGCAGTTTGCTCCATGGGCACTGAACTACACTTTTCAAAAGCCAACAGCCCTTAGCTGTCTGTCTGTCCATCCTCTGACCGACCTGGCACATATCATTGGCATCACTTGCCTCCACAGTTAAACCCCCTTGGCAGGGTGAAGGTTTGGCTGCCGACGGACGCTGCCAGCTCCATCAGCCAGACTGAGATGGGTTTTCTCTGCCAGGCTGTGACACAGGAGGACATTAAGCCAGAGGGAGCTGAAAACATCATTTCTGTCCCACACCACCATCTCCTCCAGTCTGGGGGCTTTTGAGGATCAAGGTAGTGAGTGCTCAGTGCTTTGTATCAGGCAGCGATGTCCCAGAAGAGGGTAGAAGCAGAAAGAGTTCGGGCATCTCCATGCTGGGAAGAAGACAAAGTAGAGATTGGAGCCCAGGAGTGTGACCATTTTCACCCTGGAGAACAGAACAGATGAGGCAGGACCACTTCATTTTGGCATTATAAACCCCTGGGCAGCATAAGGGGACTGTCATAACTGTAATTTTGAGAATAAGCAAGGGCACCCCATGGAACCAGCAAGGGAAGAAGCAGCAACCACCAGTAAGTTACATGAAAGACACTTTTATTAAAATAACTTAACAATAAGTTGGAGGTGGGAACCAGCCCTGCCCCTGGAAATCTCATCAAGCATGGCCATGTCATGGGGGACACACTGCCGGTCCCGCTCACCCAGCTGGGCAAGCGCTCTGATACCGTGGGTGCTGGCCCAGGGTGCAGAGGCAGAGCTGCCCCTCTCCAGGTGCCAGTCTGCAGCCAGAGGAGCTTAAGCAGCAATTCCCATTACAGGGGTCTCAACCACCTCTTGGGAATCTGGTCCATCTTCAAAGACCCTCTGAAGAGCCACTTTGATGGATCTCCTGAACCTGGACTTTGTGTAGCTCCCAACCAGGACATAAATAATGGGATTCATGCTGCTGTTGACAGAGGCCAACAACAGGCAGATGTCAAAGACAAAATAAATGTAGATGAAGAAGTTGAGGAAGATCTGGACACTGAGTGGGATTCCAAAGAGGAGGAAGAAGAAAACAGTGAAGAAGATGACAGTGTACAGCCTCACTTGGTGGTGTTGCCAAGAGCTGCGCCTAAGTTTGATGAAGAGGATCACATTGGAAATAACCATAACGGGGGTGAAAAAGCAGAAATTGAGAAAGCACAAAGTCCAGAGAACCCTCTGGCAGTGTTCAGAGTGCCCCAGGTGGCACACAAAGTACACCAGTCCTGCAAGCAGGCAGGCAAGGCCCCACAGCAGGCTGCACATGGCGGCTGAAAGGAGCTTCGGGCGGTAGCATCGGCACCAGAATGGCCAGAGGACACACAGGCACCTCTCCACACTGATGGCCGTGAGGAGATAGAGGCTGGTGCTGTACGTGAGCAGAACCATGGAGTGAAACAGTGGCAGCACCCGCAGAAGCTCTGGCTGAAAGCAGTTGAGCATGGGCATATGATATATTACAAGGAAAGCCGATGTGCAGAGAAGGAAGCAGGTGTCCGTGACGGCCAGGTTCAGGAGGTAGGCAGTGAAGGGGTTCTTCATGATGCGGAAGCCCAGGAGCCAGAGGATGGCCCCGTTCCCCACTAGCCCACACAGGCAAACGAGCAGCGTGATGCTGCCAGTGACAATTTCAGCGGTGTGTCCTGCAAAGCACCTGGTCCCATTGTGTCCATCCCCATAGACCACGCTCTCCGTAGGCATTAGGGACATTGTCCAGTCATGGATCGTGTTGTTGGGATGTTGGTCCATCATTCCCCTTTCTGTCTTGTGCTTGCCTGGAAAAAGGCAAGAGATGAAGGCAAAATCAGTGACACACAGTACATAGTACTGTGGATGTCATTCAGCTTCCCCTCCTCCCCCACGAGCTACAACATCTGCAACCCAGAGAACGTAAAAACTGAGCAGAGAAAACAAAAAAGGGGAAAAACATTAAAAGGTGTGGAGAGGAAAAAAGAGGAGAGGAAAAAAGAGGAGAGGAGAGGAGAGGAGAGGAGAGGAGAGGAGAGGAGAGGAGAGGAGAGGAGAGGAGAGGAGAGGAGAGGAGAGGAGAGGAGAGGAGAGGAGAGGAGAGGAGAGGAGAGGAGAGGAGAGGAAGGGAAACAGATCAAAAGAAATAGGATTAGGAATGGGAATGAGAATAGGAATAGGAGTAGGAATAGGAGGTCCCAGAGTGGCAGAACAAGACAGAGACCTGGAAGAGAAGTGGAGAGAGAAAGAAAAGGCATGCAGAACCACTTGCCCATCAAGGACTGAAACGGGCTGAGGAGATGAATGGGAAGGATGGAAAGGCCAAAGAAGAGAGGAGTGTGTTGCAGAGATAGGAGCAGAGGAGACACCCAGACCCTTCTCACCAGGTGTGGCGGGTCCAGTGAGGGCAGAGTCCTTGCACAGCCTTGGTGTCCCAGTGTTGCAAACTCCAGACCTCTCTGTCAGGCTTGCATGTGAGATTTTACAAAGTTGCCACGCCAAAACCCTCCCAGGTTCATCTTCCTGTCCACCAGGAACTCAGTAACTCCATGACAGTGTTCCTCTGACAGTCCGCCTGCACACCCCAGCACCCTGTCCCTTCCTCAGCCAAAGGTCAAATGGGCCCTGGGACCATGGTCCCGGGTTTCTGTGGGAGGGTACGTGGCTGTGGGCACACAGACGTGCCAGGTCATCACTTCTGAGAGCAGCAGAAGTAGCTTGCCAAAGAGTCACCCTCACAGGACAGGCATTGCAGACTGTTTACTTCCTGTCTGCAAACCCACTGTCACGTGGAGCACATTAATTTCTCCCTTCTCGTTCGCTTCTTCTGTTCTGTACCCAGTGGCAACATCCCTGGGATGTTTCTGCAGGTCCCACCTGTGCAAACATCTCCTCCTCGCTGTCACACAAAGCCATCAGCTCCCCATCAAGCCAGTGAAACGCCCGACACGGCGCTGGCTGCCTGCTGCCTGTCACTTCCCCACGTGGAAGAGCTGAGCTGGACATTTCCATCACCCCTTGCTGCAAGGAGGGCAGGAGGGAAGTGGGATGCTGTGACTCACCCAGCCATGCCCCCAGGGTTGACACAGACCGCTGGACCTGCCCTCCTGTGATGCCAGCGAGTGGGCGGCTGCTCCGTGCCCTGACTTCACATCTCACCCCTGACGAGGTTCTGGCAGGAGCCTCCTGAGGGCAGCGGCCCCATTCCTTTGCCCTGCTCCAGGCATCCTTTCCAGGGAGATCTGTCCCACTTCCTTGTCTTCTGTACAGCAAATCTAAATTAATAGCCCAGAAGAAATCACCATAGGCATCCAGAGCAAAGGAAAGCAAATGCAGGCGGCTGGGAGAGCATCGCATCCAGCCCCGAGCTGCTGTCGTGCCTGTGCCTCCAGCCTAAATCCTGCCTTGCTGCAGGCAGCAGGGTGGCAGGGATGCGGCGTGCTGGTGGGGTGCTCTGCTTCCCCTCAGACTTCAATCAAACGGAAAGCAAAATACTCCTGACATCAGTTAAGAGTCCTGACTGAGCATGAAACCCAGCCTCCTCCAAACTCCTTAGTAAATAACATTAATTTAAAAGGCTGCGAAACTGGACCAAAGGAGAGTTTCGATGCTTCAATCTGCTCCATCCAGTCCCAGCTCTTCAGCTTCCCTGGGAGTCGGGGGCACTGCCAGGGTGCTTTTTCTGTGGAAAGGAAAGGTTCAACAGAGAATGACCTGAAAGGAGGCAGTAATAGAACCCCCGAAGCAGGATGGTGAGGGGATGGTTCCTCCTCACGGCTGGAGAAACGTGCCTGGAAGCTATCTGGCTACACTTCCCAACTGTTGGTAAGCAACATTACATGTTAAATGATGTTAATGTGATAAGTAAATAACAAATAGTAAATAATAAATACTATGGATAGTAAATAACAAAGCATAGATGGGAAATAATAAAGTGCAGATATTAAGAAACAAACAGTCTTTAATTAAACCTGGAGTTTTCCCCACTCTGAAGTCGCACGGTGCTCTGGAATAACCCTGCAGCAGATGCAAGGGTCAGCTCTTCTTACAAACACTCGGGTTTTGCCCGGTTGCAGTCACATTTCTTTTGGGCTGGGTTTCACCCGACAGCACGGGCTGTGGCCTCACATCATCACCCTCTCCCTCTGTCCTGTTTTCAGCTAGGATGGAGTTAATTTCTTTCTAGTAGCGGAAGGAATGCTGTGTTTGGGAGTCAGGATGAGAGCAGTGCTGATCACTCAGGGATGTTTCTAGTTGTTGCCAAGCAATCAAGGACTTTTCTTTTGTTCATACTTCCCTGCTAACAAGAAGGGAGGGACACAACCAGGACAGGTGACCCAAACTGACCTAAGTGGGTATTCCATGCCAGTTAAGTCATGCTCAGCATAAAGGGCGAATGGTGGGGGGAGGAGCACTCAGCTGATTCAGTGAAATGTAATCATGCTGAATAGATTGATATAGGTGTAGCTTAAGAGACAATTAATATAACTTTAATATAAGAATTTTCATGGTTTTAAGAATAGATTAGTTTAGGAGAAAGCTGTAACTGTGTAAGCTGCTTGTAAGAGCAGCTGCAAAACTTAACCATAACAATGCAACAGCAACAGCCTTGAAACTAGAGGAAGCAGGAGATAGAGGAGTCATAAATAATAAAACTAATGATCAATTCAGAGACAGAATATATCTTGTTTTCAGCAAAAAGGAATGTGGTTTTGAGCTCAGATAATCACAGAGAAGAAACGTAAAGAGCATGCACTGAGAGCGAGGAAGACGTCCAGCCTTCATCCCTGAAGACCAGTGGAAGACCCCCTGAGTGTCACTGAGCATGCTCTATCTGGGAGGGGTTAATGTAAATGACTTCCTGGAAATAATTAGCATAACCCTGCCTTTTCTTAGACATTATAATGAATATGTATAGTTAATCTGTATAAATATGAGAAATTTGGCTTTAATCGGGGCACACATTTGGAGGAGCGATCCCCTGTGTGCCCAGTGCTGCAATAAAGGATACCTGCTTAATAGTCACCAAGGCTATTGAGTTTTGATTCCGGCTTTCTGAGGCATCACAACTCCAGGACACACGGTTTTGGGGACGGTTGGGTCCATACAGCTCTGGGCTGTATGTCTGGAGCTGTGCGGTTTGATGAGACACTGCATTGTGTATCACCAGTTTCATGTATTTTGCTATAAAGTCCTGTTATTATTGTTATCTCTCTCTCTCTCTCTGCTATCCCGGTAAACTATCATTATCCAAACCCATGAGGTTTTGGTTCTTTGGGTTTTCTTCTCCCTCCCTTTCCCCCTCTCTCTATCCCCCCCCCCACTCCCTCTTAAAGAACAAGCAGCTGTGCAGTGGCCGGCTCTCAGCTGGCGCAAAACGACACCCTCCCAGGACCACCACGGCAAAGGCTGGATTAACTTCTCCCTGGAAGACTCTCAGATTTGCTTTGTATCCCCTCTGAGATCACTGTGATCCGAGGAGGAAATAAAACAAGCAACAACAACAATAAACTCCCCAAAAGACCAGAAGCAGAACACGGAGCTGCCGCCAGTGTTTTACCATCTCTGCTGTATCCAGGGCCAGCTGGATGAAACACCAAACCACAGGAACGTATGTGCAAACTGTACTTAATTAATTGGCATTCCCCTGCCTGCTGCGCCGCAGGACAGGGCTCAAGCAGAGGAACTCATTTCCCAGCAAAAACACCTCCTTACAACCCACCCAGCAATCAAAGAGAGCCCACACAGTCATAAGAAATTAGAAAAAATGTATAAACAATTCTAACAGGGCAGTAACAATGCTGTTTGGTCAGTAACAAGGGGCAATCCTTCCAGCCAGGATAGTTTGAGTAGTCAAAGAAAAATTCAACAATCTTTAGTGATGAGCTTCCAAGAGTCCCTGTGAATAACGACGCTGCCAGAGCTTCCCATAATTACTGCTGCTGTCTCTGCTTTTCACTGCCTTTGCCCCAAACATCCTTCCAACCATAAGTCACTAAATTCCCACTTGGCACACTGCTGGCATCTGTTCTGGATGGGAAAGATGGGGCAGCATGTCCCAGCATGGCATCCTCTGGAAAGCCCCCACCCACTGGAGAAATGTGCTGGGCTGGCTGGGAATAGTCACCCGCTGCGGGGACCACTGGCAATACACCCTGTCAGCTCTGAACCAGCGCTGCAAGAACCGACCTACAGGTAGATTCTTTCTGTGATAAAGCAACATTAGGATTAGCTAAAAATGACTTTCAGTAGCTGCAGGGTGTGCTTCACCATCCCTCCTCCTCCTCCTCCTTCCAGGAAGGTAGAGCCTGGAGGCACCACTGCACCCAGCTCCGTGTGAAACCCATTGCGGCATCCATAGCCGTGAGCAGCGTGACAGCATCCACACAGCTCTCATTTCCCAGCCAGTTTTTCCTCACTGAAAGTTGTCCACATCCAGTTCTGCTTTTATTTCGGCTTTCCCCAGGGTACGAATCTTGCAGGGGTGACCGTGTGAACCCTCTGCCCCAAGGACTCCCCTGCGCTGGGCAGGAACTCGTAGAAGCAGCTGGGCAGATGGGAGTTGGCGCACCCTGAAAACCCTGGTGAAGTCCGTTTACAGAGATGTAGCACAAACCGATTCCAGGAAAAACCTGGCGGGGTGATGCTGCCTGCTTAGAGTCTGTTTTCATTGGATAAAAATAAACATAAGAAGGAAAAACTCTACGTCAGCTGCAGAATCTTACCAATCTGTGTTAATGAATCATCTCTGCCGCTGCGAGCTCAGACGTCTGAGCTTGTAGGAGAGAAGGTATCTGCTGATCTGAGAGCTATAAGGAAGCACAGCATGACTCATGACCCTCATTTATTTTCTTTAAATTAATAATACTCTGTGGTTTCCACACATGGCACAGCCTTGACTGAAAAGAAATGGTGCAGACCCTTCGGCATCTGACCTTTCCAACAGGCAGTAAAGTCGGAAACCACCAGGTCACAAAGGAAAGAGATTGTTTCCTCCAGCTCAGAGGGTGCCACCCTGCAATTAAGAATTGGCACACAATGAGAGGATTTTATGTTTTCTCTAAAGACTTCTGCACTGAGGTGTAAGAATATGTTAAACATGTCATGGGCTGCAACATCCAGTTTTAATTTTGCCATCTTTTCAAGAGAAGATGGAAGAAGGTGACAAAGAGGAAGAAGGTGATTGTTGTAGTTTTGAGTGGCGGGGTTCTGGTGGAGAAGGGGGAGCTGCAGGGGTGGGTGCTGCAAGGAGCAGCCAGAAGCTCTCTGCAGGCCCCACAGAGCAAACACCAGCCAACTCAAGGCTGGAGTCGCTGCTGACCAAGGCCAAGCCCATCAGCGATGGTCACAGCAGCTCTGGGAATCACAGTGAGGAGAAAAAAACTCAAGTCCCCAGAGAAGGGAGTGAGAAGATGTGAGGAGCTGTGCAAGCACCAAGGGTAGGGAGGGGGTGGGGAGGAGTCCCAGGTGCCTGAGAGAAAGATGCCCCTGCAGCCGGTGGAGAAACCCGTGGTGGAGCGGGTGTCACCCCATAGCCCATGGAAAAGGCTGAGACCGCACCTGCAGCCCATGGAGAGGCCCCCACTCACTTCTGATGGTACCATTTTTATAGAGTCTGGGTCCCGGAGTCCCGGCCAGGTTCCAGGAAACTACCAGCATATGCATTGTGGGTATGGTGTCATGTGCTGGTAGGTGTGGTCTGGTTCGGCGCAGGCTCAGTGTGTCCTGGGTGAAGCAGGGAGACCATTTTGGAGTTGCATCATACGAAAACCTTCTCAAGGGCAGCAACCTAGGACCCTGTGCCTGCACAGTTACTTGTTGATGGCTTTAAAACCACACTTGTGGCTTTAAAACCACAGGTTCTTGCCTAATTCAAAATCTCAAGACAAATTGCTCAGTCCTACCTCTGCAGGGCCAGAAAACGGTGTCCCGTCCTTGCTGGTGGTTTCCTCCATACTGAGAAACTCTGTAGACAAACATCTGCTCCTTTGTCCACCATACTGTGCCCCGGCAGGACCCGGTCAGGATACGGATCCAAAGGGAGTGTGAGATGCCAAGATACCGGCGCTGATCTGCCTGAGCCCAGCTGGAAGAACAGCCCTTGCCTGCCGCCTCCCCAGAGCTAACAGTTAAGTGACACCTTTGCCTTCATCCCCACCCCACCTTCCTCTCCCCCAGCACCCACAGCCAGCAGCTATGCTCCCCCCGCGATCCCCTGGGACAGGCAGCGCTCTCCCCACATCCTCTTCCCACTGCCCTGCACTTGTCTTCTGCAGCTCCTGGTGATCGTCCCTCTCCCTCCCCTCCCACTGTCCTCCCCCACCCCAGTACATCCCACTTGCCCCCCACTGACGCCTTCCCAGTGCAGGGAGCTGGCGAGGGGCCGCACGGCTCAGCCCCGGCTTCTCCAAGCCACTAACTCCCAATCTGCTCCGACCACAGGCAGGGACCACATCTCCCCATCACCTGCCCAGCATCCATCCATGGAGCTGAACCACATGTCCCCACCTCCAACATCACCCACGCCAACCAGCCATGAAGATGATGAGTGCAGGACAGATGTCACCGACCTGGCCATAGACAGTGTCACGCTGCTCATCTGCCTCTGTGGGCTGGTGGGGAATGGGGCCATCAAGTGGCTTGTCTGCAAGAATCCCCTCACCACCTACATCCACAACCTGGCTGTCGCCAACCTCATCTTCCTCCTCACCATGTTGACCTCGTCCATCATCTACATCATGGAGAATGTCTCCTGCTCCAGTGCTGTGACATTTAACCCAAAGTACTTTTCCCTGTACTTCCTCTTCTCCTACAACATGGGTCTGTATCTCCTGACAGCCATCAGCATTAAGAGGTGTGTGTCCATCCTCTGCCCACTCAGTTCCTGCTGCTGCCGTCCCCAGTGTGTGTCTACCATGGTGTGTGACTTGCTCTGGGCCCTCTCCATTGCTGTCATTATTCCAGTGGTTTTTCTGTGCCCAAGGCACGAGCACTGCCAGATAGCTCTCATCTCCATGTACGCCATCAACCTCTTCATCTTTGCCCCATCCATGGTCATTTCCAGCACAATTCTCCTCATTAAGGTCCACTGTGGATCCCAGCAGCACCAACCCAAGAGGCTCTACATTGCCATCTTCCTCACTGTCCTCCTGTTCCTCCTGTTCGCTCTTCCTCTCAGCATCTGGAATTTCCTGCAGCAGTTCAGCTACATCATCGTGCCCTCCCAGGTTCTTTTCCTGCTCGCCTGCATCAACAGCAGCCTCAACCCCTTCATCTACTTCTTGGTGGGGAGCTACCAGAGGCAGTGCTCCTTGGGGTCCCTTCAGAACGCCTTACGGAGGGTCTTTGAGGAGCAGGAAGGCAACAGGGAATGTAGAAAGGACATTGCAATGGATGCCCTGGCACCAGTCTTGTGAAGCCTTTCCACCACTCTGCTGAAGTGTCAGGGAAGACAGCAGGCCTGCTAGCAGCCTAGCTCTCTTCTCCCAAGATTTAGGCCCTGACAATATTCTTCTGTTCCCATGAGAGAGGAAAAGTTACTCATGCTGAGAGGATCCTAATAATCACATTCTCAAAACACAGCGGCCTTGTTGATAGGGGTACAGGCTACCCTAAACCAAGAAGCAGTTATGGGAAGGTGTTTGGGAGTAACGGAACATGTTAGGAACCAACCATAACAAGAGGGCCATAACAGCAGGTGTGTGGATACTTTTAGGCATTAAAGGTAAACTAAAGATATTTAGCTATAAGATAGGTTTATCAGAACTCGTTGTAATTACTAACCAATCAGTACGGTGTGAACAGTGTGTGTAACCAATTAGCAGTTTTTTAGCTTGCCACGTTTGCAGTAATAAAGGTATATAATCTGTGTGATTTCACCTAATAAAATGGCTTCACATGAAATTCATCTCGATTTGCGTATTACTCTCTGCCGGCCGCCACACTGAAGGACACGGGATGATGGCTGAGGGTTTCCTTGAGTACCCTTGAATACCACAGTATTTCCCCCAAGGTCACACTGGCGTGGTGGAATCCTGCCCCCACCCTGCAGAAGCTGGGAGTGGGGATGTCAGCCAAGTCCCCGTGGGGAGGGATGCTCTGTGGGGAGCGTACAGGAGCACAGCGGTGCCGCCAAAGCGGTTTATTAACGTCCCTGCAGCAAACGAGATAACTCCCCTACAAGTTACTTTCCCCACAGGGTCTCTCCCCCAGAAGGCATCGCTGGTGCAGCTTTCAAGCGAGACCAGCCAGAGAAAGTCTGTCTGTCTTGGATCCAAAGCCACCACTGAAACATCGGATTGGCTCCTCCTCCCACCGAGGGACTGGCATGGGTCAGGCTGACGGGAGATGGATCCTTCGCTCCTAGTGACCCTAATGCAGAAACACCGGAGCGGGGAGACTGGTCCATGTGCCAGGGCCAGAGGAGAAGGAACCAGCTTCCCACTGTTACAGGTGCATCAGCACTCCCTGCGCTGGAGGTAACGGCGCTTGGGAATGGCAATCCCTGCCGGAATGCCAGCGCACAAGGGAAGGCATTGAAGCTGAAGACTATTCCTGTGTTTTCCTCTTCGGCAATGCCTGTACACAACAGCTGATTGATTCCTTGTCTGGGGAGGGGCAGGAGGGGCTAAGTAACCCTTTTCTTAGAGGGTCCAAACAGTACATCCGTGCCGGGATTCCCAATAGGCATCCTCCTGCAGCACTGCGGGATCTGGAAGCAATCCCTGCCCCCAGCTGTTAGCCACCCCTCAACAGGGCAGCCTCGCTCCTGGGAACGCTCCCTACATCCCCTCAGATAAAAGCCAACCTGGTCTGAATTAGCCAAGCTGACTTCCCCCAATTAGGGACGCTCCCGTTATAGAGCGGCCGCACCAACTGTTGCGCCAGCAGCCAGCCAGAGCTGGGACGGGGTGGGAGGTGATGCAGCAGCAATGTCACACCTGGGCCTGGAAGCTGGTACCTGCCCGTGGCAGGGAGGGACAGCGGCAGTGTGGCACTGGGGTCACATCCCCAGCAACACACACCTCTCCAAGGGGCCAAATTCACCGTGGTGGGCAAGGGGACTGGCACCACCTCATCCCCCAGCACCTCTGCCTGGAGCAGAGCACTTTTGAGAGCTCATTTCTTCCCTCTGTCAGTGTCTCCTGGAAGAGATGAGGAGCCTTTCCCAAGCGAGGGCACGCACCTCAGCCTCTCCTCCCTGCCAGCCGTAGATCCCCTCCCCGCAGCTCAGCACCAAGTGGGGCTTCACCCAAAGCCACTCTCCACTTCCCTCCCTCTGCCTCCCACAGTGAGGTAAGGCAGGGCTTGTTCTGACCGCATCAATCCCACAAATGGTTGCCAGAGCACTCGCTCTTCTCCCCTTCTTCCACCCCAGGGAAGCTCAAAGCCAGGCAAGGATGACAATAACCCTCCCACATGGATACCGTTTCACTTACACCCATTCCTGGGCAAGCTAAGGAAACGAGACCGGCCCCGGCTCTCCGGTGTGAAGGGCATGGGGAATGCAGCAGAGGATGCTGGGCCCTGCAGACCGCACGCTGCAGGACCAGGCTCTGGTTTGCATCCTGACCTGCTCCAGACACTGCTCACTGGCTGGTGCTGGAAAAAGCGGCTACTTCCCTGTGCTGGGTACTGAACCTCACAAGGTCAATGCGGCAGGGCAGGAGAAACACTGGCAAGAGGGGCCAGGCCCAAATCAGCCTCTTCATAACCTACCTTTGGCTCCCAGGCTGGAAGCCCGGGTTGTATCCCAGGGTTCCCAGTGAAACCACACAACGGGGGCTCCTGCCTGGGGCTGAAACTCTGGCACATGACACAAACCTGGTGCCTCAGGAGGCCTGAGCTGGCAGGCAGCTCCAGGCAGAGGTGGGAGGAGCAGCCGCAGCCCCGTTTCACACAGAAATCTCTCACGCTGTAATATAATCATAATTAGCAGAAATTAATCTGGTCTGTGACTGTATCCTGGCCAAAACCAACTGTTTGTTGTTCTTCACTTGGGCTGTCATAGCCCACGTTCAAGTGAGAAATGCCAATTCTTGTCTGGGGTGTGCAGGTACTCCCACGGGCCCAGGGGGGGTTGGCGACGATCCCTGCGCTGTTCCCAAAAAGGCAGGTGCTTCTGAGAAGCAGCCAGTCACCCCCCCAGCACTGCCAGCACCATTGGCACCTCCAGTGTCACAATGCCACCCGCCAGCCCCCCAAGGGATGCTGAGGGGTGGGGAGGGAGGTGATGGACAGGAGAGAAATGAAGAAGATCAGAATGCTTCCCGGAGAGCGAAGGCAGTCGGCAGTGGGGTTGTCATCTGGGCAGTGTTTCCCATCAGGAGGGAATGGGGAGGCATTCACGGAATTCTTCGTGCAGAGCTTCTGGCAAAAGCCACTTCCTCTGTGGCAAGAGAGGAAAAAAAAAAGAGCGAGATCAATAAAAACAAGGAAGAGGAGCTCTGACGTAGCTGCAGTTATAAAACTGTCCTGGACTCCCCCGTGACCTCACTGCAGCTGGGGGAGAGGCACGCACAGCCGAGGGGCGCAGCCCGGGACAGTGCATGGAGAGGAGCTGGTGGGACAGGGACCTCCCGGTGACCAGGCTACCTCTTTCTTCATGCAACTGTGCCCCAGCAGGACCCGGTCAGGATACAGATCCAAAGGGAGTGTGAGATGCCAAGATACCAGCGCTGATCTGCCTGAGCCCAGCTGGAAGAACAGCCCTTGCCTGCCACCTCCCCAGAGCTAACAGTTAAGTGACACCTTTGCCTTCATCCCCACCCCACCTTCCTCTCCCCCAGCACCCACAGCCAGCAGCTATGCTCCCCCCACACTCCCCTGGGACAGGCAGCGCTCTCCCCACATCCTCTTCCCACTGCCCTGCACTTGTCTTCTGCAGCTCCTGGTGATCGTCCCTCTCCCTCCCCTCCCACTGTCCTCCCCCACCCCAGTACATCCCACTTGCCCCCCACTGACGCCTTCCCAGTGCAGGGAGCTGGCGAGGGGCCACACAGCTCAGCCCCGGCTTCTCCAAGCCACTAACTCCCAATCTGCTCCGACCACAGGCAGGGACCACATGTCCCCATCACCTGCCCAGCATCCATCCATGGAGCTGAACCACATGTCCCCACCTCCAACATCACCCATGCTGACCAGCCATGAAGATGGCGAGTGCTGGATAGATGTCACCGACCTGGCCATAGACAGTGTCATGCTGCTCATCTGCCTCTGTGGGCTGGTGGGGAACGGGACCGTCCTCTGGCTCCTGGGCTTCAGAATCCGCAGGAATCCCATCACTGTCTACATCCTCAACCTGGCTGTTGCCGACCTCACCTTCCTCCTCTTCATGGTCGCCTCAGCCATCTTCTACATCATGAAGAATGTCTCCTGCTCCACTGTTGTGTCCATCGTGTACCTGAGGTCACTTTTCCTGCTCTCGCTCTTCTCCTACAACATGGGTCTGTATCTCCTGACGGCCATCAGCATAGAGAGGTGTGTGTCCATCCTCTGCTCCAGCATCCACCGTCCCCAGTGCTTGTCTGCCATGGTGTGCTCTCTGCTCTGGGCCCTCTCCATTGCTGTCATTGCTGCAGTGACTTCTCTGTGCCTGTGGCATGAGCATGAGCACTGCCAGATAGCTCTCATCTCCATGTACGTCCTGAACTTCCTCATCTTTGCTCCATCCATGGTCATTTCCAGCACAATTCTCCTCATTAAGGTCCACTGTGGATCCCAGCAGCACCAACCCAAGAGGCTCTACATTGCCATCTTCCTCACTGTCCTCCTGTTCCTCCTGTTCGCTCTTCCTCTCAGCATCTGGAATTTCCTGCAGCAGTTCAGCTACATCATCGTGCCCTCCCAGGTTGTTTTCCTGCTTGCCTGCATCAACAGCAGCCTCAACCCCTTCATCTACTTCTTGGTGGGGAGCTGCCGGAGGCAGTGCTCCTTGGGGTCCCTCCGGAACGCCTTACGGAGGGTCTTTGAGGAGCAAGAAGGCAACATGGCATGCAGCAATGACACTACAATGGATGCCCTTGCACCAGCCTTGTGAAGCCTTTCCACCACTCTGCTGAAGGCCCAGGGACAGCGACTGAGGGTTTCCTTGAGTGCCCAGATGAGTAAATCCCGAGGTCACCTTCACGCGCTGAAATCCTGCCCCACTCTGCCCCCCATAACCCCCCTCGTCATGCCAGGTCCCCATGGGATGGGATGCTCTGCAGGGAGCATGCAGGAGCATGGCATTTCTCCTCCCCTGACAGCCCACCCCAAGTCACAGGGAACTTTTCTCCCACAGGAAACGTGCCCCAGAGGACCCTGCTCCTGAAACACTACTTCCCCCCTCCCTGCTTTTTGGGATGAGTATGGCCTTAGGGCAGGGGCACAGAGCGGGGATAAAACCCCTTGGGTGTCCTGAGCACCCCCCCTCCCATCGCATGTGCCAGCCTACGCAGCCCCTCTGAGCTCTGCTCGCCTCCCAGTGCTGCCGGGTGGTTCCACTGTCCCACACTGGGCTTGGCTGAGGCCCCACTGCCCTCCCCTCACCCCGGTACCTGGGTTCCTGTATCCCACTGCTGCCCGGTACCAATAAACAGCATCACACACCCGGAGCTGCTGTCGGTCGTGTGCCAGCGCTTGCCAGCTTCACCTGGATCCTGCTGCCAGCTGGGGGGCAGGGAATGGGACGGGGACACACGTGTGACTCTTGCTCTCCATAGTGAAACTGATGCCACTGCCCACAGCTGGGACTCAGACAGCAGAGCCGCTGTGGGCTGGGACAGTGCAGCGGGAAGGGGACACCTGGGGGACCCCAGGCTGCCCAGTGCAGCCTCTCCCACTGGCACGGGTGGGACTGGTGCTCCTCCTGTCCTGATGAGTGCGGGCACCCCCATATTCCACCCCCCTGTCACCCTCACCATCCCCTGCCCCTTCCCACCAGCCCCCCCACATCCCATGCCCCTGTCACCCCCACCATCCCCTGCCCTTTCCCACCACCCCCTTCCACATCTCCCCATCACCCCCCCAATCTCCTTCCCTTTCTCCTCATCTACCCCACGTCCCCCCGACATCACCCTCCCCATCCCCTCCCCCTTCCCACCAGCCACCACCTCCCACATCAACCCCACCCATCCCCCCCCCCCCCCCCCCCCCGATGCAGCCCCCTGCCAGCCCCCCGCCCAGGGCTCCAGTGCCTCCCCATGGGCTGCTCAGCCTGGGATACCCCATGGCATTTGGGCGTTGTGGCATATTGTGGCACAGCCTCGGAGCAGGATGGATGCCGAGACAACTTTATTACACTCTGCGAGCACATTTATTCCCACAAGCCCCTCCCTCCCTCCCTCCCTCCGGGGATTTCCACAGTTTCTCTGTACTTTTCCAGTGCCCCTCACAGCCTGTCCACATGCAGCCCTTCAGCCGTTCTGCTGCTGGCCTGCTACTCCTGTGGGTACTGCTCCCACTGCTTGTTGGTCAAGGCCTCACGGCTTCCCCAGGGTCTTGTCAGGGATGGTGGGTTGATATCACCTGCTCTTCTATCTCCCAGACCTCCCCAAAGTCTTACCAGGGGTGGCAAGATGATACCATCTGCTCCTCCAACTTCCAGGTTTCCCCAAAGTCTTATCAGGGACTGTGGGCTGACACTGCCTGCCCCTCCGACTCCCACATCTCCCCCTTCTTTGTTTTGCACAGATACCTGCAACACCTGCTTGATTGCATTAGTAACAGCCAAGCCAGGTAGCTTGAACACACACTGAGATACTACAAGAAGTAAGTACAGTAACACAGCTGTGGCCAGTGGCCATTTGACCCATGCCCTGAGTCCAGCAAGCCATCCTGCAAAGGGGTTCCAACCTGTTTCCACCTGCAACTGTTGGGTCAACTGCTTCAGCGTTCGCATGCTTTTATGAATGGACTTGGAACAGTCGGAGAGATTCATAAAACACAGCCTGTCAAAACAAAGCCCATCAAAGATTCTAAAATTCGGCCTTAGGGCCTCAGTCCTCCCCAGAGCCATGTGTCACCCTCTTTGCCTGATGATAGCGTGATGAGTGCAGGTGTTGTTCAGTATCACAGAAGTATTGGGTGTTAGAAGGGTTAGTCGTCCAAGACTGCAGGGTCCCCCCATTATATGGGACAGCAGGATTGCGCCCCAAGCGTGATCCCCACCTATCAACCCCCCACTTTTGTGGCCAGGTCACTGGAGCATTCGTGGGTCGCGAAATGTTCCCGGAGGTGTAATTACACCATAGTGACACATCCCAGTGCACTGGCAATGATGGGGTCACATCAGTTCTCAGGGAGGTGTTTGTCCCTGTATAATTAAAGTGTAATCAAACATCCATTTTTATTGATCCCAACAAGTCTAACTCCTGGGGTTCCACAGTACCCACCAATCCCAGCTGTCAACGGGAGCGTTGAGGACAGGTGATGTTAACGGTATCGCCCACTCGCCCAGCGGAACACTCACCAGACAGGGGCTAAACGGATTCATGGGTGAACTAGTGGATAAGCAAAATGTGTCTTGCCCTGTTACGTTGGCAAGCGCTACCCAGACATTTTGCTTTGGGTGTGAAGGGATCCGTGGCATTGTTAGTCCACCTGCGATGAAGATGCTCGTCAAATGCCAAAGTGAGTGCTGGATGGATCCACTGAGGGCCATTATCTATGGAGACACAAGCACACTCTCGTCCCCACGTTATTAAAGGGACGGCCTGACCCCATTGTCGAGTTCCCGGGTCACAGACCTCTACCAAGGCCTTGCCTAGATCCTCCTGTGAGCGCTGACAAAACTGGCGTACTACTGGAGGCGTATCATTGACCTCTTGATTTAAAACAGTAAGAACATCAAGAGCTTTCTGTAATCGCCTCTGGGGAGAGTATCCCTCTCTCCCCTTTTTTTGTTTCATGGGCCTTGCTTTCAGGGTGCCATGAGCACATCGCACGATGGGAGACTGAGGGGTACCTGTGCAGTGCTTTACTCCCCACTGCTGCAGAGAGGCGGCGTTGGTGTGAGAAAGATACCCTGGCCCATTACCAGTTTTTATCTGCAAAGGGACTCCTGATGCTGCGAGTGCCACTAACAGGTGATGCCGGATGTCCCACACCTCTTCTCCTGTGTGTGCTGATGCAAAAAGACACACGGAAAATGTAGGAATAGAAACATGGATGTATCTTAAAACAGCCAAATTCACTAATGTGTGTGACCTCTGTTTGCCAAATTTGAAGGGGTGCCGGGCCTCGAGGGGTGACCCCCACTGGAGGTGCTGCAGCAGCAGGCCAGCAATCAGGACAAGCTTGGGCGGTCTGTCGTGCTTCATCCCGGGAAAGGTGGAACACAGGGTGCGTTTGCACTTTGGTGTGCAACAAACGCACTCGCTGAAACACATCGGGGAGGGTAACCGTTCCAGCAGGAGCATCAGCCAGTCGGTTTCCCTGCACTGTGGGTCCAGGCCAGGGCTGCATGGGATCTAATGTGCGTTATAAAATAGGGGTGGCATCACTGGTTTTACAGACTTCAGAGTTCTCTAAGCAAAGCATAAAGAGAGGGGTTTCCTACATCCTTGAGGTAAGGCCCCTCTAAGCAGACAGCTAGGCCAGTAACATACGCTGAGCCAGAAACAATATTGAGCGTTTGAGGAAATCTACAGAAGCACCAGACCACAGCACAAGCCCTACAACTTGTGGGGTCCCAGACACCTCGATATCATTTTCCCAATCCCCTGCTGAGTTCCTCCATACTGTAACTGAATTCCCTGTTTTTCCAGAGCCATCTATAAAACAGGGTGAGGGCATGCAGAATAGATGTTGAACTGAGGTTGGAATCCCTCGTCCAATAGAGCCTAAAGGCACAAATAATTGATGATGTGGAAGGTGTACTGAAACCAGCCAGCGTGGTTTGAAGAGGTTGACTTGACTGTAAAAGCTGGTCTACTTGATGTTTTGTCATTGGCAAGATGATTGAGTGTGGATCACACCCCATCAAGGATACAAAGGGAGAATGCCCCCCATCCCCACCCCCTCATATCAGCATTGCTATTAGTCCATGGCTGGTACAACTGTTTTCATGAACTGATGTGGAAGAAAAATCCATTCCAAGATCACAAGGGGGTCTCTGGCTCTAGGATCCCACTGCCCTAACAGTCCAAAGGGTTGGAAGAGTGAATGTATAACATACAAGGTAACAGGCAAATTTTCATGTACCCTATGGCTTTGTCACTCGTTCTAGGCTTGTGATACCCATGATGATGATTCCTTTCAGGATCCCCCTTCAGTAGTTGAAACAATGGATGTTGTTTCAAGCCAAACAGGGGTTGAACCCAATTTAGTGCTCCAATAATTTTTGTAGATCGTTAAGTGTCTTTATCTGAGGGATGAATTTCACTTTCTGTGGCATAATGTTTTGATCGTAGATCTTCCAGCCTAGGTATTGCCAAGGGGACACAGTTTGGACCTTTTCTGGAGTAACACAGAGTCCAGCGGCCTGAGAAACAGCATGTATGTCTTCTTGCGTCTGAGATGCAACCAAAATATCATCCATGTAGTGATAAATCAGGACTTGCAGATGATTTCGGTGCATAAGGGTCAATGCCTGAGCAACGAAGCATTAACAGACGATAGGGCTGTTGCACATTCCCTGTGGCAAGACAGCCCAATGATATCTTTGATGTGGTTCCGCTGCATTTTCTGATGGGATGGAAAATGCAAAGCTTGGTGCATCCAAGGGATTTAAAGGTGTGGTAAAAACCCAGTCCTTTAAGTCGATTACTGTTATCTGCCATCGTTGAGGAAGCATGGCAAGGGAAGGTAGCCCAGGCTGCAGGGCTTCCATGGGGTCAATGACAGTGTTGATTCCTCTGAGATCCTGCAGCAAACGCCACTTCCCGCTTTTCTTTGGGATGACAAAAACTGGAGCATGCCATGAGCTGGTGGATGGATCAATCCGACCGGCATGGAGCTGTTCTACTATGAGAATCCTGAGTTGTCGCAGCCTCTCCTGTGACAAAGGCCACTGAGCCACCCAGACAGGGCTATTAGTTTTCCAGGGAATGGCAGGAGTTTGCTGCACATCAGCAGCCCCTATTGTAAATTCATTCCAAGCTTCATCTTCCATCGGCCGAGTACATCACGACCCCACAGAGAGGATGGAAGGGGGAGCACGAATGGTCTGACAGCTGCCATTCACCCCTCTGGCCCCAGGATGGCTATCGCCTCCTGGCCCTGTCTCAGGGCAGCAGCCCTACCCACACCAGCCAAGGTGGCTGTAGACTGTACCAACAACCAGGACTGTTGCAGCAGTGATTGTAACATCAGCAGCACTGGCCATGAGACCACAGAGTGCAACAGGGGCCTTGAATCGAGAATGCTGGAGTTTACAAGTCAACACGGGGCGCTGCGATTGCAACTGTTGTGCCCAGAAAATTTGAGGAGCTCCAGTAGAACCGAACCCCCCAGTACCTCAAGCTCGCTTGGCAATGTTGGGTGGATTGGCCTTAAAGTAAATTAGTGGCACTATTCGGGTACCCCTAGGGATACGGCATAGCAGACTAGGTGTCCAAACCATTATGTTTACTCCCCCCGGTAATCAGTATCAGCGAGTCTTGGAATTACAAAGAGTCCTTGCAGAGAGGTCACTGATCTGCCTATCAACAAGGCACTTGTTCCATGCCCCAGAGGCCCTTTTAAGCCCGTGGGGATGATTTTAACCTTAGTATCACTTAATTCTGTGCCGCAGGCGGTGGATAGATCCACTCCAGCGCTTCCTGCGGTACTGGCAAAGAGCTGATCGGCATCGTTGGAACGTTCCTGGGGTGCACTTGGGTCATTGCACGTCCCTTGGGCGTGCTGCAGTTCCAGTTTCTCAGTGACAATAGTCGCCTGTCTTTGTCAAATTTAGGGTGGCATTGACTGGCGAAGTGTCGCCCCTCCCAACAATGAGGGCACAGCCCCGGTGGCTGAGCACTTTCTGGTGCCCGGGGACAGTTCTTGAAATGTCTCTCCTTCCCACAGGCCAAACACCTTGCCTTTATCGCAATATTTTGGAGCTGCATAAGTCCTTCTACAGGTATGTCCGCCTGACTGGCGGGGGACACATACCTCCCCTCTCCCACAAGTGCTTCCATGCCAGACCGCCCCGTCGGGGTGCCGTGGGGCTGTCCCGGACTATGGAGGGACTGCACGGTGGGCGACTCGCGCCATCCAGTGGTAAAAATGGCGTATTGCATCGGGATGACAACACGCAACCCATCAGTTTCCAGTCATAGGGAAATGCACGTCAGCGACGCCTTCCAGCAGAGCCCTTGTGAACGGGGCGGTCAGCCCATGACTTGTCATGGGTGGTGACTTGTCACAAACTTCTGAAGCTCCAGGAGTTTCATAGTCCAAAGGCTGCCAGCGGGGACCGTGCTGACAGCTGAGTGACACCGGGAATGCATTCAGCATCTCAGCATCTCCCTCCTCCCAGGCCCTCCAGCAGACATCACTCCAATGATCTGGGGGGTCAGGTGGAAAAGAACCCAGCTCTTCCACAGGGTCCACAGCTCCTGGATCGAGGAGATTGTTGGGAGGCTCTGAGTGGAAAGGGACATCAGGAAGTTTCCCACCTGTCTCTCCCTCAGAGGGAGGTGCTGTGGGTGGTAGCGGTGTCTCCGCTCGGTTGGGAGCAGAACCCTTGGAGCCAACATAGGCTTTCAAGGCCTCATAAAGAGTTCACCACAGCCCCAAAAGACTTGCTGCAGCCTTATCGTTCCTGGTGACCTTGTCCCATAGTAGGACTCCTGTTTCATCCCACAGCTCTGGGTCACAGATGGTGTGGGTGTTCAGTTGGGGCTCATGCTCCCCAGCCCATATTAACACGTTTCAAATTGGCTTTGTCTAGGGCCCGTCCCTCCTTACCCAAAACATGTTTCAGTCCACTAGTGACATTCTGTTGCTCTGTTGGGATGGAATTCCCCGTCGTGTTCTCAGCTGCTCACCTCCTGTCCAGCAGCCCGGCAATTTGCAGTGCACCTGGGCTTCCTCACAGCCCCTCATTCAGCTGAGCCGCCCCACCAGCATGACACTCAGTCTTGTCATCTTATTCCAGCTCCATGAATTCGGGCACCATTTGTGACATATTGTGGCACGGCCTCGGAGCAGGACGGGTGCTGGGACAACCTTATTACACTCTGCGAGCACATTTATTCCCACAAGCCCCTCCCGTCCCTCCGGGGATTTCCACAGTTTCTCTTTGTACGTCTCCACTGCCCCTCACGGCCTGTCCACGCGTGGCCCCGTCCACTCCTGTAGGCCCCCCCCCCTACTCCTGTGGGCACTGCTCCCACCGCTTGTTCGTCAAGGCCTCGTAGCTTCACAAAGTCTTGTCAGGGACGGTGGGCTGGTATCACCCACTCCTCCATCTCCCAGGCTTCCTCAAAGTCTTATCAGGGACGACAGGCTGATACTGCCCACTCCTCCATCTCCCAGGCTTCCCCAAAGTCTTATCAGGGAGGGCAGGCTGATACCACCTGCCCCTCCAACTCCCACAGTGGGGCTGTGCCTTTTTAGATACCCCCACCCCGCAGAGGCTCAGCCCCGGTGCTCCAGCCCCCCGCAAACCGCCCTCCACCCCCGCGATGGGCCAGAGAGGAGCGAGAAGCAGCGGCTGGAGCCAACAGCGTTTCCTGGGGCGGGAGCAACGGGCCGAGGCCGGGCAGGGCAGCGCGGCCCGGGAGGAAGGGAGAGACGGACGGACGGGGACTTTGCCGGGGTTCCCGCGGGCAGCGCCCGGACCGGGGCGGCAGGAGCGGGGCCGTCGGGCACCGTCCTCCGGAGCCCCGCACCGAGTCCCGGAGACCCGCTGCCCCCGGGGCTGGGGCAGGAGGGGCAGGGCAGTCCCCGGAGCGTGCCGGAGGTCTCCCCTCTCCTCTTCCCTCGCTGGAGGGCAGCAGAGCTCCGCGCTCAGTGCCGGGCGGCGGGACGGGGAGAGGGTGGGGTGAGGACGGGGATGGGCTGGGATAGGGAAGGAATTGGGGATGGGGAGAGGATAGGGATGGGATAGGGATGGAATTGGGGATGAGGATGGGATGGGATGGAATTGGGAATGGGATGGGGATAAAGATAGGGGTGGAATTTGGGATGGGATGGGGATTGGATCACAAGGAATAGGGATGGAATTATGGAGGGGGTGGGGATGGGATGGGATGGGATGGGATGGGGATGGAGCTGGGCATGGGATGGGGATTGGATCAGAAGGGATGGGGATGAAATTAGGGATGGGATAGGGGTGTAATTGAAGATGGGGATGGAATTGGGAATGGGATGGGGGTGGAATTGGGGATGGGGATTGGGTTGGAATGGATAGAGATGGGGATGGAATTGTGGATGGGATGGGAATAGAATAGGGATGGGGATGGGATGAGGGATAGAATTAGGGATGGGAAATGCAGGTGGGACAGGGAATGCAGGTGGGGAATGTGGATGGGATGGTATTGGGGATGGGGATGGGGAATGCGGATGGGATCATCCCAACATACAGCCACAGGAAGGAGAAAGGGTGGGCACCTGAGCATGAAGCTGGGGTGGGCAGCACGGCCGGTGTGATCACAGTGGCATCTTAGCTGGAGATTGTGGTGATGCCTGTCTCTTCAAAGACCCTTCGGAAGGCATCATGGAAGGACACCAAGGAGCACTGCCTCCAGCAGCTCCCCACCAGGAAGTAGATGAAGGGGTTGATGCTGCTGTTGATGCAGGCAAGCAGGAAAACAACCTGGGAGGGCACGATGATGTAGCTGAACTGCTGCAGGAAATTCCAGATGCTGAGAGGAACCCCAAAGATGAGAAAGAAGAGGACAGTGAGGAAGATAACAATGTAGAGCCTCTTGGGTTGACGCTGCCTTGAGCTACACTGGACCTTAATAAACAGGATCACGTTGGAAATGACCATGGGTGGAGCAAAGATGAGGAAGTTCAGGACATACATGGAGATGAGAGCTATCTGGCAGTGCTCATGCTCATGCCACAGGCACAGAGAAGTCACTGCAGCAATGACAGCGATGGAGAAGGCCCAGAGCAGGGAACACAGCACAGCAGACAAGCACTGGGGACGGCGACAGCGGTACCAGAGCGGGCAGAGGATGGACACACACCTCTCGATGCTGATGGCCATCAGGAGATACAGACCCATGTTGTAGGAGAAGAGCGAGAGCAGGAAAAGTGACCTCAGGTACACGATGGACACAACAGTGGAGCAGGAGACATTCTTCATGATGTAGAGGATGGCTGAGGCGACCATGAAGAGGAGGAAGGTGAGGTCGGCGACAGCCAGGTTGAGAACGTAGACAGTGATGGGATTCCTGCGGATTCTGAAGCCCAGGAGCCAGAGGACGGTCCCGTTCCCCACCAGCCCACAGAGGCAGATGAGCAGCATGACACTGTCTATGGCCAGGTCGGTGACATCTATCCAGCACTCGCCATCTTCATGGCTGGTCAGCATGGGTGATGTTGGAGGTGGGGACATGTGCTTCAGCTCCATGGTGGGAGGTAGGATGTGGTCCCCGGCTGCGGTCAGAGCCAAAGAGGAGTTAGTGGGACCCCAACGGATGTGTCAGGGAGAGCGGGTCCCGGCTACGTGGCACAGCAGGGCTGGGGATGAGGGGTGATGGGAGGGGTGGGAGGCAGCTGCCTCACCCGTGATGGGCTGGGGGGGTGAGTGCAGAGGAAAGGTTGGAGGGGCTCCAGGCACTCTGAGCGGGGGCACACATGGGAGCAGTGAGAGGGGCTGCAGGGAGCTCCGGGGAGACGCGAGCAGCTCCCAGGGCTGGGCTCCAGTCCCGACCCCCTACCTTTCCAGGCAGCAGCCTGAGGCCGACCTGCCCACGGATCCGAGCAGGGCACACTCCCTCCCTCTGGCTCACCTTGCCACAGTCTTCTCAGATGAGGAGAACCCGGGGGAGGGTGGTCTCTGCCTCCTCAGAAGACCCAAGCAGCCCGTCTCCTCCAAATAAAGCTGCTCTTTGGGGCGTTTCTGCAAGATCACGGGTCAGGTGGTAAGGGAGCAGTGGGCAGTTTCAGAGACACAGGCTGCATCACTGAGCCTCTTCTCCTGTCAAATTCCTGTTGGTCTTGCGGGAAAGGAAATGTTTTGTCCAAGGAATACCCCAGAGGATGCCTACTGCAGCCACTACATCTTGCTGTGAAAGAATCTCGATGCTTTTAGGATTCAACCTGATATCTCATTAGACTGGTAATTACCACCTTCCTAATTGTTTTATTGTGCTCCAGTCTCCTCCCCCGACCCTGGCCTGATGTTGGTATCCTTCTAAGGCTGTTGATTACTGCAGGCATTTGCTTCCCAGCCTCCCTGGCTGCTGTTTCTTCTCCATCTTTGGCGTGCATCCGGCCTGGGTGGGAATTTGGTGTTGGAGCCATCAGTTCAGACTTCCCCCAGTTGGTCTGGGGGCCACAGTGCCCTCCCAGCTGGGCTGGTGCCCACCAAGGGAGGCTGGAGGTGTGGGGGCCAGTATTGGAGGTAGGAGAGCAGGAGATGAGGCAGCCACAGGGCTGGGGGGAATGGCAGGGACTGGCATATGATCCCCCCCTCCCAGAAGCACCCGCTCATCCCTGACTTGGGATGGCAGAGGAGAGCACTGACCAGCAGGAAGGGGGTCTGGGGAACCTTCAAGCTAGGATGTGGGGGGTATGGTCTGTCCTTCCTCCCCAGAGTAGGACCAGCTGCCCTCCGTGTTCCCGTGGGTGGGGGGACACAGCCGGTTGGCAGGCAAAGCACTACCCCCAATACCGGGTGCCCTCTGCTCCTCCAGCAAGGGCAGAGAGCTGATTCTTCTGCTTGTTAAGCTGGCTAATTGCCGCTAGGACTGCTGACCCCCCTGCCTGGCTCACCTGGTGCACCCACAGCAGGTCTGCAGGAGCCAGCAGGAGGGGACACCCCACATCCCAGATCCCTCACATCCAAGCATCCTCTGAGCTCCCAGCTCCCAGAGCCCAGCCACAGAGGTCCTGGTCCAGGAGGAGGTGGTCAAAGTCAGTGCAGGGTCCGCGCACGGCACCGTCTGGGCCCCTGGGAAGAGCATGGGGCCGGCAAGTCCCCAAGCAAAGCGGGGTGTTGCAGCTTGTCCCCACCAGCATGCCGGGGTCACCAGGACCATGGGCTGGAGATAGGGCTTCCTGGTAGGACGTGGCTCGGCTCAGCACCGCCGGGCACGGCATGGCACATGACGAAAGGGGTGGCACTGGGAGGGGGAGTGCTGGAGCTGTGAGTCACCCCCCCCCGGCACCTCACTCCACCCTGGACTTTGCCTCCCATGGATACTCAGAGCAATAAACTCCAGAGTCTGGGGCAGCCCACGCCTGTGGTGGACACTCAGCACTCCGGGGCACACGCGTGTGTTCGCATGCACAAGGGT
This sequence comes from Porphyrio hochstetteri, assembly GCA_020800305.1. Taxonomy (NCBI): domain Eukaryota; kingdom Metazoa; phylum Chordata; class Aves; order Gruiformes; family Rallidae; genus Porphyrio; species Porphyrio hochstetteri. The sequence goes on from CM036908.1 coordinate 34,068,283, forward strand.
GGGAGCGTGCAACCGTGTGCAGGAGGGAGGCGTGGGCACGCGAGGGCGAGCCATGCAAGCGTGTGCCTGAGCATGTGCGTACACCGGCGGGCGTGCAAGAGATCCTGCGTGTGCAAGGAGGAGCCGGGTGTGCAAGGAGGGCTGGGTGTGCACAACAGAGCTGCACACATGGGATGGAGCCACGCACGCGTGCCCATGCATGCAACAGGTGGCTGCACACATGTGCGAGCAGGCGCGGCGGGAGGCAGTGAGTATGGTGTGCACGCACGCGTGTGCCGCAGTGAGCAGCGTGTGCCACGCGTGCAGCAGCACCCACCTGCCGAAGGGGCCCAGGCACACGCATGGAGCTGCCCCATGCACCGCGGGCAGGGTGCCGTGAGCATGATGTGATGCCCGTACGTGCGTGGGCACCCTGCCAGCAGTACCGTCGCTGCCGCCATGGCCCCAACCCCGATGGGTGATGCGAGCGGGCGCGGCGGGCGAGTGGTAGCCACACCCTGGGCCAGGCGGGTGCCTTCGGACACCCCGTGCCCATCCCCACTGAGGCCCTGCAGGTTGTGTGGCCCCGACAGCTGCTCCCATGCAGCAGGAGTGTGGGGAGCAGAGCCCAGGGCCCCCCGAGGCTGAGGTCAAGGCCGTCATCGTCGGGGATGGGGGCTGCGGGAAGACGTCTCTGCTGCTGGCTTTTGCCAGGGGTGACTTCCCCAAGGTACCGTCCCATCTGTCCCCATGGGACCCTGTCACGGGTGGGGGTTCAGGGTCCCTGCGCGGCTCCCCACACTGACCTGATGAGGAAAGGGGGGGTACTGCGGGGAGCGGCGACAGGGGCAAAGGGTGTCTGACGTGGAGCAGGACAGGCACGGCGGCGGTGGCAGAGTCCTTTGCAGGGGGATATGGGGCAGGGGGGGCTGGGGCAAGGGGTGGCCCAGCCTGGGGGTGACAGGAGTCCAGGAGGGGTCACCTTAGCAGGTGGATGGTCACCTCTGTGCCTTGCCTGGGGGGGGGGGGGTCATGGGACAGGGAGCAGTGCCTGTCCCGCAGGGAGGGCACGTATGGGACCTGGGGAGGGGGGTTGGGAGTGGGGGATAGCCTGTGGACACCCCAGGACCGCCTGAGAGCTGGCACTGCCCTGGGCTGGGGGGCACAGTCCCAGGGTGGTGGGGGACACAAAGAGCATCCCCACCCCACCTGCCCTGGGGGGGCACCACCATCTCCTACCTCCCTGTTTCCCACTCTTGAGCCCAGGTACCTCCCGGTGCCCTGTCCCGCAGCCCCCATGGGGGTTCCCTCCACCACTGTCCCCCCCCAAACAGCACGACCTGTCTCATGCCCTCTCACCCCCTGGCAGGCCTACATCCCCACCGTGTTTGAGAAGTACACAGCGTCCCTCCACGTTGGCAGCAAGCTGGTGAAGATCCACCTCTGGGACACTGCAGGTCGGATGGGGGAGTGGGACAGGGTGGGAAGTGATGTCATCGTGTGTGTGTGTGTGTATCCCAGCCGACGGGTTTTGGGATGTCTCATACCTTGCAGGGGTGTTGGGGGGTTGCAGGAGAGGCAGGTTGTTAACCCACAGCTGGCCAGCCACCAGTCCCAAGGATGTCCCTCTCGGCAGTACCACCCTGCTGTCCCCAGAGCCCCCCAGGTGCCCAGGTTGGGGGGGACCCAGCCCCCAGCCCAGTAGGGAACTGGTGTGCGATGGTTTTCTTCTCTGCCCAGCAGGACAGGAAGACTATGACAGGCTTCGCCCACTGTCCTACTCCGACGCCAACGTTGTCCTCATCTGCTTTGACGTCACCAGCTCCAACAGCTACGACAACATCTCCACAAAGGTAACGCAGCCCCCGGGGCAGGTGGGGGGGAAAGGGGGGTGTCCTCTCCATGGGAGGTGGTGCGGAGCCAGAGCTGCCCCCCACCCTGTGTCCCCATCCCTGGGGTGACACGTCCCCCGCATCCTGCAGTGGTACCCGGAGGTGAACCACTTCTGCAAGGGCGTCCCGGTGCTGCTGGTGGGCTGCAAGACGGACCTGCGGCCTGACCAGGAGGCTCCACGCAAGCCCCAGGAGGGACGCCCAGACCACATCACCCACCATCAGGCAAGTGCCACCCACCACCCCACGGGCACGGGGGACGGCCAGGGAAGGCAGCTGGTGGATGTGGTGGATTTGGGGTGGGTTGGTTGGTCTGACCCCACAGTTTCCCGCAGGGAGAGGCCATGGCCCGGCAGATCCGCGCTGTGTGCTACTTGGAGTGTTCGGCCAAGTACCAGGAGAACATCAGGGACATCTTCACGGAGGCTTGCCGTGCCGCCCTGGGTACCGCCCACCGCAGGCGACGCAGGAGGGGCTGCGTGCTCTGCTGACTACCCCCCCTTCCCCCAAGAAACTCCAAAACCCCCGGGACCGGCGGCTACACCACTCCGGCGCCGCTCCCGCCTGCAACTGGAGATCCCACCGGGCGCTAAGGGGCTCCAACCGGTCCCGGAGCGAATGGACCGATGCGATTTTGGGATGGTGAAAGGGGGTGGGGATGGGGGGGTGACACGGGGACACGATTCTGCCATTAAAGCTGATCGCTCCTTGGCGCGGATCTGCGGGAAGGGCGGCGACGGTACCGGGGTGGGGGGGCGAGCGGGGTAGGGGCTCCGGTAACGGAACGGAGAGGCTACGGGAGGGCAGGACCGGGAACCGGCAGCGGGGAAACACGTGTCTCCCGGTGGTGCGCCGGTGAGCACGATCCGTACCGCTCTCTGCGTGCACACACATACACACGCATAAGGTGCTCCCAAGTGTGTGCGTGGGTCCCGGTACGTCCCGGTGCTCGGCCGGCTGCCCAGCCCCTGCGCACCAGTGAACGGGGAGCAGCGGCGGCGCCGTGCGCACGCGTAGAGAGATAAGGGGGCGCGGCCCCACGGCGGGGGCAGAGCCACTGTGGGGCGGAGGCTCCAATGGGGCGGAGGCTCCAACGGGGCGGAGGCTCCAACGGGGCGGAGCCACCCTCCAGGCCGCGCTCGCTCCCGTGCCGTTGGGGCGGGGCCGTTGAGGTGCGTGCGCGTACCCGCGCGACGCCCCGGCGGCTAAACGGGGCCGGACGGGAGGGAGGCCGCGGCGCATGCGCACGGCGGGCGGCGGGGGAGGCGGCGGGAGGGGGGGTCAGGGGAGGTTGCAGGCGGCGCAGGCGCAGTGCGGCGCCCGAGTCAGTGTGTATGTGAGACTCTGACGGGTTCAAAATGGCGGCGGCGGCTCCTGTGTGAGGAGGGGAACCGCGTCCCGGCCGGGGGGCGGCGGCGACGGGGCACGGCGCGGCGGGCGGTGAAACCGCTGGCGAGCCCGGCGCCCAGTCGCGGGGGTTGCGGCGGGGGAGCGGCGGCGGGAGGTGTAGGGGAGATGTGGGGGGGTGGGGGGAACGCGGCGCCGGGCGGACGCGGCGCCGGGCCGGGGAGCGGGGCCCGCAGGAGCGGGCAGCGGCCCGGGGCAGCCGGCGGGGCTGTCAGCGCCCGCTCGCCGCGGTGCCCGCGCCGGGGGCGGCGGGACGCGGTGTGGGTGAGGGGCGGGGGGAAGAGGAGCGGGCGGCGGGGTCGAGGGGGCTCGGGGCGGCGGGCCGGGCCCGGGCCCGGGGCGCGATCGCCGCCTGACCCCGGGGGTTCCTCCTCCATCTCTTCTGCTTCCCCCCGTCTCGGCGCTAGAAGAGGACAAAGGCGCAGGAGAGACCTGGTGAGCCGCTCGCGGGGGGCGGTGGCGGGGGGTGGGGTGGGGGTGTCCGTCCCCGGCCGACCCCTGAGTTTCCGCGAGTCCCCCCCGAGAGAGGGACCCGGCGGCGGGTCGGGGCCGCGGGCGGCGGGGCCGCTGCCCCGGACCGGGAGGGTGCGGGCGGGTCTCCTCTCCCTTGCGGCCCCCCGAAGAGGCCGAGCCGGGAAGTTGTTGGGCAAGGGGCGGCGGGGCGGGCGGCTCCTGGGGCTGGAGGGTGCCGGCTGACAGCTCCCCTGGGACTGACGTCCGGAGCGCCGTCCCAGGGCTTCCACCGCCGCCGCTTTGTTCTGCCGGGCCGGGCTCGGCTCCCTCCCTCCCGGCCCGGTGGCGGGGAGCGGGGGTGGGGGGGACGGGGGGGACGAGGCCGCGGCGGCGGGGCCGACCCGGGACGGGCCTTTACCGCGGGGGTGTGCTGGGGCCGGGGAGTTACCCCGCGCTGTGGCGGCGGGGGCTGCGAACGGGCTGCCGGGCTTGGAGCGTTCCACTCCGTGTGTTTATCAACAGAGTTTGCACAAGTGTAGCGAAACCCTCTGCGAGCGGGGCGGTGCGGTCCTGAGCCAGTACCGGCGGCTGGGATGGGGCTGGAGGGGGGAGGGGGCAGATGCTAGCCGGGCTTGACACACTCCGCTGTCAAACCGCGCTCGGGATGGGGGGGAAGAGCGGGATGACCCGGGGTCTCTCCACGCTACTGTAGCGGTTCTGTAATGCTACGCGGGGTGGCAGGTTCTTTCCCGAAAGTCTGGCGTGGGCATAGCCACGGGGAGCGAGACCTGGGATGTACCTAGGCTTTGGTTTCTTTCTGTTCCTTTAAAAGAAAGGCGGGGAAGAAAAGACAGTTTAGATGCCATCTGATGCCTTGGGAGGCTTTCCCGTGTTGTTGTGCGTGTCAGGAGGTGGCAGGTTTCGAGATCCGAGCGTGTAGGTCTCCTCAGGACAGGAGGTAGTTCCCTACCCACAGCCATGCTCTGGCACGGTGCGTAGGAGAGACCCGTATGCCTTCCCCGGTCCCGGGACGTGTTCTGTCCGTGCCACGGTCCAGCATATGCAGAGGACGGCTGGGCAGAGCTGGTTCTTTATGTTTAATCTTGTGCTTTGGGGAAACCAGGCTGCTCCCCAGCTGCTGTCGGGTGTTTGAGAGCAGCCTGCCTGTTTGGTATCCCACTGCGGGCTGAGCGAGCTGCTGCTCGTGCTGGTAGTAGTGTGGAATGGAGGCCTCTTCCCGGTCTGAAACCTGTGGCTCATGTCGTGTTACAGGACAGTTGGTAAAGTCATTTCCCCTAGGTCATGCCGAAAGTTAGAATGGGAACGTTAAAAGTTGAGGTGGGCTCATCAACAGCATTCACTTAGCCCCGCACAGCGGTATAGAACCGGCCTCAAAATGAGCAAACAAACAAGGGGTGTAGGTGTCTCATGTCTGTCTTGCCCTGCTTCACGCTTTCCCTTTGACTTCAAAGGAGGAAGAGGAGGAAGACAGCAGCCCTGGAGTGTCCTTCTCACTCTCTTCAGAAGAGTCGGAGATGGAGCCTGAAGAAGAAAGGATCCGTTACAGCCAAAGACTGGTCAGTATTGGCCCTTAACAGCTAAATTCTGTTCTTGGTTCTGTTGCAACTGAAGCAAGAAAAGGCTTTTACAGGCAACAGGTTTAAAAGACAAAAAAAGCACCATAAAAAGTTGTGTGGTGGATCACTGCAGCCTGCCCCGAGGTATCAGCTCAGCTGGCAGTGGGTCCGGTGGTTTTGTGGGTGCTGTGTGTGCCATGGGGTTTGCTGTAACGAAGGGTGCTTGGCTGCTGAACTCTGGAAGAGGGGAAGGCTGGGGGCTGATGCCGGGTAAGAGGCTTTGCAAAGCTGCTGGAGAGGAATATGAAGTGCATGTCGGTGGAGTTTCTGCCACTCGGGTTTTCCCTGTGTGCCTGCAACAAGCAGAGCAGCAGAAATACGGGTTGTTACCATTATGTTGACCCAGACTCGATCTGCGTGTGCTGTGAAATCTGAGAAAACTAGCTTCAGCTTCAAGCTGGGATTTACTTGTGCCTGTGTGCACGTGTCTTCTCCTGGTGCTCGCTTTTGGAGGGAGCTGTAGTTTGGTCCTGTCAGGAGCTCTGGCTTGTCTGATGCCTGCGCTGCTGGTCAGGGGGCCACACAGAGCTGCCGGTCTGGGATTTGGGGTGTAACTGTGAGTTGTTTAGGAGCAGCTGCTCTGAGAGCCCAAGGTGATGCTCCTGGAGATCCCAAAGAAGGAGGAGAGCTGCTGTTTCTCCCACAGGTCGGTTTTGAGTTGTTTGGAGGCAGCTGTCAACTCGCTGGGAAGAGCGAGTGTCAGCTCCGTGCCGCTCTGTCAGGGCGGTATGCGCACCCTCACCTTCAGGGTGCTGCCTGTCAAGGTAAATCCTTATCCTTTAATACCCTGAAATCAGCAGCGTGAGCAAGCAGTTCTTGTTGCTCTTCTGTTGCTGCTGCGTGCCCGGCCATAGAAAGGGTGCTGGGGAGTTGGAGCCCGCATGCACCTCGTAGGTGGCCCAGGGATAGAAACCCTCTAGTGAGGGTAGCAGCGGTTCTTCGGCGCTGTTCCCTGTGGAGAGGACACCACATGGGCCAGGGCTGTCTGAATGCCCGGTTTACTGGAAGCGCCCTTCTCTCCTGCTGCTGTGGGGTGTCTGCTGCGTGTCTGTGTTTTGCAGAGAGGATTCTGTACTAGATGATCTGGTGACAGGTGTCTGTCCCTGGAGTCAGCCACCTCAGCCTGCTTCAGGAAACCAAAGCGACTCTGATTTGAAGTGGGATTTAATCTTTTCTCTTTTCCGAGACGATGCTTGCACACAGAAAACCCCAAAACCAAACCCAAAACAAACAGCAGTACATCTGTGGGCCCCTCAAGATGGCTTGGGTTTTTCCCCCCGATGCTTTAACTTGGTGACACCATTGCAAGCAGCAGTCCCACCTCCTCTGATCCACTTGTTCCCGTAATTGTGCGGCACACAGCCCAAGGTACTGGTTTGACTGGGGGGTGACTGTTTCTAGAGGATAGCTTCTCACCAAGGTGCTGCCAGCTTATGGTTTTGATTAAACTACAATCTTGGCTACGCTTTGATCAGCTGAAGTACCCAAAATGACTGGACAAAGACAGACAGGTGAAGGGAACCGGCAGCCAGGAACTTATCGGGTCAAAATACTTACAGACTGAAAGTTGTTGGGGAGTCGCTGTCCCGCTGCAGGTGGCCTGGACTCCAGCAGAAGGTACTAAGCTGGATAAATGGCTGCACGCTGATGAGCTCGGTGCTTAAGGGGCTTGGGAAGGCACATGGGCAGCAAGCAGAGGCCAAGGCTCACCTAGGCTTCCGTGGTTTGTGGGCACGTTGTCTCTGCTGCCAAGAGGAAGAGGAGGAGGCATGACCTCTGTGCAGTAGGTGAGGCTGACTTCATGCCACCTCCTTCGCTTTTTCCTGGGAGCTTCCACCTCCTTACGCTCTCTTGCTGTCCCAGTGATGCTCCCTTGTTGAAGGACCTTTAAAAATACCTCTTCTTTTCAAGGTGCATGCTTTCAAATGTGGGGAGCTGCTATCTCAGCTGGTGTTTCGGGCCTTTGCGGAATGAGGTGTCTACAGGTGAATTATCCAGGAAGCCAGGAATGCCAAATACAACTTGGAATATCCTGCTCCTACCTGTGCCTTGGTCTTGGGAGTTGGTTTTAAGTACTAAGTTTCAGGCAGGGAAGCGGGTTGCTGGCAGTACGGAATGTTTCTGCTGCTGTGAGCTGTGTTTCTTGTTTGTGTCTGAGGATGGATGTGGGTGTGATAGCAAAAGAATAAACGTGTGGGGGGTTTTTTAAATAACAAATCCAAGCGTGATGGTAGTCCTACCAGCCAGGCAGCCTTGGCCAGAGCAAGTGGTAGTGGTGGAGACACAGGATTCGTTTCACAAGTAGTCTGGTTTGGTGGTACCAGCAGCCTGAGGTGGCGAAAGAAGCTTTCTGTCTGGTGTGGGGCAGCAATGACACCAGCAGTGTCTCTTGGCTGACTGGTTCCCATCAGGGTGTAGAAGAGGTCCTGAGCGTTTCATGAGCAATGCCATTACCTTCCTCTGGCTCAACAAAAATCACATCTGTGTATGTTTCCTGGACAGATTTGTCAGTATTAGTGAAAAATCTGGGTTTTGAGGAGAAATTCACCTCTGCTTCCGTTGTTGTGCTCCTGCAAGAGTCCTCTGCCAGTTCGCAGGCCCCTGTGCAGTACACCGCTTGCATCGGGCAGCTGTGCTGCCCTGACTCTGGCTGGTCTCCTATTTGGGGCTCTGCATCCCTGACTCCCAAGGTTCTGAAAGCCTGGGTGAGTTGGTTGGGATTCAAGGACATCTGTGGGAGGGTGTCTCTCATCCGAAACGGTTATGCTGCGGGAGGAGCTGTGAGCTGATGGGGCGATGCGATGCTGCCTGAATGGGGGAAGCAAGTACAGCAGTGGGTTAAGGGACCCATCCCTACACCGTGAGTATAGCAGAGGATGGCACTTGTCAGGCACTGCAGAGTAGTTTTCTACCAGGCCTGCCCATGTGTGGCTGCTCTTTGAGTCCAGAGCAAGGCAGGACCTCCCTCGCGACTGGTTCAGGGCTGGCTTTGTAAGCTGTAGGTGTGTCACCCAGCCTGGGTGACAGCCCAGGCCTGGCACTCACAATGCGATGGTCCCTTTCTGAGGCTTGGAAGTCTTCTCCTGGCTGTCACTGGGTGGTCACACCCAGCCCACATCATACCAAGCTGATCAGCTCCCTCCGAAGAGTCCAAGGGCGCATTGGCACCTGGAGCAGGAGCCCAGACTTGTTTGAGGCAGGAGCGGCAGCGTGAGCGGCTCCAGCTCTGGCCTAACGGCTCGGGAAAAGAGAAGTGCTGTGGGTCTGGGATGCTCTGTCTGCTCCAGGCTGCCCACCGAGTACCTTGACTTGTGCCACCTCAGTGCTCTCTGGGAGATTAGCTCAGAGTCTGTGGAGAAACTGTTGCACATGTGTAACAACGTATTTGGTTTTGTAACATTTGGTGGGGTCATCAGCAGGGAAGGAGTCTTCTGGGGCTGCTGGGGTGCTGCTGGTCAAGCTGGCTGGTCCATCTCCAAGCTGCCACCCGAGAGTGGTGTGACCCAACGGTTTCTTGGTGTGCTGGCCTCGCTGTCACAGTGCCCAGTGGATTCCTCCACTGCTCTGGTCTTCACTGCACGCGAAGCCGCTTTACCTGTCCAGATCTGTGTGCATCTGTGGAGGTGCCGATGGGCTTCATGCGATGCAAGGCTGGTGTCTGCCTGCCCTTCTGTGGGGGAGTCTCTGAGGATTCCTGGGTGCTGGAAGTGTGAGGGAACCTCTCCTCCTGTTTGCTCTGGGACTAGTTGTGTCAAGCCTTTGCTGCAAACTAAGAGTTGGGATTAGCACAGGGCTGAAGGTGCCTTAGTCTTTCCATGACAGCATTCAGTGCAGGATCACTTGGGAATGGCTTGGGGGAGCGGAGTTGAGACCACCATTACCCTGATGACAAATCCTGCCCGTAGTGATCTCCTTGCTACTGTCAGGTCAGCAGCCTGTATCTCGGGTGTGGTTCCAAGTTAGGGTTGCCTGCCTTGCAGAGCTGGTTTAAGAGGTTTTCTCCCTCCCTCTGTCAGTGCCTGGGAAGCTGCTGCCCCACACTGAATGCTCCTTCTGGGAATTGTGGATCCTGCCTGAGACAAAAGTTGTCAGGAGGGAGCATCCAATCCAAATCATTGTCTGAGCTGCCCCACCAGCAAATCTGAGGAGACTAGAGGTGGCAGGCTGAGATGGGGAGAAGGGGTGGGGTAGGAACCTCTTAAACTGGCTCTGCTGCTGGAGAGAGCCTGCGGTGGATCCTCCCCTCCCGCGGGGCAGTTGGGTGCTCTCTGGGGTCAGGCACGGCCTCTGCTGAAGGTATGGTGGTGCCTGTCCCCAGCAACCATCCTTGGGTGGGTGTAGTGACTTGATAGACACTGTCACACCCGTGAGGGGAAATGGGCTGGTGGAGGAGGAGACCCATCAGCTGGTAAGTTCTCTGGGTGCTGAGCATAAGGGAGGTGGGGGGGAGCCAGAGTGTGAAATGCTGTCTCTCCCATCGCTTGGGGCAGGCCGTGTCCTGCCCTGCCCTGCCCTCTGGTCAGATCCTTACCTGAAACCTGAGAGGAGGCCTCTGCCTGTCCCTACCAGCCAAAAACTGAGGCCTCTCCTGGAAACAGCAGACAGAAAACATGTCCTTACATGTTGGTGTCCACACTACCCCCTGGGCGAGAGTTCACATGAGCTTTGCAGTATGTGGAGTCATCAGCTGAGGGATGAAGTTGGGGGAACGTGGAGGAAAAGGTTTCTTTTGCTGCCATGTGTATGGTGAGGTGGGGTGGCACCAGCACCTTCATGTGTGCCCTGGCCATGCCTGAGGGGAGGCAAGGCTGGCTCTGAGGGTGCCCAGGGCCAGAGTGCCTCTAATGCTGTGGTTTCCAAGTTGTTCTTATCCGTGGTACCCATCCCTTTCTGTGGGATGGGGTGATGTCAAGTGCAGGACATAACCTGTGGGGTCAAGGGGGCCCATGAACAATGCTGTCTACATGACAGGCTCCTGACAATTCTGTCCCTTATCCTTCGCAGCCGAGGGGATAGACAGCCTCAGAGCTGAACGTGGAGGTCAGGAGGGAGCAGGCCCTGGGCCCACAGGACACAGCTTATGTCTGGGGAGGTAGCAGAGAGGAGCAAGCAGCTTCCTGTGTTTGTCAGGTGGCTGCCCTTGCTCTGTCTTGACTGGCTCACACTGTCCAAGCAGCAGGACACAGGGAGCAATCCCTTCCCCTCAGTGTCCTCCTGCCTTCTTGCTTGTACTCCTGTGCTGCTGCTCGCTGCCAGAGGATGATCCCTGGCGCTGGTCACCCTCGGATCTCACTGTACTTGACAGGGACCAGTCCCCCTGGATACATGCTTTCCCAGCGCTGGTCCCATTCACCTGGGTGTGCTAGAATGAGCCTGCCAGTGTAGTTCCTGCAGGGGCAGAAGCAAGGGATGAGCCGCATGCACTGGGGTGAGGATCTGGGTGGTTGTACATCACACATGTCCCCCCACGTCCCGTGAAATCTGCCGTGGGCAATCTTTGGCCCTCCCAAGTGATGTTCCCTCCTGCTGCCTGAAAGGGCTTGGTGTTTGTCTGCTGGAGAGCCCTGTGTGAAACCTGCCTGGCCAAATGTCGCTAATCTGCTGGACACACCTCAATTTCCTAGTCTAGACAGGACCTGTGCGAGTAGGGTAATTCATTTCCCCCACATGCCTCCACCTCAAGCTAAAGACACTACAAATGAGTCATTCCAGATGACCTGGGTGTAATAATGGAGCTCTAAATAATTCAGGGGCCGTTCAGGTTTGATCTGGGCAGCCCTTCTGTGGAAGCGAGCGGCAACTGAAGGCGATCCTTGGAAAGCTTTAGAAAGCCCCATGAGCATTTGGATCCTGAAAGATGCAAGAGTGTGCTGGTCCTTGGGAGAATGTGTCCTGCAAGCCACCAGGATGATGGTGAGGAAAGTGAGTGTCTCTGCTGGTTTCTCCCTGGCCTGAGCCTGGCTGTGTTTTGAGCGTGTCCTGGAAGCCGCAGTGAGTGAGCAGCCGGGCGGTGCAGGAGCACTTGTTGTAACTCACGAGTAACTTCGGTACTTGGGTCTTGTGTCTGTGTCTCCTACTCCAGGAGTAGGTTTTCACAGGGCTATCCTAGCTGGAGGGGCACCAACAAGTTAGGAGAACAGTTCCTGTGCTCCAAGTATCTATTTTTGGCTGACTGTGGTGGGAGTCACCAGACAGGGATCCACAGATCTCTGAGTGGGTCTGGGGGAGAAATGGCGCATGGGGAATGGTGGGATGCTCGGAAGAGGGAGGAACAAGGAGGTGTGTAACACTGTTTCCTGGAAACATATGTGGGAAAGCAATTCCTTGTCCTCAGGGTGAGATGGCTGGTGCTGCTGCTGACGGAATTCCAGAGGAACTGATGCTGCGTGAACTCTGAGTGGGTAGCCTGAGCGCTGGAAAGCTTGATTTGCTGCTGGAGATGACTTAGGATTTCACGGGCTTTCCTACACAGTGCCTCTGACCTGCTTTTATTTGGGTGGAAGAGGTTCAAGGCGGGTGGAAGAGGTGGAAGATGAGGAGAAGCATGGCATACCCTGCCGCATCACTGCATGTTGTCGCACTGTGGCAGAGAACGGTGCAAAGTTCTTGCTTGGTTGCCTTGGGAGAAGCAGAAGAGCTAACCCCAGAATTAGATATTGCAGACACGAAGCTGTCAGAAGCACTCAGAGGTGGGAAGGGTGAGGAGCATGTATCTCAGAATTTGTCTCTGGTCGGGTTGGAGAACCTGAGACCTCAGAGAGGTTTGATGTTCTTAGGGTGGGGGTCAGACAGGACAAACCTGTGCAGAGCCCTCCCACTGGGATAGGCGTGTGCCCCCATCTGGAAAATGGGATGTGACCATTTCGGCTGATGCGATGAGGGTATTGGTGACCGTGCTTGTACAAATGCCTTGTCAAAAACCTGTCAATATTAAGTCTGAAACCAGCATGACAGCGTCTTCTGGTTTGGATGGTCTCAGGCTAGTTGAGCTACAAGCCAAGCTCTTTGCTGTACCAGTGCTTGTGCTGGTCCAGGCTTGACTCCTTTCTCGGGGAGCTTAGGGCAGGACCTCAGCCTTTTGGGGCTGTAAGGAACTTTGGTGTTCTCCCCTTTCCACAACAGCCTGAACTCCGTGTGCTGCCCACCGCCAGGTACCTGCCGGTCTCCCTTGGCAAGGGTGCTAATGATTTTGGGAGGCCAAGGAGCAGTGAGAGCACGTTCCCTCTCTAATTCGTACCCCTCAGGTCCTGTCAGTGCTGCCAAGCAGCAGCTTGAGGAGCAAACGCTCTTCTGCCTCCATGGTGCAGTTAGGAAACGCTCTGTGCTGTGTGTCCCGTCCCAGCACGAGGCAGCTGAGTACCAGGGGTTGGACCGCGCTGGTTCACTTTCACTTGTTCTTCCCCATGTGATGGCAAATCACAGGCTCCAGGATGGCATAATGAGGATGAGCAGTTCCCACTGCTGCAGGTCACTTATGCAGGCAGAGCTCTGCTTATAAAGCCTGGAGCTCACGCTGGAAAGGCCAGAAGGGATGCACAGAGCTCCAGGTTTTCTGTTTGCTGCTCCTCCCTGCTTGCCTCTTTTCTTTTCCCCAGCCCCTAAGAACCAGGAGAGGAAGATGCATACCTGTCAGCAGGTGTTGCTTGAGGTGCTTCAGATAAACCAGTTGAGAGTGTGTGGCCTGCGAATCCATGATGGAGAGGAGATGGGCCTGTCTGACAGGGCTTCTCTCTGTTCTGTTTCAGCACATCCACGCTTGTGCATCTCTGTTGCTGTAGAAACACTACCTGTAGTAAACAGCATGAGCTGTCTGACCGGGGACTGTGGGTCCCTGTGGAAGTTGAACTGGAGGAGGTTTCGCGCTGGGATCTGCCCCAGGGTTGCAGGGTGGTAGGAAGAGACCAGTGGGTGTCTGGTCACACAGCAGCGGTCTGACAGGGAGATGCACTTTCTGTAGCACTTCCGCACCGGTGGGGTGCCTGGAAGGGTGGACATCTGGGTGGCATCCTTGGTGCCAGAAGAGCGGAGGTGTATGGTGCTGCATGTGATGCACGGGTGGTGAGGAGGGCTGGCAAGGCGTACTGGTGGGGTCATGGGGAGTGGAAGGGTGAACCTTCCTCCCCACAGTACACGAAACAGGGTTGCTTCCTGTCTTTCCGTAGATCCTAGGGTTTAAGCTGTCACACAAATCAGTGAAGTCGTCCCTCACGCACCAGTTTCTGTTAAGGAAGAGGCTCTGGGGTGTAATAATCCTTGTCTGTGGTTGGGGACTGGCTGCAGGGTCATGCTGTTGTGTCTTGGCTAGTCCTGGCAGAGCTGGAGAGAAAAGGCACTGGGACAAGGATCGGGACGGCACTTGGTGGCACCGTTTCCTAGGGAAGCAGATGCCAACCAGCGAGGCGCGTTCTTGCTGCAAGCAAGATGCAGAGGGGATGTTTCCTCTTGCTTTGCCTAACTTTTCACGAGGCAGTGGTGAAAGCCTGCAGGGGCAGACAGGAGAGACGTGGTGCTGCAGAGCTTGGAGAAGAGCAATCAGAAGGTGTAGGAGCAGAAAAGCCTCTATTTAAAAGTGGGGGGGAGAGGCTAAGAGGCCGGCCTGCGCTGTTCTGCCTGAGAGTTGCTCCTTCCTCCTTGCTCTCCCATGTACCCCAGCTTGCAGGAGCTGTCACCTTGCCATGGAGCCGAGGCAAGTGGAAAGGAAGGGGCTGGCAACGTGTGCTCCTTTCGGGTTAGACCACCTCAGGGTCTGTAACTCTCCATGGGTAAATATTTCCTGGTGTTGCTGAGCTCCTGAGCCCCTTTGCCCTGTTTGGAGTAAGGAAGGGGCAGGCACTTGTGGAACAGGGCGGAGGGGCTGTGTGCAGTGGTGGCGTAACAGTGCAGAGTTCGGAGGAAATACTCTTCCTAGTAGATGGTTTCACATGCTGTCCATGTTCTTCTGCGTGGCGTCGGGTGGTTTTTCTCCTTTGCAAGCATCCCAGACCCTGCAGCCTGCAATTCAGGCAGCCTGTTGCTGTTCTCTTTAAAGGACAGCATCAGCTCAGCAGGAATTGCCATACAAACCCCAAAACTTCCTGTGTTTTTGCTATCCAAGTGCTTCTGTGGCCAACCCTTGTTGGGTTTGTGTGATGGGGCACGACTTGCAACAGGTTTTTGCAGAGCTGGGTTGGGACACTGAGAAATTGGGAGCTTGAGCTCTTCTGCACTGCAAAATCCAAGGTAATCCTCCAGACTCTCAGCCCGTGGGGGACAGAAGGGTGCCATGCCTGGCCCAGAAAGGAGTGGAGCTGGATAGTGTTGACCTACTAATGCTACTTCAGCTGTGCCTCTGTCTCTCAATGCCTTTGGCTCCATCTGGCCCTTGCGCCGGCTCTGCTGGGTCTCTGTGGGCTCAGCAGCCGGGAGGCAAACAGCCTGCTCCTTCCCCCCAGAGGGGAAGGTGGCTTCAGCATGTGTCACTTTCAAACCTGGCTGTTTTGAAGAAGTTGGGGCTGCTTTGTTCCCTTTTGGGGATGCTCTGTTGCCTTTGTGAGCAAAGTGAAAGGAGTAGGAGGTAACACACCTACCTGCCTGCGTAACACGTGCTGGGGACTCCCTGGCAGGAAAGGGCTCCACACAGCAAGCTCTTGGGGTTTTTTCCCGATTCCTTCTGGTTTGGAAGAGCGGGGAGGTAACTGAAGGAGTTTAGAAAATTTGGTGGTCCTTCCTGAGCCTCCTCAAGTGCCCCTAGCATCCAGGCAAGGTTTGTGCTGGTCCCAGGGTGCTGTGTCAGGTGGGTGTGGGCAGTCTGAGGGTGGCCAGTGCCGTCAGAGCTAGCCGGGACAGTGGCTGCATGTGAAATCTGCTGCAGGTGACAGGAGGGAGAAGCCGTGTCCTTTCCTAAGAGCAGTGTTTCCTTGTTGGGACTGCTGCCAGACTTGCCCATCTGTGTGATCTGATCCAGGGCGTTCCTCTGTCTCATGGCTTTGCTGCTCCGGCTGGCCAGTGTGTGGCTTAACGGCAGCTGCTGGAGTTCTCCTCGGCCCCTTGGTGCAGTTTCCCCACCTGCCTCTTCAGCCTTGCTCCAATTCTCCAGTTACTCCTTGTGTACATCCAAATTCGTAACCCAAAAGTGCAAACCAAAGCATTCTCCCTGCTCATTCTGAAACACTGCCAGCCCCACTCGTGATAGGAATCCCTCCTGGAGCTGTGAAGCCTGGAAGGGCTCCAGTTCTGCAGAGATTCCGGTTTAGTCCTCAGCCTAGTGCTTTGAGTCTGTCTTTGTCTGGGAATGTGCTACCTGGGATATGCTGGTTCTGCTCCTCACATCCCGAGAGATGATGGGAGGCATGAAACCTGCTGGGTTAGTTCTTGGGTTCCTCTGGCGAAACCAGGCAGCAGAGGAGGTGGCTTAGCATGGCCATCTTGTCCAGAGAGTCATCGCTGGTGGATGGGGCACGCAGAGCTGCTAAAATCATCCAGCTGCTAGTTGGTCCAAACATCGGGTTGGCCTCCAGGCTTCCCTGAGACAGACTTGGCCACTGACAGGTTGTCCTGGATCTCCTGCTCATGGGAATATGGCCTTCTCTGCAGATCCTGCTGCAGGCCTCCTCCTAGCTGGGGGAGTGGGGAGCCCAGGACTTTATTGATCACTTCTGGGGCACTGGCGTTGATTTGGCAAAGCAAAGAGCTCTGAAGAGCCCCACAGTTAACAGAATGCCGTGGGCCTGCCTCTGTAGGACCCTCTGTGCCCTGAGGGGACAGGAGATTGCATGCCATGCTTAGGAGGAAGAGGAGTTGAGGAGAAGCTGGGCGGACTGAAGGTGGGGAGGAGCTTAGAAACATGAGTAATGTGCTTGTGTGGACCAAGAGCTGTGAGCCTGGACCGTGAGCTGAGGGGGAATGCACAGGCTTGCCAGGGAGGAATATAGAAAGGAAAAGCTCTTGTGTGCAAGATAAGCAGCGACCTGGCAGCCTGGTGATTGGCTGTGGTAATCTGTGTGCTCGGTGCCCTATCTGAAAGTACTTGCAAGGGAGTGTCTCCCCTGCGTAGCCAGTTCTGGCACCGGCACCTGCTCTGTGCCGCGGTGGCCTTGCTGCTTCCGGGCTTGTTTGTCCTCCTGCCAGGAGTTGCCTGTGCCTTGTGCCTTCCCAGAGAAACGGGACCCCTTTCCACTGATCTTGCATGACACTTGGGAGGTGGCTCTTAATTTCTGGCAGATCTCAGCACGGTGTCTTGGAGGCTGAACTCCAGATGCTCCTGTTTGCCATAGGTACTCACTCAGGCTTAAAACACCCATTGATGAGCTTAGGTGTTGAAGGTCTGAACTTCCCTAGGCAAGAGCCGTTTGCTGTGGAAGTGTGTGGGGAGTTGAGCTCATAAACAGAGGAGAGTTGAACTCATTGGTTTGTTACCAGTCTGGGTGCATCTCAGCAGAGAAAACCTACGGAGTGATGGGTGGCCAGGAGGCACCCGGTGAGGATGCTCGGGGTGAATGAGAGACCTCTGGTCATCACACCGTTCTGTGCCCGGGTGGAGGTTGTAATTCCTGCAGCAAGGTGAGTTTGGAAGGAGGAGTTGAGGAGAGGGAATGAAACTTGGCTGTAGTCTTCATGGCAACATCTTTTCTCCAGAGGAAGAAGGGAGGGTTGTGGGAGGCTTGGACCAGGTGGGCTGCTCTGGAAACCTGGCAGGCAGAAAGGAGGAGGTGGCACAGGAAGAGGAATGAGGGGTGCTGTGGTTTCCTGAAGTAGAAGGAGCTGTAGCATGGCAGGGAGAGGCTTCTTGGGGACAGGGAGATAGAGAAGTTGGGACACCAGGGAGGGAATGGCAGCAGACAGGACAGGAAGTGACTAAAATACTGCGGTGTTTGTTGGTCTCGCTCCATAAATACATGAGGCTCTTGGAGCCAAAGGATGCCTTGTACTGTTTTTTTTCCAAAAGTGACCTTGTACTCAGCTTCTCAACAAAACAACCCAAACCCCAACCCACAGGAGAGCGGCCTGCTGGTTCTCCTAGCCAGCTGCCAGCTCCTTCCCTATTCGAGGCAGCCGTGCTCCAACATGGCAGCGCTTCCTGATGGAGAGGGGATGCCCAAGGAAGGGATTTGAAGAGTACCACTGTGGAACTGCGTGAGGCACTTCCCTGGTATCCCTGAGAGAAGGAGGCTGTGGGTGAAAGGACCGGATAGAAGGGACAGCAGTGGAGCTGTGTGTAGGATTAATATTCACGCTTCCTATCTCCTACAGTAAGGGAATGGTACCCAAGATATGGTGAAGGACAGCTGTCTGAGATGACAATTGCTGGCTGGTGGTGGAGGATGAATAAACTGCTGCTATCTTGACCCTGCCTGACACAGAGAAAGGCTTTGGGCTGCCTGTCCCTTCTTCCTTAGGAAAAAATCTCATCAGGATGAAAAACTGCCCAAATCCTCTCACAGATCACAAAAACAGGGGAAAACCAGCACCAGTATTCAAATATCCCTTAATGCTCAGCGTGGAGGTTGTGTGACAGGTTTATATGTAACGTGCCTGACTTACTCCTCGCTTTGCTGGAGTTGAGTTTCATCTGGGACAATCACGGGTGGCAGTTTTGGGTGCATCTGCCAATCTCCTTTTGGGAACTCGCATGTCCCTGGCTGACCCAACAGCTGACATGTGGGGAAACCCCCTACTAGCTGAGCCACCCCCGGACGAAGCAGTCGTTAGCTGATGAGCCCAGGGCTGGGACTTGCCGGTGTGCTCTGGATGCCCTGTACTGGGGAGCAGGAAGGAGAGCTGGGAGGGCTGTGGCAGCCTGCTGGGCAGGGCTGCTCAGCCAGGACCCAGCTGTGGGACAGGGCACAACAGATCCTCCCCAGCAGAGATCAGGTTTGGGCTGTAGGAAAGATTTGTGCCCTCAGAGCGTGTGCTCATGGGCCAGGCTGGCATTGGCATGTCACGGCTCTGCGTGTCTCCTGCCCTTTGCAGGTATCGCCGGTTATTTAACGAGCCAGCGATTCCTGTCTCTGGCAGGTGGGGATCAAGGCATGCCAGAGAAAAGGGGTTTGGAGCCCTAAGCTTGTACGCTGACCACATCTGTCCTCATACAGAGACCCGATTTGGGGAGCTTGAGACCTGTGGCATGTGTACTGGTGCTGGAAGGAAGCTGCACACTCCAGGAGGGGAAAACTCTGCTGCTTAGCTTTGCCTAAAGTCCTGGCAGATGCTGCCTCTCCCAAAACGCATGCTTGGAAGTGCTGAAGCCTTTCCTCCCTCCTGTCTGCTCTGCACGCCCTGCAGTATTGTTTCTCCCCACCCTCTCAAGACAACAATGGCATGAAAGTGCTGCGGCCCCAGCCGAGTACACGCAAAGCGTTGTATAACTGATGGGAGCTGTTTGGATTGTGGCAGTGCTTTCGGGTCCCTGGCCATGACTGGGCTCCCATTCTCCTACATACTGTGCAAATTAGGAGGCCAGACTCTTCCCTTGCCCACAGGAACGAGGGAAGCTGGTCTGGCTGAGAGTGTGTGGAGCGGGCGATGTGGCTAATGCTGGGCTGATGACAAGTATGTTCAACTTTGGCGTTTGCTGAGCTGGAGGAGATGATCCTTTCCTTCCACATCCCTGTTTCCCCATTGTAAAGGGATTAGAGTTTTAAGGTGCTTCAGCCTGTTTCCATGCATCTGCACCTTTGTGGTGTGGCTGCTTTCCATTTGCCTCAGAGGCTGTGCTGGGAACGAGAGCAGGGAAGAAGTCGGAACGGTTTCCTGGTCCCACGGCACAGATCTGTGGGTGGATTTGAGCTGGAGTCGGGTGAAGTTTGTGTAACACAAGTCCATGGCAGGTTGGGCTGGTGAGGTGTCATCCTCAGAAATGTGTTTCTTTAGGTTGCAAAGCCTCTGAGTTTGCTAGTGAGTGACCAGACCCTCTGCTGGGAGCAGGCTCTGTCCTCAGAGCTGTCATTAGTGCTCAGAATTAACCCATGCAAAGTGGTACTGTGGCCCAAATGGGGCACATTTCAACTTCTCAGCATGCTTAAAGGCCTGACCTAAGCACTGGGGGAGGGCTGTTATTGCTGTGGATGTTTTGGTTAAGTACGTGGTTTTACTGTGCTCAAGTGTAAGCGACGGAGGCAGGCTGCACAGGTGGAGCTGGTTCCTGTTCCCGGGGGATACAGCTGTGTGGCTCTGGAGCTGATCCAGTAGTGGGAGAGGGCTCCTTCCTCTCCTAGTTTCCTCCCTCCAGCAGGTAATCATGGATCCCTTCCACAGATTACCCTAAAATGGCTACGAATGATCCTCTCTTCTCCTGGCTCGGTGCTGTCCCGCTTGGCAAGTTTGAGGTGTTCCCTAAGTGACTGAGCATTGGAGCTAGCACCACACAGGCAGCAGCTGTGATAGGGCACAGGGAGGTAGCCGGACAGGTGGGGAAGGGAGCCGGACAGGTGGGGAAGGGAGCAGGGGCTCCTCTGCAGAGCATCTCTGGCAGCTTACCCCTATTCTGGGGTCCTTCAGCCCCGATGGGACTGCTTTCTTGCTGGGACTGTCCCCCCAGGATGAGTACAGCATCCTTCCATAGCACTAGCGGGATCTGGGTCAGGCCTGGCCATGCAGTCACATTCCTGTTCAGTGAACTGGCCCACACATTCCCGAGCCCATGCTGGCGTCGTGCCGCCTCCAGAGGGACAGACAACGCCTGGCACAGCGTGCCAGTCTGGCAGGGCAGGAACTGTGACCAGGGCAGAAGGAAATCTAAAGGGAGCTGCCAGATGGAGCTTGTGCTGGGTTCGTGCTCAGGTGGGTGGCTGCAGCAGTTGGAGACTCCCAGGGATCCGTACTTGGCACTGAAGCCGTGTGAGACATCGTGCCTCGCCCTGCCCTGTCCTGGCAGTATAGCTGTAGAGGAGCACTGAGGAGCCAGCTAGCTAATGCCATCTGATGTCCTGTCAGGGTAAAGGTGATGTGCGCATGTCAGCCAGACACCAGGGTCTCCTTGAGGTGACACAGATGAGGGGTTTCCCCAGTGTGTTGGTTATCAGCCTGCGCGGTGCGTTCATGCTGTACCCTGCCGTTACCTTACACCCTGCTGGTGTCCTCGGACAAGTGCTGTCAGCTGGCTGCACCGCTCCTTAGCGTGAGAGATGCCTGTGTGAAACAGGGCCACGGCTGCTCCTCACACCTCTGGCTGGAGCGGCCCAAGCTCCAGCACATGACCTGAACCTGGTGCCTCAGGAGGCCTGAGCTGGCAGGCTCAGGCCTCCTGAGGCACCAGGTTTGTGTCATGTGCAGGAGTTTCAGCCCCAGGCGAGAGCCCCTGTTGTGTGGTTTCACTGGGAACCCTGGGATATCACCTGGGCTTCCAGCCTGGGAGCCAAAGGTAGGTTATGAAGAGGCAGGTTTGGGTCTGGCCACTCTTTCCAATATTTCACCTGCCCCTCTGGCTCCATCCCTCCCAGGCATCTGTCAGACTACCCGCACAGAGGGGATATGTGAGGCTCCATGGTGGGAAGAGGCTCTGTTCCTCCCAGGAGCTGGCAGCCTGGCCCAACCCCAGGTACCTGCTGACTCTCAGCAGAAGGGCGATGGCTCCCCGAGCCTGCCAAGCCGGTGATGGGCCCTGCCTGGGGAACCTGCATTTGGCCTGTCCCAAAACACGAGGGCTTTTCAGCAGAAGCTGGTCATGCTGTGTCAGTCCTGTGCTGTGCCCTCCTCATGTTACAGCGGAGCATCCTGGTGGGTTTTAAGGGGAAACGCTCTCCGAGTTGGGCTCATCCTCTGACAGAGCGCAGCCCAGGTACTATTCTCCCAGTAAAACCTCTGCACTTCTGGCTTCACGTCGCAGTGCGTCTCCTGGATTGGGCCAGGTTTGGTTTAAAGACAAACTGGACAAAGTGTGGGAGTTTGAGCTCTGGGATTGTGCTGGGAGCAGTAGGGTGCGTGGTCGTAGTGCCCAGCATCTTTTCCCAGCCAGTGAGCTGGTGCGCACAGCCCAGCCCAAGCTCTCCAATTCTGAGTGTCCAGGAATATGTCACTCATATTGATCCGAGTGTGTCCATAAAGGCTTGTAAGGACAGTTAGTTTCATCTTTGTGTCATTGTTTTGGTGAGGGTGATGTTTCTGGGGGGAGGCTGGGAAAGCAGCTGGAAAGCTGGGAGGTGTGAGCAGTGGGAGAGGGAAGCTGTCCTGCCTGGGTGCGAGGGGAGAGACTGCCCATGAGCTGATGGGCTTGCTGGGAAGTGGGAGCTGAAGTTCTAGGCTGGGGTGTCCCTGTTTTAAATAAGTGTCCTCACGTGCTCCCACGCTGGCCAAGCTAAGGAGCTGCACAAGGATCCTTAAAGGAATCCTGTCTCTTCCCAGGTCCTGTTTAAGTAGCTGAGGCCAAAAAGAAGGGAGAGACAAGCAAAGTGATGGAGTGATCAGACTGATGGCTGGAAATCCTCCTGGGGGTGTTTAGTTCAGTTCGGCTGCCTGCGGTGGGCAGGGCAGCAGCCAGGGCTCCATGGGGCAGGGTTGGGACTGCTCAGGGCAAAATAAACCCTCACCCATTCAAGGGCTTTCGACATCAAGAAAGGTCGGTGGGCTGGTACCTCCTGGGACCGATGTGGTCAGAACAAGCCCTGCCTTACCTCACTGCGGGAGGCGGAGGGAAGCAGAGAGTGGCTTTAGGTGAAGCCCCAATTGGTGCTGAGCTGCGGGGAGGGGATCTACGGCTGGCAGGGAGGAGAGGCCGAGGTGCATGCCCTCGCTTGGGAAAGGCTCCTCGTCTCTTCCAGGAGACCCTGGCAGAGGGAAGAAACGAGCTCTCAAAAGTACCAGGCAGGGAGGTGCTGTGGGACGAGGTGGGGTGCCAGTCCCCTCACTGGTCCCCTTGCCCACCACGGTGAATTTGGCCCCTTGGAGAGGTGCGTGGCTGGGAGCGGTGGTGTTGCTGGGGATGTGACCCCAGTGCCACACTACCGCTGTCCCTCCCTGCCACGGGCAGGTACCAGCTTCCAGGCCCAGGTGTGACATTGCTGCTGCATCACCTCCCACCCCGTCCCAGCCCTGGCTGGCTGCTGGCGCAACAGTTGGTGCGGCCGCTCTATAACGGGAGCGTCCCTAATTGGGGGAAGTCAGCTTGGCTAATTCAGACCAGGTTGGCTTTTATCTGGGGATGTAGGGAGCGTTCCCAGGAGCGAGGCTGCCCTGTTGAAGGGTGGCTAACAGCTGGGGGCAGGGATTGCTTCCAGATCCCGCAGTGCTGCAGGAGGATGCCTGTTGGGAATCCCGGCACAGATGTACTGTTTGGACCCTCTAAGAAAAGGGTTACTTAGCCCCTCCTGCCCCTCCCCAGACAAGGAATCAATCAGCTGTTGTGTACAAGCATTGCTGAAGAGGAAAACACAGGAATAGTCTTCAGCATCAATGCCTTCCCTTGTGCGCTGGCATTCTGGCAGGGATTGCCATTCCCAAGCGCGGTTACCTCCAGCGCAGGGAGTGCTGATGCACCTGTAACAGTGGGAAGCTGGTTCCTTCTCCTCTGGCCCTGGCACATGGACCAGTCTCCCCGCTCCGGTGTTTCTGCATTAGGGTCACTAGGAGCGAAGGATCCATCTCCCGTCAGCCTGACCCGTGCCAGTCCCTCGGTGGGAGGAGGAGCCAATCCGATGTTTCAGTGGTGGCTTCGGGTCCAAGACAGACAGACTTTCTCTGGCTGGTCTCGCTTGAAAGCTGCACCAGCGATGCCTTCTGGGGGAGAGACCCTGTGGGGAAAGTAACTTGTAGGGAAGTGCGGAGGGCTTGCGGGGGCCAGCTGGTGGCAGGGCAAGGGCTCCCCTAAAAGCCTGGGCTGAGCTCTGCTAGTTTGAGGTAAGACTCTGGGATGTGAGCTGGTTCTTCTGGCCACCAGTGGCGTTCCCCAGGGCTCGGTCCTGGGACCAGGCATCTTTGGTGTCTTCATCAGTGACCTGGATGAAGGGAGTGGATGGTCCATCAGTAAGTTTTGGAAGCTAGGATGAAGGGTCGATCTGTCTGAGGGTGGGGAGACTCTTTGGAGGGACCTGGTCAGGCCGGATTTGTGGGCTGAGACCAATAGGATAAGGCTCTACAACCTCAGGACATAACGACCTCGAGCAGCATGACAGGCTGGGGGCAGAGCAGCTGCAGAGGGCCTGGGAGTGATGTGGGACTGTGACTGACCACAAGCAAGAAGTGTGCCCAGATGGCCAGGAAGACTAACAGCATCCTGGCTTGTCAGACCCAGCGTGGCCAGGGCAGGGATTGTGCCCCTGTACTGGGTATTGGTGAGGCTGCACCTCGAGTGCTGAGTCCAGTTCTGGGCTCCTCACTCCAAGAAGGACATTGAGGTCCTGGAGCGTGTCCAGAGAAGGGCAACCAGGCTGGGGAAGGGGCTGGAAGGCAAATCCTCTGAGGAGTGGCTGAGGGAGCTGGGGGTGTTCAGCCTGGAGAAGAAGAAGCTGAGGGGAGACTACACTGATCAGATGTTACAGAAAAGTTCTTCCCTGAAAGAGCTGTTGGGATGTGACACAGGCTTCCCAGGGAGGGGTTGAGTCACCACTCCGGGTGTGTTTAACAGACAGGTAGATGATGTGCTCAGGGATACGGGTTAGCATAGGAGAGGAACAGTTGGACTCAATGATACCAAAGGTCTTTTCCAACCTAGCAATTTTGGGATTCTTCCTGGTCCATAACTCTTCCCTTCCTTGTCCCCTCTTCCCTCAGCGTGGCACCATGAGGCGGCGTTATGAGGATGACGGCATCTCCGACGATGAAATTGAAGGGAAGAGGACATTTGACCTCGAGGAAAAGCTGTCAACTAACAAGTTTAACTCCACCTTCGTGGTCTTCATGGAAGGCAAAGGTTTGTGTTGGGGCCTCAGCAGGTGCTGCCACTGCCTGTGGCCAGCAGCTGCTGTGCTTGGCCCCTTCTGCAGCCAGGCATGGTGTGAGATGACCTTTCCCTGAGTGTTCCGCACAAAGCGACCAGTGATGGCAGTGGGATGTGCTCTTGTGCAGCTACACCCAGAGCCTCCCAGACTGCCAGTCGATGGGTGGCTCCGAGGCCGTTGTGTGTTAACGAAATCCTGTCCCGCCTTCCATCTGTCTGAAAGTTGGGAAAAGTGCCCGCTGCTCCCACCGGCTCTGTGCTTTCCCACAAACTGCTGTACTTGTGGAACCCTGGTGACACAGAGCAGGCAGGGGCCTTTTCTACCCGCTGCCCCACAGCTTGAAGGCAACATGGGACATGGTGCTGGAGGACTAGCTCAAGTCTGCCAAGCCCTCAGAGCAGGGGAGCTATACCGGGGGGTGGGGGGAAAAAGGCATGGAAGCCACTCAGTCTGAAGAGCGATGAGCCACTCTGCAGTGCTGCAGACTTGCTGGGACACGTAGGAATGGGAGGGTTTTCTGGGGCCAGCACCTGGAACTGCAGCCACGTGTCTGCAGGTGCTCAGTTCGAAGCCTCGGTGGGCTCCCCCCTTTCTCAGTTCCAAGACTCTGCAGGCTCTCCCCTTTCTCTCGCCACGCGTGCGGCTCGGTGAGATCTTGTCATCGCGCAGCCAATGCAGTCAGGGTGGAGCGTTGGCTGTGAGCCGCTCAGGGGACCGTGCCCTGTCTGGTGCAGTCTCCCTGGGGTTCCTGTGCCAGCCTTGCCGGCAGCACACGCCATGCTGCTTGTGGTGCTGCCAAAGGAGCTCCGTATTGTCCAGAGGGCTGGAGAAATAGCCAGGGTCAGGGCTTTCTCTCAGTGGCCAGCCTTGCCACAGAGGTGTAAGGAGGTTCTGAGGTCTCAGCCTGACAGGGCCTGAACAACCTGACCCAAGTGTGAAGTTATTTGCTGGGAGCAGAGTTGGGCTCGAGATCTCCAGAGGTCTTTCCTAGCCTCAGCTTCCCTATAGCCCTCTGAAGGAGCATTCTCTAGCCCCATCCCTCTTCTTTTCTCCCCACGCCAGACTTCACAGTTGAATACATCCAGCGGGGTGGCCTGAGGGACCCTCTCATCTTCAGGAGCTCTGACGGCCTGGGGATAAAGTAAGTGCCCGGGGTGCGGGATGATGGCTGCCTCTGTGCTGAGCTCTCACCTCCCCACGCTGTGCAGTGCAGGGTCTGACCCTTGCCAGAGAGCTGAGCGATTCATGGTGCTTCCAGCACTTCCCAGAGCTCTGACCCGCCTTGCCCAGCACAGCTCCTTCTAACCTGTCATCTCTGTGGTGCTGCAGCCAGTCAGTGGAGGGTCACATCT
Organism: Porphyrio hochstetteri; assembly: GCA_020800305.1. Lineage (NCBI taxonomy): Eukaryota > Metazoa > Chordata > Aves > Gruiformes > Rallidae > Porphyrio > Porphyrio hochstetteri. The sequence goes on from CM036908.1 coordinate 34,093,851, forward strand.
CCAAGCGCAGAGCTGTGCCCGCACGAGGCTCTGTGCTGGTGGGTGATGTTCACACAAACGTGCTGTGGGGTGGTAGGTGTGGGTTGAGGACAGGTAACACTACATCAAAGCACAACAGCTGTCCCTCAGGAACTGCTGATCTGATCCAGGGTTTCTGCTGGGTCGGTGTTTTGGGGCTGGTTAATACAAAAGGCAGAGGAATGAGCCATGGCAAAGAGACGGTGTCGGCAGCACTGCCTGTAGCTTCCTCAGCAGGCTGAGAACGGGTGGGCAGCACCTCAGCCAGTGATGATGGGCTGTGGGGAGGTAGATAGGAGAGTGTGTGGGGCTGGGTTTTAACTGCTGGGTAACTTAGGAGGGCACGAGTTGGATACTGAGAGTTCCAGTGGGGATGAAACTGGATTTCTCCAGAGCTTTTGGTTAGTTCTCTGGGCTGAGAGCTGCTTGGATGGCTGCCCGCCCATTCTGCCTGTGACAGTGGCGTTTATCTGCAGACATGCACCAGTACAAACAGTTGGGGCAATCGTGCTGCTCATACTGGGCAGGGGATGCCCTTTATTTTGGGTTCATTCAGCCAAGCAGCCTTTAAACTGAGAGCTGGGATTGCGTGCTCCTCTGCCAGAAGCCGCTGTACAGCAGCTCACATGCTGGAGAAGGTCTGTCCTGTTCCCAAACGTGCTTCCCGTGTCAGGAGTTGGGTCCAGCACTCAGCCCAGCCCTGTGCCCCCAGGCATCGAGCTCCATGCTCTTCACCCATACCCAAGGGGCAATAAGCAGCACAGTGGTATCCTCAGGGTGCCAGTACTTGGGTTACTGGTGGGAGGGGTCTGCAGCCAGCAGCGCGGTGTGACTTCTGTCTAGCAAGGTGTTTGCCCCTCAGGATGCCGGATCCAGACTTCAGCGTGAACGACGTGCGGCTGTGTGTCGGTAAGTGTCTGTCCGGGGCCCGCAGTGCACTCCTGGGCAGAAGGGGAGAGATGGGGTTGGCCAAAGGGAGAGGTCTGGCTCTGTGGCTCCATGGCTGGTGTGACCTGAGCTGTCCTTAGCCAGTGGGTCACAGCTCCCACCTGCTTGAGGAGCCGGGTTTGACCTGAAGTACCTGCTGGTTCCGTGTGGGGATGGAAGAGGATGAAGTTGTAACCTTACCCAGAAGGAGTTAGGTGAATATCTGAAGTCTTTGAGCGCAATGTGCTTAAAAACAATCAGTGGCCTAATTTGAGTAGAGCAAGTGTGGACATCTTCAAGCCATAAGGAGAAAAGACCCACAGGAAAGCTGGGCAGGGCTGTTACAAGGGCATGGAGTGGTGGGACGAGGGGTGATGGCTTAAACTCGAGCAGGACAGGGTTAGATGAGACCTGAGGAAGGAGTTTTCACTCTGAGGGTGGTGAGACCCTGGCACGGGTTGCCCAGAGATGTGGTGGAGGCTCCATCCCTGGGGACATTCGAGATCAGGCTTGTGGCGCTCTGAGCACCCTGCCCTAGTGAAGATGTCCCTGCTCACGGCCAGGGGTGGGACTCGATGGCCTCTGAAGGGCCCTGCCAACCCCACAAATTCTGGGATTCTGAGAGGCCCAGACATGGCACGTGCATGGGTGGGCTCTCTGAGGATTTTGTCTCTTCTGGGTGTGCACGGGGACGGTGCAGTGATGTCTGCCTGTTCTGGCAGGGAGCCGACGGATGGTAGACGTCATGGACGTGAACACGCAGAGGGACATCGAGATGTCCATGGCGCAGTGGGCACGCTACTACGAAACGCCAGAGGCCGAGCGGGAGAAGCTTTACAATGTCATCAGCCTGGAGTTCAGCCACACCAAGCTGGAGAACCTGGTGCAGAGACCCGCTACGGTGAGCGCGGCCCTTCCTCCCCCAGGAGCCTCCTTCCCTTTTGCGCCTGAGGAGAAGGGATGGCTTGTAACATGCGTGGGCTCGGGCAGGGACATCGACACTGTGCTCTGGAAGGTGCTGGAGCTCCTCCTGCATTTGTCTTGGACCTCATCTGCTCTGGCTGGGGCTGCCCAGCCCATGCACCCCTCAGCCGTAGTGACCACAGTCGTGTCACTGGCGTGTGGATCCATGGAGAGCTGGCTTGCTCATGGCTATCAGCAATTAAAGAAATGGAAGCTGTTGGCTGCGGAATAATTGGGGTGCAGGAATCTGCTCCATCTAGCTGGTGGTCAGGACCAGGCCCAGCGTTCGAACCACACCTGAGTCTGGCTGGAAGGGTCAGACTTGTGCTCAGGCCCAGCAGCGAGTGTCGGGGACAGGGTGGGGATGCTGCCTCACATCCTCTCCTGGCTGGCAGATGGTGGAATTGGCCATGGCTTTGGCTGTCGCTCAGCCTCTGGCCTGCCTTCCCCTGTGCTGTGTGCTGCGCTGCTCTGAAGCGTGGTGCAGAGCCCTCCCCTGTGTCCCACAGCAGTGACCAGCTCCACTGTGGCCAAAGAAAGGTTCGGAGCAGAGATGGTGCAGTGGCGTGGGGCCAGGCGTAAAACTCCAGCAGGGCCTGAATTGGGCAGCAGAACTCAGCAAGAGAGGGGAGCGAAGCCCCAGAGCTTTGTGGGGAAGCTACGATCCCGTTAGGAAGGAATCCTGTGCTCAGGGAGGGCTTTCCATGCCAAGGTTAGGACTGGAGTTGTGCTGGGAGCGGGGAGCAGGAGGAAAACGTCCCTTATTGAAGTGTGGAAGGTGGAAAGGACAGGATGGACATCCCGAACTCCCTCTGCAGTTGGTGGAGGGGAAGGGGCAGCTCTGTAGGGCCGTTCGCTTCTCCCTGGTAACTCTAGAGGGAGCCTGGACTTCTCTGCCTATTCTGGCTGGCCTGAAGCTGAATCCCGCTCCCCTCAGATGCTGCCCGGCGGGGTGTGATACCAAAGCCCAGTGCACGCAGGCTTCAGTGCTGGTTTCTGCCTGACCCCGAAGCAGATCAGCATCCCAGTACCGTGCCTGGGATCTGGCTGCTTGTGCAAACCTGGAGGCACCTGGGCTGAAGGGCTTTACGTGTTGGAGTTGCACCAGAGGCATTGGGAAGGTTTCTGGCTTGAGGGGGGGACCAAAAAGGGGGTATTGTGGCCCTTTAGCTAACGCCAGGGATTCTTTCCCTCCCTTGGTCCCATCGTTGGTTGTGGGTGTGTTCTGGGATGGGGGTGCTGGCAGTCTGTGCACTGCATCTGAGAGGCTTTGGTGGACCCAGTGTGACCCTGCATATCACAGATGCCCAGCTGTGTGTGAGCTGTGGGCTCACCAGGCAGGCAGGAGGTGGTTTTGAGCTCCCAGAACAGCCTTGGGGGTAGCAAAAGGGGTTCCTGTGCCCCTTTCATTCTCTACTCATGTCTCCCACCTTTCTGCTGTAGGTGGATTTGATTGACTGGGTTGATAACATGTGGCCCAGACACCTGAAGGAGAGTCAGACAGAGTCTACGAATGCTATCCTGGAGATGCAGTATCCAAAGGTGCAGAAGTAAGTGACTCCCTGAGCTGTTCCAGCAGTGGCAGGTGGCAAAGCCTGCAAGCTGCCCATGGGAGGAGCATTCTGTACCAAGGGGAAGTGGGAGGAAAAGTCCCTGTGCTTCAGTGGGCACCGCTTGCCTAGACACTGCGGTTAGTTAAGCTCAGCCCCTTCATGTGCCATGCGGAAGGGTGGCTGCACAGGTTCTAGGAGCTCGCTGCGCTTTGGTGCCTGAGACTTCTGGAGTCAGTTGAGCTCTTGGCGCTGCCCAGTACGCCAGACCTGTGACACAGGGGTTTCTAGACCTGCTGGGTGGGAGAGGAGACAAGTTCTCCTTGGTTGGGCTGTATCTTTTCATTACACTGATGCAAAGGGAACTCTCCTGAAAGCCACCACCTCCCAGCAGCTACAGCACTTGGCACCGCAGCAATTGGCTTCTGGCACTGCGCTGAGGCACTGGCCTGAGTTTGGGGAGCCTGCTCCCTTTGGATAGGTTGTCCCCACTCTAAAATGTGCGTCACCGCTCACTTTCACCTTCTTGTCATCTTGTTTCCCACCAGGTACTGTCTGATGAGCGTCAAGGGCTGCTACACAGATTTCCACGTGGACTTCGGTGGCACTTCTGTGTGGTACCACATCCACCGAGGGGGGAAGGTAGGAGAGCAGTCCCTGTTGGGGAGTTACAGGTGCTTTAGGGAAGTGGCTTTTAGTCTCTTGGAACGGAAAGTCAGCGACAGGTCTCCGCTTCAAACCCTTTGAGCAGTTTCTAGTGATAAGTAGCTCTGAAATGGTGTCAGGTTTGAGCTGCTCATCTGGAGTTGCTTCACAGAATAACTTGGTTGGAAAAGACCTTTAAGATCATTGAGTCAAACCATTCCTGTCCTATGCTAAACCATATCCCTGAGCACCTCATCTACTCGTCTGGTAAACACACCCAGGGGCGGGGACTCAACCCCCTCCCTGGGCAGCCTGGTCCACATCCCCACAACTCTTTCAGGGAAGAACTTTTCCCTGACATCTGATCTGACCCTGCCCTGGTGCAGCTTGAGGTCATTTCCCCTTGCCCCATCTCCTGTCCCCTGGCTGAAGAGACCATCGCCCATCTCTCTGCACCCTCCTGTCAGGTCAGTGTAGGTGGTGATAAGGTGTCCCCTCAGCCTTCTCTTCCCCAGGCTGAACACCCCCAGCTCCCTCAACTGCTGCTCATTGGATTTGACCTCCAGTCCCTTCCCCAGCCTGGTTTGCCCTTGTTGGCTTCTTGTAGCCAAGCTTGGGAGCACCGCACCCCAGGCTCCATCCGGTTTGAGCTGGGTTACACCTTACAGGTGGGGACGTTGTGTTTGTCATCTTAACTTCCAGAAAACAGATTGGTCAGAGCTTGGGCGCTCTATCATGGAAGGAGCCAGCTAGTCCATCTCAGCTGCCAAGTCAGATCTGCTGCCCAAGAGAGCAGAGTCGTGTCCAGAGCACGCCACCTAGCCAGGACAGAGTCCTTGCTGGGAAGCACTCCCCTCTGACTGCCCCTGGGTGTCTGTGGCTGCAGCCGTGGGATTCGGGCCATGCTTTGGCACTGCCACTGTGGCAGCCCAGAAGAGCCTGTATTCAGGTTTTTGCTGGCCGTGGTTGTCAGCTCTGCTGTAGTCCAGGGAGCTTCGTGCTGCTGCCTGGGGTGGGCGGTGACACAGCTGCTCATCACAGTCTGTTTGAATCAATGTAGTTGGAGCAGTGAAACCTGCTGGGAGCCAAGTTGAGGGGTATTAGGAAAAGCTGGTATGGAGGGAAGTTCCCTGGAGGAAACCTCCCTGTAGTTCGGAGTTTACTGAGGGCGGGTCCCATCTCTACCCAGTGACAGGCAGCTGGCTGAGAGCTTAACCCCTGTCAGCAGTTAGAGACCTCCCTGCTTCCCTAAAAAAAACATTGGCCACCTGGGGCTGAATCGATCAAGGAGCCCAGAGGTAAAAGAGGCTGCCTGTGGTGCTGGGCATCCCTGAGGAAACGACTGGGAGTCCTTTCGTTTGGAACTGCTGCCAGGGAACTGTCCAGCTGAAGGTGGCTGGATGGGTCCCCTCCGCCCTCAGTAAGGGCAGATCGCTAGGGAAAAACCTCCTCTTCAGGAGAGAGAAGTCCTAGGCTATTGTTCCACCATGTCTTTCTCCACCAACTTAGCCAAGCTTCAGGGAAGGCAGCAAACTCTGCCCCACCGGAAGCATCTGGGCTTTTCCCCCACCTTTCCTCGTGAAAGAGATTCAGCTGCCAGACGTCCCCAGCGATTTGATGGCTCAGGCCTCAGTGGGATACCCCAAAGGGTGAGCTAACAGTCTGAAGAGCCTGGTTAGGGGTTGGGGATCTGCTTCTCATCTGTATGGCAATGGTGGAGATCTCCACTTCAGTTCACAGAATCTCAGAATCACAGAATCACCAGGTTGGAAAAGACCTTTAAGATCGAGTCCAACTGTTCCTGTCCTGTACTAACCCATATCCCTGAGCACCTCATCTACCCGTCATGGGTAAACACACCCAGGGGCAGTGACTCAACCCCCTCCCTGGGCAGCCTGTTCCATATCCCCACAATTCTTTCAGGGAAGAACTTTTCCCTAACGTCTGATCTGACCCTGCCCTGGTGCAGCTTGAGGCCATTTCCCCTTGCCCCATCTCCTGTCACCTGGCTGAAGAGACCATCGCCCACCTCTCTGCACCCTCCTGTCAGGTCAGTGTAGGCGGTGAGAAGGTCTCTCCTCAGCCTCCTCCAGGCTGAACACCCCCAGCTCCCTCAGCCACTCCTCACAGGATTTGCCCTCCAGCCCCTTCCCCAGCCTGGTTGCCCTTCTCTGGACTCGCTCCAGGACCTCAATGTCCTCCTTATGATGAGGGGCCCAGAACTGGACCCAGCACTCAAGGTGTGTCCTCACCATTGCCAGGTACAGGGGCACAGCCGTAGCTCTTGCTAATGTGGCAGAGATAGGCAAGTAGGTATCTCCTCTGTCTCCAAGACTCTGGTGTCTTCAGTGGGCTCTACATCTCTTGAGGCCTGTGCTGGATACGCCTCCTTACAGAGCATCCCAAGCTCGGCCTGCCTGCGGCACTTAGGTCAGGGAGGACCCAGTTCCAGCGATGTGCCCTCTCCACTGGGAAAGTTAGGTCGCTTGACTGGGAATTTCTGCAAGGCCTTGTGCTCTGTGGGTGGGGAGAGGAAGAGATGGGGATGTCTGGAGAGGGATCAGGGCAGGTGGGGAAGGAGCAGGCAGTAGTCGGTAACTGTTCGTTACATGGTGACTTACGTATGTGTGTTGTCTTTAATTGCAGATCTTCTGGCTGATCCCTCCTACGCCCCAGAACCTGGAGCTCTATGAAAACTGGCTTCTCTCAGGGAAGCAGGGAGACATTTTTCTTGGGGATAGAGTGTCAGAGTGCCAGCGCATCGAGCTCAAGCAGGGCTACACATTTGTCATCCCCTCAGGTACCACAGGGTGGGCAGATGCATCCTGGTCTCTGCCAGGGTTGTGGCAAGAGGCTGGAACTCCTGGGATGCAAACAACATCAGAACAGGCAGGATTTAGCTTCCTCCCCCATGAGAAACCAGGAGAGGGAGATGGGATGTGGATTTGGCCCTGGCTCATGTCAAGCTTGATGGGTTATTAAAGGCAGCTTTCCCAAAGCCCAGGATGCTGACGTGTGGAGCGTGAGGTGATCCTGAGGCAGCTCAGCTCCTGGGTCTCTTGTGGAATCTCAGCAGAGTTAGGTTCCAATTGTGCAGCAAGGAAGGGAGCCAGTGAGGGAGGTTAAGGAATAAGGTGACCACTCGGGACATGAGGAGAGACAATGGCAGTCTGCGTGTGCTGGAGATGGGAGAACTGGAAAGCATATAGCTAGGAGTGGGTGTTGGGGAAACTTCAGAACGTGATAGGGAGCAGTAACATGGAGAGACTTCTAGGGTATTGTGGAATACCTAAGGGCTTGGGCAGGGAGGCTGCGTTTGGGAGAGAGTTAGGAGAAACCTTTAGCCCAACTTGGTTCAGCAGCAGGATAATCAGAGGCAGCATCCCGTGTGCACAGTTGGTGCTAGAAAGCAGCAGGGGCAAGACAGATGAGGCGGGTGGAAAAGCAGCTGAAGCAAGGGCTGGCTTCCAGCCCTGCATAGCCTGTGACAGAGACCTGAGATGTCTGTGCTTGTGCTAGGGAATACTCCCTGGAAGGAGAAAGAGTGTGGGACCCCTTTGAAGGCTTCAGAAAGTGTTGGGGATTGCACAAGTTACTCACTGGAGTTCTGCTGTCACAAATGAGGCTTCTTTAGAACTGAGTGGCCTTGCCTGAAGGAAAGCCATGCTGGAATTCCCAAAAGGTTGGGCTTGGCTGGATTGCTTAGCCTTGGAGATAGCAGATCTGGGAGCTGCTGAGTTACTTTGAGGGTTTCATAGTTGTTTCTTGGACTTTGGAAGCCAGTTCTCCTCATTGCTGGTGTTCTTAGGCCTAACGCAGCTAAGAAAGCGACTTTCTGGGGACACCAGGATGACAAAAAGCTCTGGGCAGGAGGTGGATGCAGGAGGACATGAGGTCAGATCCACAAGTGCGCTTAAGTGCCCAAGTACAAACCCGCCTTCAGCTCTCAGATGGGTCAAGTGAGCGAGTCTTGAGTAACTCAGGAGGGTGGATGTTGTTACTGGCACGTGGCGCCATCTGCCCTCCTCTCAGAGCTGGCTGTCCGCAGGGCCCCATCGTATCTGCCGCTGCTGGGACTGGTGGGTGTGTCTGCAGCTACCCAGGATGCAGGCCAAGGGTGCAGATGTCAGGGTGGCCTTAGCTGAGCGGTGGGAGGGTTGTGTGGTTGACAGCGCTGCTCTGCGGAACACTGTTCATAAGGAACTGAAGTAGGAAGGGCTGGACTGTCAGTTGGGAGACCTTGACCTTGCCTAGTTGCTCAGGAGGAGTCTTCAAACTCTGCTTTCTCTCCAAGGTTGGATCCATGCCGTGTACACTCCCATGGACACGCTGGTTTTCGGAGGCAACTTCCTACATAGTTTCAACATCCCTATGCAGCTCCGAATCTACAGCATCGAAGACCGCACGCGGGTGAGGACCTGGGGGAGGGCCGGGGGGATGTGGCCGCCTGGGATAGTGGGAGGGCGCAGCCAGGAGCAGTGGTTGAGTCTTGCCCTGCGGCATGTTGTTTGAGCTCCGGCTGTCTGTAAGCCAGGTGTCCCAGCCTGCTAGAGGCAGAGGCGAGAGCTGGGGCAGAGGGACAGCCTGTAACGGGCACTGAGGCATGTTGTGTTCCGTCATACCTGCTCCAGTCTGACACCGGGCTGCATGGGGTCTGGAAACCTTGGTGTGAGTGTAATGGAGAGACCTCCCTGGCTGCCTGAAGAGGAAGGCAGCAGCACGTCCATGATTGTGCATCCAGCATGTTGCCTCTTCTCCTGCCTGCCTGGTGTTGATCTTGGACCTCACTGTGGACTGAGATGACTGAAGCTAAACACTTCCTGCCAGCTGGAGCAGAGAATGCTGTTGGCAACTGGGTCTTCTCACTTGCTGCTTGTGGAGACGGGTCCCACAGCACTCAGCTCCTGTAGAGAAGCCTCAGGATGTGCCGGTGGAAGGACTGATGGCCTCTCCAAAGCAGTTCAGGGTGCTGCAGCAGGCAGGTTCTGGGTGCTAGTACTCTGATGTCACATCATCATTCAGAGCAGCTGCCGCATAGGACAGTGGAGTGTGTCCTGCTCTACCCTGAGCAGTGTCACCTTAGGAGGACCAAGGCAGCAGCAGGGTCAGGGACAACTTCTGCCTGCATGTGAATCAACAGTGCTGGTGTGACAGAGCCCCAGTAGCACTCTGCTCTCAATAGACAAACCCTTTTCTTCATCCAATACAAATCCTGCTGGATGCTGTGCTTGGGAAGAGGGCTACCTTTGTTACCAGTTACCTTTGCCTGAAATATTTGTGGCACCAGCCACCTTTTTTTTCCATGTACTAATGAGGAGAAGATTTGTGGGGCAGGAGCTGCAACCCTACCAGAGAGCAATGAAACGAGTAGTGCCTGGTCTTTGCTCTGCCTGGTGAGAATATCCTTCTGCGAGGAGCATTGCATCAGGCTGCTGGGAACATAAATGATGCCGTTAAACATGTCTGCTTCCTGCCTCATGGGAGGGGATGGCTCTGGTTTAGCATTAACAGCTATCGCTGTGCGGCCCTGTGGTGAAGGAGGCCTGAGCCCTTTCCCCTTGCTTTTCCAGGTCCCAAATAAGTTTCGTTATCCCTTCTATTACGAGATGTGTTGGTACGTGCTGGAGCGCTACGTCTACTGCATCACCAGCCGCTCGCATCTGACCAAGGACTTCCAGAAGGAATCGCTCAGCATGGGTAAGCACCCTGCGTTGGCTGTGCAGGCCTCGCTCCCTGCGTTGGCTGTGCAGGCCTCGCTCCCTGCGTTGGCTGTGCAGGCCTCGCTCCCTGCGTTGGCTGTGCAGGCCTCGCTCCCTGCGTTGGCTGTGCAGGCCTCGCTCCCTGCGTTGGCTGTGCAGGCCTCGCTCCCTGCGTTGGCTGTGCAGGCCTCGCTCCCTGCGTTGGCTGTGCAGGCCTCGCTCCCTGCGTTGGCTGTGCAGGCCTCGCTCCCTCCTCACCTGTATCCAAGTGGTTCCTCCTGCTGGGGTGCCCTCAGGCTCCACTCTGTGGGAAGAATTTGGGACCATCACTTCCTCAGTTTCTCGAGGCGGTTTTCTTGGGGCGTGGAGGGCGTTGTGGACTGGCTGAAGAAGGGGTGATTTGTTTCTAGCTGGGCTTTTGCTTCCTCCTTTGCCCCTGTGCCAGGCCAGGCTCCTTGCAGCTGCAAAACCAGTGGGCGAGCCTGCCGCGCTGCTGGCGCATGCGAGGCCTTTAACAGAAGGCTCAGAGGGAAGTTGCAGTAACCACGGCTGGGCTGTGGGGCAGCGATGCTTTCTTGCACACTGGGGCCTTCCTGCACCCAGGGTTGGAAGTGCTGTCAAGGCTTGTGTGCAGGGGAGGGCAGGGAGAGGTGGTCGACCTCCTTACAGCCAAGGCATGCAGGGCATGAGCAGTGGTGCAAGAGGTATTTCTTCCCGAGACCCTTCTGTGGAGTGGGGGAGAGCCAGAGAGCCTCCACACAAATCCCTTGAAGCAAATCCATCCTCACTTTCCCAAGAGGCTGTAGACGCTGACTCCTGTGCTCCTCACGGCCTCTTTGGAGGAGGATTTCTGTCCGAGGGGCCCTAGCAGAGGCACGCAGCTCCCGGCTCTCGTCCTTTGCCCGTGGCCCTCTTGAGATCTCCCTCAGCACCTGGTTTGGGAAAGGCTGGCACTGTCATTCTCCTGCCTGGAGGTCTCCAGTGCCACCATTGTCACCTTGTCTCTGCCCCTGAGCAGTGTGAGGTGGGAAATAGTGCAGAGAGCTGGAAGGAGTCCCTCTTCCCTTTTCCTCTGCGGGGAGGGTGCTTTATCGTGTGGTCTTCTCCGTATCTTTTTTTTCCCATCATGAAGGCAGGATCAAGGTCCCAAGTCACTCACAGAACTGGGTGGCTGGAGATCCCAAGTCTTCAACGTCAGGTTGGATGGTGCTTTGAGCAGCCTGATCTAGTGAGTGATGCCCCTGCCCATGGCAGGGCTTTGGACTAGATGTTTTTTAAAGGGCCCTTCCAACCCAAAATCATTCTGTGAAACTCCAAGGGTTGCTCTCTTCCAGGAGGTTTTCCTGTGTCCTGTGCCTCACCCTCCCATAAAATGAGCCAGGAATGGGAAAGGAGTTTAGCTGTTCTTTCCTACCCACCATGTGCCCCCTCATCTCCTCTCCTTGTCACCATACGTACCTGTTGCTCCAGCATCTGTGGTAACTGGGGGTGTTCCTCTAGAAACCGAACATCTCCTGTGAGTGATTGTCTGGCCACTGTGCTCTTCTCTCACTCTTTCTCTGTCATGGCAGATATGGAGCTGAGCTCCTCAGACTCAGTAAACATGGAAGAGGAGGAGGAAGAGGAAGACGAGGAGGATGCAGCAGGGAAGGAACCCAGGCGACCAGTCACAAGGCGGTCCATTCTCACCAGCCCACCCATCGCCAACGGTGCCAATGTGGACTATGATGAACTGGGCAAGAGCTGCCCCCGGAGCAGCCTGCCGGGTCTGAAGAAGACCCCATCTATAGACTCTTCCGACTCCAGCCGGGGATCCCAAAACGGCCAGGCCTGGGACCCAAATGCTGGCAGCCCACGCAAGAACAGGAGGGTGCACCTGACACAGTTTGAGCTGGAGGGGCTGCGCTGCCTCGTGGACAAGCTGGAGTCACTCCCTCTGCACAAGAAGTGTGTTCCCACCGGCATTGAGGATGAGGACGCCCTCATCGCTGATGTCAAGGTACGTAGGCGTGAGGGAGCCGCAAGTGCTGCCGTTCCTCGGGGCTGTCAGGAGGAGCTCCCCTTGCAGCAGCAGAGCTGGAGAGGCGTTTTCCCACAGGGAAACTGCTTGACCATGACAGTAACTATGTCCTAGAGCTGATGTGTCCAGAGGCTTGGTGTCCTCTTGTCCTCTACACAAGGCTGATGGTGGCCAGCTGACGCTGAAGGACAGCGCTGGCTTGGACGCTGGGGCAGGCCCAGTGGGACCAGTAGCTGCTGCCCTCTGGGCCCTGTCTGGATCCCTCACTGGTGTTGGTGCCAGAGGGCTCACGTGCAATGCAGCTCACTTCCAGGTCTGGCTGCCCATTGCTGTGGCAGTTGGAGCCTTTTCCGTGCCCCAGGTGTATCTGGTCTTGTTGCTCTGTGGGGTTTGCACAGAACATGACCTCAGTTGTTGAGAGATTTGGTTTCCTTTCCCCTCTGCCCTGCTGTTCACCCAAGCTCTCCCTGTCAGCCCTGTTATGCTGACCTCATGAGTTTGGTGTTTCAGCATGAAGTGAGAGTGTCACCCCTCGCTCTATTTCCCCAAAAGTCCATCTCAGTCCCTAAAAAAAACACCATTATCCCCTGGGCCCTTCCCTGCCCACAGTGATCCACTGTTCAGCCACTTGTCTGCACCAGACCTGACATGCAGGCACAGCCATGGCTGTATCCTGGGATTTACTCTTGTGTTTTGTTTCCAAGTGCCGTCTCCTGAGGATTTCTATCCCTTTTTTTGGAAACCCAGCTCTCCTCTGCATTTGGAGCAGAGGGGACAGGAGAGGTCCCGGGGTGAGCTGATGTTTGTAGGCCCATCTCCCATGGTGCTTGGGCGAAGGAGTGGGATTCTGGTTTCCTGAGGCTTTGTTCTGTGTGCATCGTGGCCTTTGAGTACAGGCTGTGTGTGTTTGAGCCATGCTCCGGAGGAACTCCAGCTGAGCTATGAGCACTGAGGAGCTGAGGGGCTAGAGTCCTGCACTGTGTGCTTGGAGGCAGAGCGTTCAGTGTGGTCAGCACTCTGCTGGGCCTGAGACCAGTTCTGGAGCTAACGGACCCGTGGATTTGGTGTGACCCACCCGCCTCTGTGTCCAGTCACAGATGAGCTGTGGGTGAACCGTCCCTTTGGTCGGATCAGAGCAAGCAGCCTCCCTGCAGGACTCGTTCCTGGGAGCTGGCTGTTCCCAGCAGTTGGGAAGTACCCTAAGCTGCAGGACGCTGTCCCTCAGGACCAGCAGCCTCCCAGCCTCTGCTACAGAGCATCCTCCAGGCCTGAAGGCCCCGAGTGATCCGAGGACAAGGCTGTGGAACCACAGCCACCCTCTACCTTCACAACTTTGATATTCCATAGATGTGGTGGAATGGGCAAGTGTAGGTTGGCTTATAAATCCTGAAACCAGGTAACAGCCATTCCTAATGGGCCTGGTCACCAGAAAGCCTGAGCAGCGAAGGGATTGCTTTCAGTGTCAACAGCTTGTCTGGAGAGCACCTTATTCTGTGCTCGTTTCTCTTTTAGGCAGGCCAGGTTGTTACCAAGCTGGAGGTGTGACCCAGCCACGTGTGCCTCTGTAACTCTGGGTGTGGGGTGCAGGGGTCTGGTACAGCTCCCTCCTTCCACAGCATTGGTGTGTGTGTGACTTTCCCAGAGCACAGCCCTGCTGCCGGGGTGTGTAAGCTCAGCCCTTCCTTCTCCCATCTTGGTCTGGCGCTCCTGCCTTCCTTCCCAGCTCAGAGGTGTGATCCATCTGGGATCCCTCATGCTGGACCCCAAACCTGGATCCCTTCAAGCCGTTGTTTCACTTTAGCTGCTCGTGGAGAACTACAGCCTTAACCCATTGTCAGGGGCTTAAGCCAAACCAAAAGCAGTATGTGTCCCCCACAGTGTCTTGTCCTGGCTCTGAGACCATCGTTCTGCAGCACGTCACCAAGTGAGGTCAGTGATGGAGCTGGGATCTGCCCAGCAGGACTGCTGGGAAAGACCAGCTCCAGAGAAGCACAGACCCTGTGCATTTTCAGCTCTTGCCCGCTTAGCTGCCATCATGACGTGGCTGTCTCCTGGTTAAGCAGATGCTGTGGTGTGGAAGGCTTTCATGGCCATGACCCACCTTTGTTTGGTCCCTCTGCATCCCAGGATCAGAACGTGGCATTTCCTTATCATAGAGCCCAGGTATGCAGGCAGAGACCCAGCACCTCCATCTGCCCATCAGATCAAGCGCCCTGCCATGCTTCCTGCCACCCTTCCTGCCACCCTCTGCTAACCAGTGTCCCCAGGGAAGAGCTGCCTTTCCCCACAGCCCCTTGCGTGGTGACCATGATTTTGGGATGTCTGTATGTTGAGTCACATGGAGATAGACACTTCGGTATCCTCTCATGAATCAGGCCTGGAGCTGTCACGTGATGGGACGTGATGCTTTGGACGTGACAGAAATGCTTCCAGCTCCATGGCAGGAGGGATCATCCCATCTGCCAAGACTCTGTAAACCCATCCTAGTGGAGGTTGCCTCCAGGATCTTGGCTAGGAAGAACACATTGCCACCTCTGCCACTCCTTAACCATTCAAACTTTGCCCGTCTCCCTTGAAAGCTCCCAGTGACGTTGTGTTGCTGTGTTCCAAAGCAGTGACTGAGAGCTGCTGGGCAGTGGCTTAAACAGGACGGCCCGTGGAAATCCAAAAGGTTCCTGGCAGAGCCTCCAGAGAGGGGATCTACCTTTGCGATCTGAGGTGGTGACCCATCACCTCGTAGTTCCAAGGTCTTGCTGAGAAGTTGTGGTGTGGTTGGTCATGCCTCTGTGTGTGGTCCAGGCAGGGAACATTGGAAGGATCATTGGCAAAGAGGGGAACTTCAGAGAGGTCCCATTGTCTCTTGGCTGCTTGTGTCCATCGCTTCTCACCCCTCTTTGGGCGTGCTGGTTTCCATCATTTAGGCTTCAGAGGAGCAGGATTGTTTGCGAGGCTGTAGAGCTGTTGGACCTGCTCTTGGGTGGAACTGAGTCCACATCCAACCCATTCACTTGCTGCAGTGCCACCAAGCCCCATGGCCTCTGACTGTCATAAACAGGATCTATTTGGGCTTTGCGTGGAGGCACTGGAGCACTAAGCACTGCAGAAACAAGGCAAATCCATCCCAAAAGTGTGGATCCTGTCTCCAGGACCTCATCTCTGGGCAGTCAGTGAGGAACAGGGGTTGCTTCCAGGGATGGATGAGGAAGGCCAGGATGGCCCCTGAGGTCAGATGAGACTAAACCGCAGCGGGAAGCGCCTGTGTGCAAGGGTTTCCTCCCCGCACATGTGCCAGCAGCCCGATGCTTCCGTGGTTGCTGTCCAAATCAGCCTGGAGCACACTTGGCTAAGACTCCTCTGCCTCAGAGGTGTCACCTCTGAGGGCCAGCCAGAGCGCTTGACCTTGGACATGTGACAGAGGAGCCACCCCACACACCCTGTGTGTGGGGCCAAACCCCACTGCAGGGCTGGGCAGCCCTGGCACGATGCAGATGGCGAGATTCATGGTGAGATGCGTGTCCAGGGACCCAAGGGTGCAGCCGGTGATCTGAGGGGTGGCAGTCTGGACCCGGGTGTCTCATCAGTGTGGCCCAGGGGCTTCCTGGGCTTTCTGGGGGGCTTCCTGGGCTTTTTGGGGGCAGGGGGAATGACAGCTGAGATGCTGTGGCTGCAGCCTGGGTAGGAGCAGTTGCTGCTCTCCAGTGCTGCTCTGGAGAACTTGCTTTAATTTCTGAGTTTCCTCCATTTTAATTGCGATGGTCTGGACCTGAGGGGGAGGGGTGGGGGGGAAGGGTGCTCAGGCAGCTGGTTGAGGGGGTGGGGGCCAAACCTCACTTCACCCAATAGGGGTTTGTCCCCCTCTAGAGGTTAGGTCACCAGTGACTTAGGGACCGGAGCTGCTCCCGAACTTGGCTGGCGGCTTATTTGTCTGGGAAGGTTTGCGCATCCGGGTTGGAAGAGTGTGGGTGCAGTCCCTGTACCCCCCTGTGTTTTGGGGGTGCTGCTTCCCCCTCGCCTTGATTTAAAAGCCCTTGCTCCCTCCTCACACCAGTAGTGTCTCCTAGGTCCAGGTGGGTTCATCTTCCAGCGGGACCCCCCAAAACCACCTCGGAAGAGACAAAGGCATCGTGGAGGCTGGGCGTGAGCGGGGCCGGCTGGGGCTCTCTGCCCCGGCCCCGGGGAGCCTGGTCCCGGTGTCTCCAATTGCGGTGGCGGAGGGAGGAAGGTGGGCCGCGCCGCCCGGGCCCCTGCGCCAATCCGTGTGGCGCCAGCCGCCCGTCCCGGCCCCTCCCGGCTCTGCAGCAGAACGGCTCTGCCCTCTGCTCGCTCGCTCGCTTTTTCTCTTCTGCCATCTTCCCGTTGCAAAGCATTGCTGGGAACCGCATGTGGGTGACGCAGCAGCATTGTTTCAGGCTCAGGAAGCTGCCGCTGCTGCCCAAGGGCTCGGGAGGAGCACGAGGCTGCCAGTGCGGCTGTCGGAGCTGGGGGAAGAGCCGGGGTTGCTTGGGGTGGGGAGTACGACCGCTCCCCCAACCATGTCCCCGAAGATTGGGGGTCCGGCTTTGGTCCGCTCAAGCTGAGCCAGCCCCTGGAGGTGTCTGGGGAGAGGGGGGGGGCCCCAGCCCTCGCAGTGCGGGCACCGAAACAAAGAGGGCTCGGCAAACTTCACCCTAGAGTCTCGGCAGCTCCAGAGGCACAAGGTCAGGCAGCTGGCAATGCTCGCGGGATGGGGAGGGGACGCGGGGACGCTCTGGACCCAGCCAGGGTGGGAGGGGACCACGGGGGGACCCCCTGTTTCCTTGGAGGGGTCCCTGGCTGGTGCTTGGGCTCACCCTTCCCCTCCCCTTCCTTGGGGCGCGCTCACTGGGTGCCGAGTTCCTGCCGGCCGGGGGAAGCATGCGGTGAGCTCGCAGGGTCCCCTCCGCCTTCTGTCCCTGGCTCCGTCCCCCCTCCACCACCGCGTGAGCGCTCACAGAGCCCCAAAGGGCTGTCGCCGACCCCAGCTCGGAGCCAGGCGCAGCCACAAGATCCAGGTGCCCCTTGGGGGGCCCCCCCCCTTTCCCCAACCCCAAGCATGCCCAAGCTACCACCACCCCTGTGGTACCGTGGGTAGCTGTGGGGCAGCTGCGGTTCCTTGCCCCACAATGTCCCAGCATGAGCCCCCAGCCCCTGACCTTTCTTTTCCATGCGCACTCATGGGAAGGCTGTTGGGGCGGTGGAAAGGCTGGAGGCAGCACGCCACACTGCTGGGGAGCGGAGGGGTGCCTGCCACTTCCTGCCACCCACAGCCACCCCAGAAGGGCGGTGGGAAGCCGGGTTGGGGTACAGACCCCAAGAATGGATAGCCCCACAGGGGTTGGGGGTGGGGGGGTCACACCGGCTGGCCCCTGCCCTCGCCCTGCCTGGCAGCAGGAAGCACGGAGGAGCGTGGGGATGCCGGCAGGAGGTTCCTGCCAGCGTAGCCATGGCAACGCCAAGTAAATAAAGCACCTTTGCAACCGGCAAATTCGGGGGGGGGGGGGGGGAAATGGCCGTGTGGAGGGGGCTGTGATGGAGGGGTGTGGGGGAGCGAGAGGGCTGAAACAGCCAGCGGTGAGTACAGGGAGCCCGCATACGCCAAGGGTGCCTGTCCACTGTGTGCCAGGGGGTCTCTTGTGGCAAAGTCGGAGCCAAACCCTGGGGCAGTGTGGGGGAGAAGCTCTAAGCTACCCTGCAGTTTGCACCAGGCTACGGGGGAGTGTGGGTGGGAAGGGGATGCTGAGGCTGCACCCCCCCAGCTACCCTGTGCCTGGAGAGGCTGCAGATGAGGGGGTGATCCTCGTGAATCTTCCTCCATAAATCCCCCAGGATCGCAAAAGCTTGGTGCTCCCCCCCCACCCCACTGCTGCACAGCGCGGGGGCCTCGGGGCTGAACCGCAGTTGATGAAAGCGCTCGTGCAGATCGACTCGACAGAGCTTGTCTGTCTCGTGGGGAGGGATCGGCGCTGGCGGGCGTGGGTAGAGGAGGGCTCCTTCCCAGCCCTCTTTGAAGCATGCTGGCCTTGGCATCTGCTCGGAGCCCGCCTCGCTGGCGGGGGCCTCATTTCACTCCCGTCACACCTCTGATTTTTGTCTCTGGGTTATTTTTTCCCCCCCCCCCCCCACTCTCTCCATTAGCTGCTGCTGGAGGAATACGCCAACAGCGACCCCAAACTGGCACTTACAGGCGTCCCCATCGTCCAGTGGCCCAAGAGAGATAAGGTAGGAACTGCAGGGAGGGGACACGGGGTGGGTGTTGGGGGTGGTTGAGCTGGTAACTTTTGCCCTTGGTTGAGCTGCCCTCTGCAACTGGAGGGCAGTGGCATGGCTTCCATATACCTGGGTCGGGAGCGGGAAGGGAGCGTCGTCAGGGGCAGCCATGGGGCGTGACCACCCCCACAGCACCGCAGACAAAGCTATAGATTGGTAGCAGTGGCAGTGTCCCACCCTTCCAGTTACCCCAACTTGGCCAACGGGTGGTAACTGGGTCTGGGGAGCAGTTGAGAGGAAAGGGAGCTCCTAGGAGAAAAAGGGCGGAGGGCTTGGGATTAGTGTCTGGTATCAGCCCTACTGGGTCAGCGTGCCCCTTGGGTCCCTACCCCTGCAGCCACCTCCCGGGGTGCTCTGCTGGCAGGGACATGCCAGCTTCTTCAGAAAGGGATCTTACCATGCGCCCCTGCCCTGCTCCCTCTAGCTGTGCTCTGAAGCCGCAGCCCAGCCGAGCTCGCTGGGCAGGGGGAGCTGAGGGCCAGCCTGGCGCTGGCTGGCCGGACTTCCCCTCTGCAGGCTGCCTTCCCACAGCGCCCCATAGCTCACTGCTTCCTTCCTGCCAGGAGACAGGCTCACAGGCCAGCATACGGGAAGAGCACAATCCCATCGTGCTGGAAAGGGTGGGTAACACCCCGGCTGGGTGTCAGGAGACTTTCGGATCACCCTTTGGAGGGGCCTGTCTCTGCCTGCCCTGCCCAGGGGGATCCTTGCTGGTCATTGAGCAGCACGAGCATCTTGGGCAGCCTTTTTGGGAAAAGAAACCTGGAGATGTCCACATACTTTGGGCACAGCACCCACTTTCCCAACCCCATTATTGTGCTGGATATTTTTTGGGGTGTCTGCCCTTCCCCAACCCCATCATCCATGGTGCAGGCAGCATTGCAGCCAGTCCCAAAATGCCACTACGGGCAGCATGGTTGCTGTGAGAGTCAATGGGGATGCCTTGTGTCCACTGGGGAGCTGTGCCGTCCCACCTGCACTATAAAACTGGGTGCTTGGGTGTTCCCATTGTACCTCAAGCTTGTGGGAGCATCCGAGCTGGCCCTGTCCCCGTGTACAGGCGGGAGAGGGATCTGGGTGGCACGGAGAGGACAGCCTTCCCAGCAGCCCGGGTGGACGCTGTCGTGCCTTGCCTCAGAGAGAAAGGGCAGCCATTGTTGGAGCAGCCATGAGGCTTTTGGGACTCAGCAGCCCTTCTTCAGGCCCGTTTCTGACTGCTGATGGGGGTGGGAAGAAGGAGAGCTCCTCATGTGGGGCAGCAAAGGCCAAGCAGGGGGAGAGCTGCCCAGGGCAGCGCCCATACAGGCCCCTTTGTCTGCAGAGAGAGGTGAAGGAGCGGGGCTGCACTCTGGCACGTTGTCTGAGGTTGCAGTGAGGGAGCCAGGGTTCGGAGGCTTTCTAATCCGAGCTGAATGCAGCGGTTCGCTCATCTCACATCACTTCCCTCTCTTCCTGTTGCCAGCTAAAGCTCCAGGCCCGGCTGAGGGTGCGCCTGCCCACCATCCCCATCACCAAGCCGCACACCATGAAGCCAACCCCCCGCCCGACACCCGTCAGGCCTACGGTCTCTCCCATCGTGTCGGGCGCCAGGCGGCGGCGAGTGCGGTGCCGGAAATGCAAGGCTTGCATGCAGGGCGAGTGTGGCATGTGCCACTACTGCAGGGACATGAAGAAGTTTGGTGGGCCTGGCCGCATGAAGCAGTCCTGCGTCCTCCGGCAGTGCTTAGCGGTGAGTCTGCGGCCTCGGCCTCTCCTCAGAAGTCCGCTGCAACCCTGCGTGGCTGATCAGGATCAGAGGAGGATGGTGTTTGATTCCATGGGGGGATTTTTGGCCCTTTCCCTGCAATTCAGGCAATGAGGGAGAGGAGGAAGAGGAGGGACCCGCTGGAGAGGAGCTCTGTGGAAAAGGACTTCGGGGTCCTGGTGGGCGACAGGGTGGCCATGAGCCAGCAGTGTGCCCCGGGGGCCAAGAGGGCCAGTGGGATCCTGGGGGACAGCAAAAGGAGCATGGCCAGCGGGTCAAAGGAGGGGATCCTCCCCCTCTACTCTGCCCTGGTCAGGCCCCACCTGGAGTATTGTGTCCAGTTCTGGGCTCCCTGGTATAGAAAAGACAGGGATCTCCTGGAGAGAGCCCAACAAAGGGCTACAAAGGTGATTAAGGGCCTGGAGCATCTTCCCTAAGAGGAAAGGCTGAATGAGTTGGGGCTGTTCAGCTTTGAGAAAAGAAGCCTGAGAGGGGATCTGATCAATGGTTATCAATATCTGAAAGGTGGGACACAGGGGAATGGCCAGCCTCTTCTCAGTGGGCTGTGGGGACAGGACAAGGGGCGATGGCCTCAAGCTGGAGCACAGGAAGTTCCACACCAATGTGTGGAAGAACTTCCCCGTGAGGGTGGTGCAGCCCTGGGACAGGCTGCCCAGGGGTGTGTGGAGTCTCCTTCTCTGGAGATATTCAAGCCCTGTCTGGACGCCAACCTGTGTGACCTATCCTAGGATCCTGTGAAAGGGGGAAGGCTGTCCCACCTTGCCCTGGTTTCACCCCAGCTTTCCTTTGTAGCCCAGGTTGCCTCACTCGGTCACGTGTGCACTTTGCGGGGAGGTAGATCAGAACGAGGACTCGCAGGACTTTGAGAAGAAGCTCATGGAGTGCTGTATCTGCAATGAGATCGTTCACCCTGGCTGCCTGCAGGTGAGAGCGCTGGCACCAGGGCAGAGTGGGCCTGGCTATGGGGACAAACTCTTCCTGACTGCCCTCTTCTCTTCCCAGATGGATGGAGAAGGGTTGCTCAATGATGAGCTTCCCAACTGCTGGGAGTGCCCCAAGTGCTACCAGGGTGACGATGCGGAGAAGGGCCAGGTAGGAGGCAAGCTGCGCTGAGGTGGGGCAGGATGTGTGTCCCCTATCCTGCAGAGAGGATGTTCAGCCAGGCCGGGCTGCACGGGTGGGCTGAGGGGCAGGCAGGTACCAGCATAGCCCAGGGGACCCACTGGGCAGTGACTGGTGAGAGCAGGAGTCCTTGGGGTGCAGCGCATGGGGGCCTGGCAACATCCTGCTGCGGTCCCCTCCTGGCACCGTGCGGGAAGGGAACAGCTGAAAGCCGCCCTGCTCTGTGTCCCTGGCTCCCAGTGAGCCTGTCATCAGGCCAAGGCCACCAGTGGCTGCCAGCACTGCCCAGGACACCGGCCTGGGGCTGCCACATCGCCGGTAGGACTGTGCCAACTGCTGTGGATGGCAGCGCAGTGGCTGCGGCGAGCCAGGCAAGGGACAGCCTCTCTGGGGTACGTTCATCCTCTCCTGGGCGATGTGCACGCTTGGGGCATGCATCTGCTGGGTTCCCGAGCCCCCCAGCACTTCAAGCAGGCGTGATGAGCTGTCCCCACAGTGTCTTGTTCTGAGCTGTGATCCTGAGAATTCCTGCTATGAGGGAGCAGTGTGGAGCTACCCCGACCTCCTGGGATGCCCCTTTTGCAATGGGAGAAGGGAAATGTCGGTTACTGGTGTGGGTGAACCCTGGTTGGACTGGGCAGTGTCGGCGCAGACCCTGGGGAAAGAAGCGAGAGAGGGGATGCGTTCCCCAGGCCCGCAGCAGCTCCATCCCATAACCTGCTGCCCCGCTTCCCCACAGAAGCGGAAGGTGGAGGAGAGCGACGACGACACAGCGCAAGCCAAGGTGCTGCGGCCCCTGCGGAGTTGCGAGGAGCCCCTGACCCCCCCGCCCAACTCTCCCACCCCCATGCTGCAGTTGATCCACGACCCGGCGTCGCCACGAGGCGTGGTGACGCGCTCATCCCCGGGAGCTGGCCCCAGCGACCACCACAGCGCCAGCAGAGACGAACGCTTCAAGCGACGGCAGCTGCTGCGTCTCCAGGCCACCGAGCGAACCATGGTGCGGGAGAAGGAGAACAACCCCAGCGGCAAGAAGGAGCTGTCGGAGGTGGAGAAGGCCAAGCTGCACGGCTCCTACCTCACCGTGACGCTCCAGCGCCCCACCAAAGACGTCCACGGCACTTCGATCGTCCCCAAGCTGCAAGCCATCACCGCCTCCTCTGCCAACCTGCAGCACTCCCCCCGCGTGGTCATGCGCCACGCGCCCACCAGGATGCCCCTGCGGGGTGGCGGGGAGGAAGAGGCGGCCGAGGAAGAGGAGGAGGAAGAGGAGGAGGAGGATGAGAACGCGGAGGAGGGGGGGGCGTCCCGGCTCAATGGCCGAGGGGGCCGGGCACAGGAGGGCGAGGAGAGCTGGATGCAGCGCGAGGTGTGGATGTCCGTCTTCCGCTACCTCACCCGCAGGGAGCTCTGCGAGTGCATGCGGGTGTGCAAGACCTGGTACAAGTGGTGAGTGCGGGGACGTGTGGGGGCGGGCGGGGGGGCACGGCCACCATCTAACCCCTGGACCAAGCCTCCTGTCTCACTGGCTCTCAGCTAGAGACCAAGGGGGAGAAGAGGGGGTCTCTGTGAAGGGGGAAGGAGTCTGCCAGCCCCCTCCATGGCCTTCCTTGGCTCCCCAGAGCTGGTGCTCACCCTCAGACCCTGTGACCAGGCCTGATGGCTGCCATTCCCACCGTGTCCCTGCAAGGTGCCAGTGCCTTTTCCTCCCCCACTGCCCTGTGTGGTCCTGGCTCTTCCCCACCTCCCTCGGCCTCGCAGCAGGCTGGGGCAGGGCTGGGTTTGCTGGCTCAGGGGGCCACAGGCCTGAAGACAATGCTGGCATTGGGACAGCTCTGGATGGCGGGCTTGGGAGCAGAAGGGGGACTGGGAACTTGGGAGGTTCAGAGGTTTCTAACCCCCAAGCAGCAGGAATGGCACGGTGGGAAAGAACCAGTCCGCTTTGATCGGTGGGACGTGGTGGTTGGAGAAGAGTGTCCCCTCACCTGTCATTCATGTGGCATCTTCAGGGCGCAGCTCAGCTGCCGTCACGTCCTGGGTCTCCCGTGGGAGAGGGGGGGAGTCTGTGTCACCTCCAAGCTCTGTCACAGCTCCTGGCTGCCAGCGAGCACTGTTGGGGCTGTGGGGTGGGACTGGGATGAGCAATTCGCTTGCTGGGAGCGAGTGTGCTTGGGAGGAAGAGCGCCCAGGAGCAGGGAAGCAGGCAGGCAGCTACGACTCAGTCTTGTTACATGATAGCAAAACCCATCTGGGACTGTTTCAGACATCCCTGAGTGGCCAGACACCCCCAGCAACCTCCCCACACGTTTGGGGACACCGTCTCATGTCCCCCGGGGATCCTCGGGGCTCAACCTTCAGCTTTGTCCTCATCCCCAGGTGCTGCGACAAGAGATTGTGGACAAAGATAGATTTGAGTAGGTGCAAGTCCATCACCCCCCAGGCGCTGAGCGGCATCATCAAAAGACAGCCGGTCAGTCTCGACCTCAGCTGGACCAATATCTCAAAAAAACAGCTCACGTGGCTCGTCAACAGGCTTCCAGGTGAGTGTGGGCTGGGACGGGGTCCCTACCTCTGCCACCGGGCCTGCTCCCGGGCTTCCCAACAGCCAGACCCCAGCAAGACAGGCTCTGCATCCCAGCACTCCTCAGCAGGGAAAGTCCTGGGTGCTGGCACCCAGCGAGCAGCCACTGGGGATGTGGCTTCTCATGGCTGCGTGTTCTCCTCCGACAGAGAGCCGGGCTCCCTGTCCCACCCCAGGTGCGAGGGGAAGCTGCTTCCTCACGTGCCTGGAGGAAAAGCATTGAGATGGAGGACACCTCAAAGCCCACCACAGCCATCTGACTCTGTTTCTCTCTCCCCTTCTTCTGCCAGGCCTGAAAGACCTCATCTTAGCGGGCTGTTCCTGGTCTGCGGTCTGCGCTCTCAGTACCTCCAGCTGCCCCCTTCTCAGGACCCTCGATCTTCGGTGGGCAGTAGGAATCAAGGATCCTCAGATCCGGGACTTACTCACGCCTCCAACAGACAAACCCAGTAAGCTGTTGTCCAGGCTGCCACGGAGCGAGGCTGGGGCAGCGGTTCCTTGACAAGAGTCCCTGGGGGTTGTGGGGAGCTGGAGGAGGGTGACATGCTGGGCGCAGAGCCAGGGGGGCAGTGCTGAATCCAGTCAGGGTAGATCATGCACACTCAGCTTCTGTGTGACTTTACAGGTCAGGACAATCGCAGCAAACTCCGTAACATGATCGACTTCCGGCTCGCTGGCCTGGACATCACTGATGCCACGCTGCGGCTGATCATCCGCCATATGCCCCTGCTCTCCCGCCTCGACCTCAGCCACTGCAACCACCTTACGGACCAGTCGGCCAACCTCCTCACAGCCGTGGGCTCTTCCACACGCAACTCTCTCACCGAGCTCAACATGGCAGGTGGGTACGCTGCCAGGAGGGGCCCAAGCTGGACTCCCTGAGTCACACCGCTTCCTCTCGCTGCGGGAGCGTGGCTCTGGCTTTGCGGAAGCGTTGCAGCTCACCCCTCCTTCCTCTCACCTCCCTGCAGGCTGCAATAAGCTGACGGACCAGGCCTTGCTGTACCTGCGGCGTATCTCCAACGTCACTCTCATCGACCTGCGAGGTTGCAAACAGATCACCCGCAAAGCCTGTGAGCACTTCATCTCGGACCTGTCCATCAACAGCCTCTACTGCCTGTCTGATGAGAAGCTGATCCAAAAAATCAGCTAGAGACCCTCCCCGGGGCAGACTGAGGAGAAGGAAAAGAGCCCATCCCACCCCTCTCGGAGAGCTGCTCCTCCGCATCCCCACCTTGCCCTCCGTGTCCTGCCGCTGCCTCCCACCTGACTCGGCAGGCAGGGCCGCTGCTGGCCTCGCTCCGCCGTCCTTCCTCCTCCTCCTCCTCCCCCGGGACTTCTGCCGATGAAGATGTCCCGCCAGGCTGGCCAGTACCAGAGGAGGAACGGGCAAATGGCAAGGAGCCTGGGCCCGGAGGCTGGCCGCTTCCACGGTGGAGGTTGTAATAGAGAGAAACGGGGCCCCCCTCTTCCCCCCAGCTTTTCCCCTCTTCCCCGTCGTCTCCTCGCCTTGAAACACTTGTCACGTCCCCGTTAGCACAAAGCTTTGAGGGTCAAGGTCTCTTCAAGGAAGCGGGAGCAGAGCTGGAATGAAATGGACCCCTCTGTGCCGCCACCAGCTCCTTTCTTGCCCCCCCTATGGTTTCCCTCGCCCGGCTGCGGGGCTGCCATCGTTCCCCCTCCCCCCTCCCACCCTTCTTTCAGCCGGGGTCTTACTGCGCTGGGACAGGAGATGGGGCTTTGTGACCCTGTCTTCTCCCCTATCCCCCACCCCCCCACTCCAGGGCAGCGCCGGTTTTACCTGGAGCCCCCCTCCCTTTCCCCCCCCTCACGCAGAGGTGATGGCTGGGTGCCGGCTGGGAGCACGGGAGCCAACCACAGGTACATCAGAGCTCAGGGAGGATTCGGAAAGCAGCAGCCAGGGGTGAGTGAGCACACGGAGGGACAGGGGCTGCCTCCTCTTCCCTGCGTGGAAGGGTTGTAGGGCTGCCCACCGTGGCCAGAGGGGCAAAGGCTGCTCTGGCTGCCCCAGTGTGCTCTTAGCCTGGGACTGAACTGGCACGAACGCCCCCCCCCCCCGCCCTGCATATTGTCCTCTCCTTTTCCCTCCATCCCCTTTTAGCTGCCGGTTTTTCCTTTGCAATGAATGGTTGGTCCAAAGAACCTCTCTCTAGGGCAGCAGAGAGCTTTTTGCACTTTAAAAAAACAAAAAACAACAAAAAACAACAAAAAACAACAAAAAACAACAAAAAAGAACAAAAACACATTTAAAAAAACAAACAAAAAAAGCCAAAAAATCCAACAAAAAAAATCCAACAAAAAGGAAAAAAAAAAAAAAGGAAAAAAAAAAAAGGTTGGGATCTTCTTTTGGGTCGCTGTTTTATTTCCCTCCCTCTCCTGTCTCTGTCTGGCCACTCCCCATCTTCCCCCGGTGTCGGGCCCCGCTCTCCCCCGCTCCCCCCTGGATTATAGCACAAACCGGCCCCCCCCCAGCCGTGGAGAGGACGGCCAAGGGGCAGGCAAAGGGCGTTCCTTCCCCCTTCCCCACACCCCCAAGGGCAGCCCCCCATCGCCCCGCTGCTTCAGAAGCAATAAGGGAGGAGCAATGACCGCGCGGGGGGTCGGGGATACGACCTCTTGCTCCCCAAACTGCCGGAAAGGGGGGGCCAAGGGTTGCTTTTTCCACAGTGAAGCCGGAGGGGGTCGAGCAGAAACCGGTCCTGGGCGAGAGGAAGACCCGGGGCGCTGGGCCCCTGGCTGCGAGCGGGAGCCCTTCTGCCTTAGTCTCTTATCAGTGGCTCCCGTGGGAAAACCATCGGAAGGATCGAATCTTTTTCCTTTGGATTGATTATTATTATTAATTTTTTTATCATTTGGGGTTTTTTTTGTTTTGTTTTAATTTAGCAATGAGAACAAAAAAAAAAGAGGAAAAGAAGCAAACCCGAGTAATGCTGAGCTGCAGTAGAGCTCAGGGCGCAGGGCTCCCTGCAGCTGCGGCCCTTCCATCAGTGTGAGCGGCCAAGATTCACTGGGGGGGGACAGCTGGAGGGGGGGGATGACGTACACACCACCCCCCGAACGCTCCCTGGGATCCCCCACCACCCGCAGAGACTCTGGGTGTATGGCCCTTGTCACATCACCAGCTGCTCCAGGCCCTGAGCGATGGGGTGAGGGGCAGTGGAGGGGGTTTTTTTTGGGGCGGGGGGGAAGGGGGGGTGGTGAAAATCCCCAAGGAAGAAAAAAATTAAAAAGAGAAAGAAAAAGAGAAATTATATATATAAAAATCACATAGTGATTTAAAAGCATCCCAGACTGCTCCCTGAAGACATCTCCTGCCAGACAAGTTAATATTGTTTAAGGATTTGGTTGTGTTTTTCGTTTTGTTTCTATTCCCTACCCCCTTCTCCCCCCTCCCCTTCCTCCTCCTCTTCCTCCTCTCCCCCCCCCCCGGAGAAATATTGTAAATATATATTTTTTTGTTGGCGATTTAGAGTCCATCTCTGATGTTTGTGCTTTAAAATTAAATGTAAGCATTAAGGGTAAAAGCAAACCAAGTCTTACGCTCTCTCAGTCTGTGGGGGAGGATTTTTGGGGGGGCGGGCAGGGGAAGTGATTTCTTTCCCGTTTTGGTTTTTGTTTCTTTAATTGGTTTGGGGGTTTTTTTAGTTGCTTTGGTTTTCCTTTCCCTCGGCCTTCTCCGGTACTGGTTTGATAGAGGATCTTTGCTCGGGATGTTACTACCGCAGGGCTGGGCGAGATGGTTTTTGGGAGGGGGAGACAGGGGGAAGGCGGCGGGGGGGGAGGGTAAAGATACCAGCCTTCTAAGGGAAATATTTTGTTTCTTGGGGGTGGATTTTTGGAATAAAAAAAAGCAAAGTTTGAAGCAAAACCAAAACCCGGTGTTTCGGCTTCGCCCGTCGTTTGTCTGCGGGGGAGGCAGAGGGGGGGTCCTGCGTGTGTGTCCTCCCGCCCCGCCGGGGCTTCCCCCGCACCCGGAGAGGAAGCGTAAGGCCGTGGTGACGGTGACGCCCATCCCCCACCCCCTGTCACTTCGCCTCCCCCCCCCACCGCTGAGCGGGGCCGCACGGGGCTGCCCCCCGGCTCCCCGGGGACAGCCGCTCCAGCCCATCCCGGGGCTGGGCTGGGGCCTGGCATCGCCGCTGCCCCGTTGGCGCCCCGATGTGGAGCGGCGCCCCCGGGACGCGGGGTCTCGCCGGGCCGGCAGCCGCCCCTGGCTGGCGTTTACCGGCCCCCCCCGGCCCAGGCCCCGCGGCGCGGAGCTCGCACAGCCGCGGGTGAGCATCCCCCTCCGCGGCTGACCCCAGCCGCCCTCCCCGCGCCAAGGGCCCGGCCCCCGCGGCAGCACCGCGGAACCTCGCCAACCTCGCTTGGCCTTTGTGCTGGCCGCCGCGGGGCCGCTGCCTCCGTCCCCAGCCCCCCCGGAGACGCGGCGGCGATGGGACACCGCGTCCCCCCGCGTCCCGGCCCCGCCGCCGCCATCGCACCCGTCACACGGCGTCACGCGTGGGGCGCCTCATGCGGCGTCACGCGCGCGGCCACACCCACCCGCACCCACACACCTCCCAAATGCACCCCCCCTCCCCGTGTCACCCACCCGCCGCCGGTGCCGCGGCCACGCCAGGGGGGTTGAGGTGATGTGGGCGGGGCGATGGTCAGGGGCGGGGGGCGATGTGGGCGGGCATTGGGACGGGGGGCAGGGCGATGGGGTGGGTGGGGCGATGGGCGGGGAGCAATGGGGCGGGGGGCGATAGGGCGAGGGCGGTGTGATGGGCGGGGCATTGGGTAGGGCGGGGCAGGGCGCTGGGCCGGGGCGGGGCAGGGGGCGGGGCGGGGCGCCGTGGCTCTGCGGCGCTGGGACGGGGCGGGGCGCTGGGGCGCCGCGGCTCTGTGGCTCTGGGACGGGGCGGGACGGGGCGCTGGGCCGGGGCGGGGCAGGGTGCTGGGCGGGGCGGGGCGCTGTGGCGCAGTGGCGCTGGGCCGGGGCGGGGCGCTGTGGCGCTTGGCCGGGGCGGGGTAGGGCGCTGTGGCGGGGCGGAGCGCTGTGGCTCTGGGCCGGGGCGGGGCAGGGTGCTGGGCGGGGCGGGGCGCTGTGGCGCTGGGCCGGGGCGGGGTAGGGCGCTGTGGCGGGGCGCTGTGGCGCTGTGGCTCTGGGCCGGGGCGGGGTTTCCCGTCAGGCTCCGCCCGCGCCCCGGGCCGGCAGCGCCGCCTGTCACACGCGCGCGGCCACGCGCTTCCCTCAGCGTCCCCCCCCCCGCCCCCCGCCCGCCCATGGCCCCCCGCCGCTGAGGCCGAGCCGCCGCTTAGGCCGGGCCGGGCCGGGTCGGGTCGGGTCCGGTCCGGTCCGGTCCCTCCCGTCCCGGATCCGCCCCCGGTTCCGGTTCCGGGTCCCGGTTCCGGTTCCGGGTCCGTCCGGGTCCGGGCCGGCGGCGCGCGGCGGGGCCGGCGGGGCCGGCGGCGCGGCGCAAGATGGCGGACCTGGAGGCGGTGCTGGCGGACGTGAGCTACCTGATGGCCATGGAGAAGAGCCGCGCCGCGCCCGCCGCCCGCGCCAGCAAGAGGATCCTCCTGCCCGAGCCCAGGTGAGGCCCCGCCGCCCGCCCTGGCCCGGCCCTGCTTCCCCTTGGTCCGGCGCCACCGCATCCCCCCGCGTCCCCCTTCCCCCGAGCCGGGTCCCTGGACGCCGCCGTCCGGCCCGATCCCGCGGCCGGGCAGGGCAGGGCAGGGCAGGGTCACCCCGGCCCCGCTGCGCCGGCTTCTGCAGCTCAGTCTGCCCCGGCACGGAGAGGCTCGGGCAGCGCCTCGGGCAGGCACCCCGGCCCGGAGCACTCTCGTTAACGCCCGTGGCTCCCCATCCCCCGTGACCCCCAGCCCCGTGTCCCCCGACGCTGTGCAAACACGTTATCCCCCGTGCCCCTCATCCCCAGTCCTCCCCGGCCCAGTGCACGCTCGTTATCCTCCGTGCCCACCCATCCCCTCTGCCCCCCATCTCCCGTGTCTCCCCGGCCCCGTGCACACTCGTTATCCACCATGCCCCCCCCCGCCAATCGCCGTGCACCCCAGTCCTGTGCACACTCGTCACCTGTGCACCCCCAGCCCGGTGCACCCCCAGCCCTGTGCACACGTGTCCCCACATGTGCCCGGGCAGGCAGCCAGCCCGCAGGCACCTGCCTGGGCACACGCCCACACACACCCTGCCCGGCCGGTGCACACACACACGGGCACACCCAGCCCCGTGCTGCCCCGTGCACACCCACGCACCTCCCTGCACACACCTGCCCTGCCAGGCGCGGCCGGGCGCCAGTGTGTGTACACACAGGGATGTGACACACTGAGCGGGGCTGCGTGTGAGCAGCTCTCCCTTGCACACGCACGCGTGGGGTGTGTCAGCACACGCAGGGGCTGCGCTGACACGTGCAGGCCCCCCGCCTTCCCTGTGCACACGTGTTACACACACAGGGACACACGCAGAGCTGTGGTGCTCCCCGCTGTACACCCCACCTCCTGCCCACACAACCCACTTCACAAGTTCCCTTTGCACACCCAGCGTGTGCCGGCCGCGCACGCAGCCCAGCGCACACGCACGGCACGACACGCCGCACAGAGCAGAGCGTGGCGCGCAGCGGCACCGCACGCCCCACACGGGGTCCGGGCCGTGCAGGTGTGCATGGCAGCCTGACACAACGCCCGTAGCACACACAGCCCAGCTCTCCCAAGGGAGCAGGAGGGGACCTGAACGTGACCCTCACTGTCAGACCCTTGTGCCTTCCTGCGCCTCTGCGCATCCCCTCTGGGGATGCTTTGTTTTTGGGGGTACCCTCCTTCCCCAGCCTCCCTTGGACCTCAGCGTGTGGGGCAGCCTGTGCCTGACCCTTACTGGGGCCCAGCACCATGTCACACCTTGGTGGGGGGACACGCAGGATGGGATAATGTGGATACTAACGGGGCTTGGGAGTGCAGGAGGGGCAGGGGAAGGCATGGGCAGGCACTGGGGCTGTGGGGAGCTGCAGGGGGGCGTGGGGCAGGCAGGGTGCTGAGCCCCTCGGGTGTCTCCCCAGCATCCGCAGTGTTATGCAGAAGTACCTGGAGGACCGGGGCGAGGTGACGTTTGACAAGATCTTCGCACAGAAGATCGGTGAGCTGGGGACACTGGGGCCAGGGAGGGGGGTACAGGGAGGGCACACCAACAAACTGGGACGCTGGGGTGCCTGGGCAAGTGCGAGCGGGTTGGATCGGTGACCGCTGCAACGTGACAGCAGCGGTGGCTGCGGCCATTCCCCTCCAGCATGGCGTGGGGGGAAGGAAGGGGGGCTGGGGGCTGCGTGTCACAACCTCCCTGTGCTGCGTTCCCCACCCCGCGTCCCCCACCCTGTCACTTCCCCCTGCGCAGCGCTCACCGGCCAGGGCAGGAAGCGTCTCTCACTTCCTCCATTCGGCTCTGGCGGTTTCCGGGCACGTCCACCCACAGGAGGCTGCTCCGCGGTGCCCACATGTGCCCCTGCCCCACTGCTCCCCCTCTGCACTGCCCCCCCAATCCCCCGCTGCTCCCGTGCCCTGTGGGGCTGCAGCTGATGCCCCTGCCTCACTACGTCCCCCTTCCAAACCCCGGCCAGTCCCCTACTTATCGCTTCCTCTTCCCTGAGCCTGGCAAGGGGGTGGCCGTGGGGACAGGAGGGGACATCCCGGTGCCCCTTGGCCATGGGGCATGCGCTGCTGCGCTGGGGCAGGCACGTTTCACACCGTGGCTCTGTCCCTCCAGGGTACCTGCTGTTCCGGGACTTCGCCTTTAATCAGGCAGAGGAGGCCAGGCCCCTGATGGAGTTTTATGAGGAGGTGAGATGGGGGGACCTGAATGGACTCCCATGGTCATTCAGAGGGATGGGGTGGGATTTAGTACCCAGGGCGCCCATAAACATGGTACAAGGAGTGTGTGGAGCTCCCAGGGAGCCAGGACATGATGCTCCAGGTCCCCAGGGCCTGTGACAACCATCAGGCACCCGTGCGACGTGGTACCCAGAAGGGTGGGAGACGTGGTTCCCAGGGCTGCCCAGCCCTGCTGTACCTGTCCTGCTGTGGGGCGGGGGCTGCGCCCTGCGGCAGCACAGGCCCAGGGGGCAGTGTGTCCCCCTGTGCCAGGAGAGCTGTGCCCTCCCCAGATCAAGAAGTACGAGAAGCTGGACTCGGAGGAGGAGCGAACCGCCCGGAGCCGCCACATCTTCGACCATTACATCATGAAAGAGCTGCTGGCCTGCTCCCACGTAAGCACTGCACCCACGCTGCGGTGGGGTGAGCTCCTGGGGCTGGGGTCTCCAGGGTGGGCAGGACGGAGGTGCCCGGTGTCCCTGGTGTCCGGTATCTTCAGGGGTGAGCTCCAAAATTCCCCCTGGCTCTGTTCTGGGAACCCTATGGAGCTCCCTCGTCCCTGTGCCCCCATCCCTTCTGGCCAGGGTGACTCGGTCCCGTCTTACCCCACAGCCCTTCTCCAAGAGTGCCACGGAGCATGTCCAGAGCCACCTGAGCAAGAAGCAGGTGCCCCCAGACCTCTTCCAGGTGGGCATCTCCCAGGACAGAGAAGGGGTCCCTGCCACCTCTGGTATTCAGAGGATTAATCCTTGCAGGGGCTGGTGAGAGGGTGCTAGGGCTGGTGGTGCCGGGGCCTTGGGAGGTGGGGGGAGGGGGGTTCCCAGAAGGTCTGGAGACCCCAAGGGTTGGTGAGAGGGTCCCCAGCAGGTTGAGAGTGCCAGGAATTGCTGAGGTGCCCATGGGGTGACTTGGGGTGTCTTGGGGGGTGGCAGTAACAGAGGGGCTCCCCAGAGGGGACCCTGGGACACAGAGGTCCCCCAGGATGGTGCTGTTGGGGTCACCAGAGACACAGGTGACCCTCAGGGCCTCCTCCCGTCGTAACGATGGGACCCTGAGGGATACGGGTGACCTGGGTGGCACTGGGGACCCAGCGCTGAGCCCTGTGTCCCCCCCAGCCCTACATCGAGGAGATCTGCCAGAACCTGCGTAGGGGGATCTTCCAGAAATTCATCGAGAGGTGAGGCAAGCAGCACTCCCATGGGGTTCGGGGTGTCCCATCCCACTGGGGACCAGGGTCTCCTGGCCCAAGGGTCCCTGCTTAGGTGCTTCACGGGTGTCTGTCCCCAGCCCAGGGACTCGGGGGGGCTCTTCTCATCCCCAGGCCTAGCCTGGGGTCTCTCTGTTCCCAGACAGGGGTCCCTGGGGGGTGCTGCCTGTCTCCAGACAATTCGGGGGGGAGGGCGCTTCTGCCCTGAGATGGGTATTGGCAGGGACAGGGTGGGGGGGTGTCATGTCTCCAGGGGCTCCACTCTTGCCCTCTCTCTGCTTCGTTGCAGTGACAAGTTCACACGGTTCTGCCAGTGGAAGAACGTGGAGCTGAACATCCATGTGAGCAGGGACCCCGAGGCCTGGGGGCACCCCAGGCACATCCAGGGGGGGAACTGTGGGCACAGCGACAGAGCTGCCGCCCCAGGGCTTGCTGCCACCCTGGGATGAGCACCCCGCAGGGGCACTGTCACACACCCCCAGGGCTTTCACACCCTCCTGGGCAGCTTCTCCCACGCCTTCCTGTGCTCACGGGCACGTGTGTGGAGCAGCCTCCGTGTTCCTTGCCCAAGGGAAACTGAGGCCGGGTGTGGGACCTCCCCCACTACACACACACACGCAGCTTGTGGTCCAGGGCAGGTGCTGCGGGATCCAGGTGTCCAAGCTCACCCCTGCCTCCTCCTTCTCGCCCCCCTCTCCAGCTCACCATGAACGATTTCAGCGTTCACCGGATCATCGGCCGCGGCGGCTTCGGGGAAGTGTACGGCTGCCGGAAAGCCGACACAGGCAAAATGTAATGGGGGCTGCTGCTCCGGCACGGGGGGGCCGGAGGGATGTGCCTGCCATGGGGGGCAGAGGGGCTCCGCCGGGGCTGTTTTGGTGGTCTCGAGGGGCATCTGCAGTGGCAGTGCTGTGACAACAGATGTTCGGGGGTTGCAGAAGTATTGCCATGGCTACGGGGCTCTGGGGGATACGGGGACGTCACGGCCGTGGGTGGGAGCTGGATGCACTGATGTGGCTGTGGGTGCTGGCGGTGGAGGGACGTTGCGGTGTGCCTGTGGGGCCGTGGGCAGGGGTGGGGGCTGCGGCCCTGAGGCCGCAGCAGGACCCTGCAGCAACTCTTTGCCCCCCCAGGTACGCCATGAAGTGCTTGGACAAGAAACGCATCAAGATGAAGCAGGGCGAGACCCTGGCCCTCAACGAGCGCATCATGCTGTCCCTCGTCAGCACCGGGGTGAGGGGCTGAGGGGCAGTGCTGGCAGCCTGTCTGCAGGCTGTGACGTGGGCAAGGGGAGAGAGAGGGTGTCCCTGGGGGCACGGCCAGCACTGCGTGACCCCATCTCTCCCCCCAGGACTGCCCATTCATCGTCTGCATGTCGTACGCCTTCCACACGCCCGACAAGCTCAGCTTCATCCTCGACCTCATGAACGGTGGGTGAGAGGCCCCAGTTCCGAGGGTCCCTGTGTCTCATCCCCAGGGCCATGACTGGCCCGAGCCATAGGCTCCAAACCCCCTCCTCAGGGGGGTACCAGGGTGACAACCAGTCCCTGTCACTGCAGGGGGGGACCTGCACTATCACCTGTCCCAGCATGGCGTCTTCTCGGAGGCAGAGATGAGGTTCTACGCAGCTGAGATCATCCTGGGCCTGGAGCACATGCACAGCCGCTTCGTGGTCTACCGCGACCTCAAGGTGACCAACCCCACAGGCACCCTGCCACAGGGCACCCCAGGGGCCCTCACAGGCATCTGGAGACCCCCTTGGCATCCCTCAGCCTTGTAGACACACACACACACACATCCCCCCACAAACCTTGCAAGACACCCCTCAGTCCCCGTGGGCGTTCTGAGACCTTGGGGAGCACTCCCAGGCTCCACCAGTGCTTCCTGGTCCCGCAGACACCCCCCAGATCCCACCTGGGCACCCCTGGCCTCACTGCCGTGGGGAGCACTGGAGCTCAGGGTGTGGTGCGGTGTCTTGGCAGCCGGCAAACATCCTCCTGGATGAGTTCGGGCACGTCCGCATCTCAGACCTGGGCCTGGCCTGCGACTTCTCCAAAAAGAAGCCCCACGCCAGCGTGTGAGTGTGCCCTGCGCCCCTGCCCACCCCGTGTCCCTGCCTGCCCTGGCCCCTGACCCCCTCTGTGCCCCCACAGGGGCACCCACGGGTACATGGCCCCTGAGGTGCTGCAGAAGGGCGTGGCGTACGACAGCAGCGCCGACTGGTTCTCGCTGGGCTGCATGCTCTTCAAGCTGCTGCGGGGGTGAGTGTGCGGCCCCAAGGAGGGGCAGTGGGCGCTGGTGGGTGCGGGCTGGCCCTGCTGAGCTCCCATCTCCCCTCCCACACCGCAGGCACAGCCCCTTTCGGCAGCACAAGACAAAGGACAAGCACGAGATCGACCGGATGACCCTCACTATGGTGAGTTGGGGCACCCTGGGTGCCAGAGAGGGCTGAGGGGGCGCATGAACCCCCCGCCATGTGTTGGGGGGCACAGGGGGTGTTGGTCCCCAAAGGTGAGCAGTACTCAGAGTGTGCGTGTGTGGGGCTGGATGTGCACACGTGTGTGTCCCTGTCCCCCCACACGCCTTGGTGCTCGTGGCATCGCTGACCCCGTTCCCACCGCAGACCGTGGAGCTGCCGGAGTCCTTCTCCCCCGAGCTGCGCTCCCTGCTCGAGGGGCTGCTGCAGCGGGACGTCAACCGCCGGCTGGGCTGCATGGGGCGCGGGTGAGTGCCGGCGGCACCGGGGCGCTGCAGAAGGCAGGTGGGGAAGGAGGGATGCGCTGGCACAGCACCCCCCGGGCACAGCTCACCCCACCTTGCTCCCTAGGGCGCAGGAGGTGAAGGAGGAGCCCTTCTTCAAGGGCCTGGACTGGCAGATGGTTTTCCTGCAGAAGGTGAGGGGAGCGACCCACCCCCAGCCCAGGAAGGGGTGACAGGGGTGTGGGCAGGCTCCCCTCTACACCCCCTTTCCTGCCTGCAGTACCCCCCACCCCTGATCCCACCCCGCGGCGAGGTGAACGCGGCCGATGCCTTCGACATCGGCTCCTTCGATGAAGAGGACACGAAGGGCATCAAGGTACTGGGGCAGCAGTGGGGGGCTGTGGTGGCAGGGTGGGGCTGTGGCAGCAGGCAGCCCCCCACCCAGAGCTGCCCCCCACCCAGAGCTGCCCCCCCACCCTGCTTCCCTGCCTGCCAGCTGCTGGAGAGCGACCAGGAGCTGTACCGCAACTTCCCGCTCACCATCTCGGAGCGGTGGCAGCAGGAGGTGACAGAGACCGTCTTTGAAGCCGTCAACGCTGACACCGACAAGCTGGAGGCTCGTAAGAAGGCCAAGAACAAGCAGCTCGGCCACGAGGAGGGTGAGTGGGGCCAAGTACCTCCAAACTGTGTCCCCCAGCAGCCCCCTCTGAGCTCTGCCCAGGCCCCTGGCTGTGACATGGGCTGACTCTGCCTGTCCCCGGTGCGGCGGGCGCAGAATACGCCATGGGCAAGGACTGCATCATGCACGGGTACATGGCCAAGCTGGGCAACCCCTTCCTGACGCAGTGGCAGCGCCGCTACTTCTACCTCTTCCCCAACCGCCTCGAGTGGCGCGGGGAGGGCGAGTCGCCGGTAAGAGAGGGGCACAGCGTGATGGGCGGGGGGACACGGCGTGATGGGCGGGGGGACATGGCGTGATGGGCAGGGGGACACAGCGTGATGAACGGGGCACTCAATGCTGGGCATGAGGAGGGGTGTGGGGAGAGGAAGCATGGGGTGAAGGACATGCACAAGCAGGTATGGCAGTGTGAGGGGTGTGGGGAGGTGGGGGGGGGGCTTGGGGCACACGGGGGTCTGGGGGCAAAGGCCGGGCTGAGCCTGTCCCCCCAGCAGTCCCTGCTCACCATGGAGGAGATTGACTCAGTGGAGGAGACGCAGGTGAAGGAGCGGAAGTGCATCCTGCTCCGCATCCGTGGTGGGAAGCAGTTCGTGCTGCAGTGCGATGTGAGTGCCCTCTGGGTCACCCCCTGGGGCTGGCCCCCCATCCTGGGGGGGCACCAGCCACCCCCTGTCCCCTCCCCTCCCTCTCCCCTGGGTGCCAGCTGCTCCCTGGGCACAAACCTGCGTGCTGTCTTCCTGCCCCTTTGGCCCTCCAGGCCATCGTGTCGCACAAATACCAAAAACTTGGGGTCACCCCCAAGTCTGACACTCCCAACCACCCCATACCCTGCTCCCGCCCCCTGGGGAGCCCCGGCCTGACCCCTGCACTGCCCCACGCAGAGCGACCCCGAGCTGGTGCAGTGGCGGAAGGAGCTGCGGGACGCGCAGCGCCAGGCCCAGCAGCTGCTGCAGCGGGTGCCGCGGATGCAGAACAAGCCCCGCTCGCCCGTGGTGGAGCTCAGCAAAGTGCCGTTCATCCAGCGCTCCGCCAATGGGCTCTGACCCCGTGCCCCCTCCTCCTCCACCCCCTTCCCACCCCGCCTCTAATTTATTGGGTTGGGTTCCCGTGTGCCCCTGCTCCCTTTTCATGGTTCCCCGGGCCGGGTGTTGGGAGGAGGATGCCCAGGCGCTCAGCGGGGCGCGGACACGGCATCGCCATCCCACCCCCAGGCTTCCAGCCCGGAGCTGGCCTTGGGCGCTCGGCTCGGCACTTCCCCCCGGCGTTGTCATTCCCCTTCCCAATCCTCTACCAACTCTCCGGCTAAGATGAAGGTAGCCCCCACCCCAAACCCCCTCCCCGCGCCCGCCCACTTTCGCCACCACTGTGTGTGCCAAATGGGGGCAGGTGGGTGCCCAGGTCCGGCCAGGCAGGGCCCCGGCCAGCTCCTCTCACCTGCAGCCTTCACCCACCCCCCCGCCAGCCAGCACCCGGCTCAGCTGTGCCCATCGTGTGGGTGCCAAGTCCTCAGTGTGCGTGTGTGTGTGTATGTGTGCGAGTGTGTGCGTGCCCGTGTAGGGGGAGCACCCCCTGTAAATACTGTGCTGTGGGTCCCCTGCACCCCTCCGTCCCGGGCAAGGGTGGGGGACAACCCCTGCTTCCCCCCTGAGGGTGCCCAGCTGAGGGAGGGGCACGGGGTGGCTGAGGACCCCCCAAATCTGCCTTGTGCCGCTGGCTTCTGTCCCCAGCAACTGGGCACAGGGTCTCCCCCAGGCCCCCCCCACACACCCTCCCTGCTCCCTGGCAGCATCTGTAAATATTGGTCTCCAGTTGGTCTGCTCCAGGGGCTGGAAGGAGGGGGCCGGGGGGAGCACCGGGCAGGGCTGGGCCATCGGTGAGTGAGGTTTTAGTGTGCAGAGACACGAGAATGCAAAAAAATACGAGATAAAAAAGAGGTTTTATAATAAAAATCTGGAAAAGCATCACCCGGCTGCGTCTCATTGTGGGGTGACAGAGCTCTGGGTGTCCCCCGTGTCCCCCCCCCAACACTGTGCCCCCATTGCTCTCCTCTCTGGTGGGGGGCTGCCAGTGTGTGCACCCCACACCCCCCTGGCCCCCCAATCCCCTACATCCCCAGCGGTGCTGGCACCCTGGGGATGCCCGGCTGGGAGCTGTACTCCCCCTGCCCCGTCCCCCAGGGGTCCCGGGTGTGACCCCGGCTGCTCCCTTGCCGCGGGGCTGTGCAGGCAGGTGCCCTCCCACACGCACACATCCCCGCACCCCCCTATCCCCAGGAGTGCCGCGGGGCTGCGGCCGGAGAGAGGGACTGGGAGGGGGAGGAGGCACGGCCGGGGCTGCGTGCGGGGCGGTCCCGGGCCGCGGCTACCCGCTGCGGGGCCGAGGCTCCCGGTGTGAGAGGGGCGGGGAGTCGTTCCGGGACCCCGCAGAGACGCGGGGTGCCCAGGAGGCGACGCCGGGGAGGGGGCAGCCCCCGGTACCGGGGCAGCTGCGGGGTGACCGGTCGCTGGTGCGGGGCGGAAGAGGGGGGTGAGGCGGGGAGAGAGTGAAGCCCCGACGCCCGCGGGGGAGTCCCGGTGCCGCCGGTCCTCCCGGTCTCCGGTGCGCAGGATGCCGGGGGGGAGGCGGAGCTGGGGCGGAGGGGACGGGGTAGCGTGTGCCGATGCCACTCAGCGCCCGGTGCCGGATCCCCACGGCCGCTCGGCTCCCGGTGCCGGTTCCGGGTGCCGGTGCCCCGCTCGCCGCGCTCGGTGCCGGCCCCGCCCCGCGCCGCCGCGCTGCGCCGCCGCCGCCGCCCCCGCGCGCAGCCATTGCGGGCAGGCCCGGCGCTGCGGCCCGTCCGCCCCGCGCTGCCCGGCGCGGCCCCGGGGGACATGGTGGCGGGATGGCCCGGCCCGCCGACACCTTCCCGCTGCACCGCCTCGTCTGGCACAACCGGCACCAGGCGCTGGACAGCGCCCTGCGCTCCGGCACGGTGGGCGCCGACACCGGCACCGGGCACCGGCACCGAGCATCCCCCACCCGCGGCCGGCGCAGCAACGGGGCGGGGAGGGGACGGGAGGGGAGGGGAAGGGGACACACACACACACACTCCTAGGGGAGTAGCGGGGTCCAGGGCACTGGGAGCCGCGGGGGGAGGAACTGGGGGGAGAACCGGGAGCTGTGGGGGGCAGTGGGAGAATGGGGGGTGACAAGGGACTGGGAGCACTGGGGTGTGGAGGGAACGGGCGGTACTAAGGGTGGGTAGGGGTAAAGGGGACTGGCAGCACCGTGGGGGGACTGGTGGCACTGGGATGGGGCACTGGCTTTATAAGGGACTGGGAGCACTGGAGGCAGAGCAAGACTGGGAGACTGGGGGCACTGGGAGCAGCGGGTGGGCTGGGGGTGCTGGGACAGGGTATCCAGGTATTAGGGGATAAGGAGCACTGGGGGTGTAATGGGGATGGGGGCACTGAGAACCATGTAACTGGGACTGGGAGATGGGAGGACTTGGGGGCAGTGGGGGCCAGGGAACACTGGGTGCCAGGGGCCCTGGGGGGAATGGGGGCACTAGGGGAATGGGGGCACTAGGGGGATGGGGGCACTGGAGGATGGGGGCCATCAGGCCTTGGGAGTGTGGGGATGCAGAGGTGGGAGCATGGGCAGCACCGGGTATGGATATGGGCACTGTGGGGGCCTGGGGGGCTGCGAGCTGGTGCTGGGGGATCAGGGACTGGAGCAAAACGTGGGGACAGAGCCCAGGGGATGGGGCCAGGCCCCAGCACTGGGGTGCCAGGGCAGGGCCCAGGATGGGGATCACGGAGGTGGGGGTATGGGGTGCTTGGGGTCCCCCCAGTTGGCATCAGTGACCCTGCCTGTGTGCACAGCATGACGTGGAGCTGATGGACCCACGCGGCCGGACGCCGCTGGAGCTGGCCGTGTCCCTGGGTCACCTGGAGTCGGTGCGGGTGCTGCTGCGGCACAACGCCAACGTGGGCCGGGAGAACGCCAACGGCTGGACAGGTACGGGGGGCGCCGGTGAGACCGGCCTGGCGACACCGTCACGGGGCGCGGGTGCCGGAGGCGCCTGGCTGACGCTGACGCCTGTCCCAGTGCTGCAG
Organism: Porphyrio hochstetteri; assembly: GCA_020800305.1. Classification (NCBI taxonomy): domain Eukaryota; kingdom Metazoa; phylum Chordata; class Aves; order Gruiformes; family Rallidae; genus Porphyrio; species Porphyrio hochstetteri. Next base: position 34,133,990 of record CM036908.1, read on the forward strand.
GAGGCGGTGAGCACGGGGGACCCCGAGATGGTGCAGCTGGTGCTCCAGTACCGCGACTACCAGCGAGCAACGCGGCGGCTTGCCGGCATCCCGGAGCTGCTCAGCAAACTGCGCCGGGTACGGCCCTGCCCCGGGCAGGCGTCATGGGGGCACCCCCAGCACTGGGGTTCCACCAGTCTGGGGACCAAGGGGGCAGAGACCCCCCGCAAGTCTCCCCAGGACCTCTGGCTCCTCCCTTTCCCCGGGGAGCCCCTGCTTGCTCTTCCCTGCTGAGCTCCCACCCTGCTCTCCCAGCTTGCCTTGATCCCAGGACCCCAGTGGGGACCCCCAGCCTGCCCCCCCCAGCCTCCCCAGCGATCCCAGCAGGGGCACCCCTGCTCCCCCAGCCCCCTGTATCCCCCAAGAGCTCCCTGACCCCCTCGTCTCTTCCAGGCATCTGACTTCTACGTGGAGATGAAGTGGGAATTCACCAGCTGGGGTGAGCGGTGCCAGGATTGGGGGGGGAGCAGGGGACCGCAGGGTCGGAGAGGTGTCCCCCCCATGCCGTGCCGCTGACGGGTGCACGTGCCCGCAGTGCCGCTGGTCTCCAAGGTGTGTCCCAGCGATGTCTACCGCGTCTGGAAGAGGGGCGAGAGCCTGCGGGTCGACACCACACTGCTGGGCTTCGAGCACATGACGTGGCAGCGCGGCCGCCGCAGCTACATCTTCAAGGGGGAAGGTCAGTGCCAGCTCTTGCGGGACGCCCCCAGGACCCCACATTCCCCGTGGGGACCCTGAGCTCCCCCCAGACCTCATATACTGTAAGTACTCCCCCCGAAAGACCTGAGATCCCCTCTGGGGACCTTCTGGGGACCTTCTGACTGTCTCAGGCCCCCTACACACCAGGGACCACAGTTGGGACCCCCATTTCCCCACCGAGACCCCCAGACAACCCTGAGATGCAGCGACACCCCCACTCTGGGCTTGGGGGCTGTCAGGGTGCCAGATGTGGGTGCCTGGGGCAGAGGTGGGTGGCCGCGGCGGGCACTGACGCATGTCCCCACATCCAGATGAGGGAGCGGTGGTGATGGAGGTGGACCATGACAAGCAGGTGGTCTACACAGAGACGCTGGCCCTGGCCCTGCACGAGCCCGACCTGCTGCTGGCGGCCATGCAGCCCTCAGAGGAGCACGTGGCCGGGCGGCTGACGTCCCCCATTGTCTCCACACACCTCGACACCAGGAACATCGCCTTCGAGCGGTGGGCTGACACCCTGGGGAGGGGTTGGGGGGGCTGTGCTGGGGGCTGGGGGCAGCCAGCGAGGGTGGACTACTGAGAAGGGAGCTACTGGGAAGGGGCCACGCGAGAGAGAAACAGCCGCGCGAAGGGGAAGGAAACGCTTGTGCAAGAGAGCGGGCAGCGGGCGAGGGGCCAGCCCGGGCCGGGGCTGACGCCTTCCGCCTCCCCAGGAACAAGTCGGGGATCTGGGGCTGGCGCTCGGAGAAGATGGAGGTGGTGAGCGGCTACGAGGCCAAGGTGGGCAGGGGACAGGGCATGGCTGGGACACACACACACACGTGTGACCCCCATGCCCAGCGGGGCTGACCCTGTCCCACGACAGGTGTACAGCGCCAGCAACGTGGAGCTGGTCACCAAGACTAGGACGGAGCACCTCTCTGACCAGGACAAGTCACGCAGCAAAGGTGACAGCCCCATAGTGCACAGCCTACCCCATAGGACAAGGCCCACCCCATAGCACAAGGCCCGACCCCTAGTGCAAGGCCCACCCCATAGGACAAGGCCCACCCCATAGCACAAGGCCTGCCCCATAGCACAATGCCCATCCCCATGCTGGGTGGGGCGTGTGTCAGGCGTTGGGTGCTGGGTGGGACCTGTTGGGCGTGGGGTGTCACCTATCGGGCGTGGGGCCCGTGGGGCTGTGACTCATCCAGGTGTGGGGCCCGTGGGGTGTCGGGTGTGAACCCATCGGGTGCCAGACCCCATGAGAGGCATGACCCACAACACCCCCAGGACAGACGCGGGATGGGGGGGACCGTGCCCCCCCTTAACACCCACCTTACAACCCCCCACCTCCCCTCTTCCCCCGGCCAGGCTCCAAGACCCCCTTCCACTCCTTCCTGGGCATTGCGCAGCAGCACGGTACCCACAACGGGGTAAGTGACTGGGGTGGGGGGTCCCCAGGGGGCACAACCCCCCTCTCCCTCCCCCGGCGCTCGGGGCTGAGTGTGGTGGTGCCACCGCAGGCGCCTGTGCTGCAGGCTGCCAGCCCCACCAACCCCACCGCCATCACCCCCGAGGAGTATTTTGACCCCCACTTCAACCTGGAGACCCGCAACATTGGGCGTCCCATCGAGATGTCCAGCAAGGTGCAGAGGTGAGGCCACCACCCCCGGGTGACACCATCCTGGGGACTGGCACTGGGGCATAAGGACCCACAGCGAGGTGGGGGGGGTGACCTGGGCCCTGGGATGTGGCATCGGGGTGGCAGGGGACCAGTGGGGGGTGGTGGCACAGTCCTGGGTATGTGGCACTGGGTGTTGGGACCAATGCAGGGGGTGATGGGGTCCCACGGGGGTGATGGAATCCCGTGGGGGTGATGATGGGGTCCCAGGGGTCATAGCACTGGGTGTCAGGACCCATGGGGGGGTGATGAGGTCCCAAGGGCCATGGCACTGAGTGGTGGGACCCATGTGGGGTCCATGTGGGGTGATGGGGTCCCGTGGGGGTTGTGATGGAGTCCCATGGGGCCGTGGCACTGGGTGTTGGGACCCACAGCAGGGGTGATGGGGTTCCATGGGACATAGCACTGGGTGTCAGGACCCACAGTGGGTGTGACGATGGGGTCCCAGGGGCCGTGGCACTGGGAGTCAGGATCCACGGGGGGGTGCCACGGTGCGGGGGCCATGGCACTGGGGGGGTTCCCATGCCCACGCCGGTGCCTGGGCAGGTTCAAGGCAACCCTGTGGCTGTGCGAGCAGCACCCGCTGTCGCTGACGGAGCAGGTGACGCCCATCATCGACCTCATGGCCATCTCCAATGCCCACTTCGCCAAGCTGCGCGACTTCATCACCCTCAAGCTGCCCCCCGGCTTCCCGGTCAAGATCGGTGAGGGGGGGCCGGGGGGGAAGGGGGGGGGCTGGGGAAGGGGGGGACCAGTCGAGGGGCGAGGCCACTGACCCCTGTACCCCCAGAGATCCCCCTCTTCCACGTGCTCAACGCCCGCATCACCTTCAGCAACCTCTGTGGGTGCGACCAGCCGCTGGGCTCCGTGCGGGTGTGCGCCCCACCCCAGCCCCCCGGCACCCACCCCCCCAGCACCCAGCCCCCCAGTCCCAGAGGTGAGGCAGGGGGAGGTGGGGGGCATGTGTGGGTCTGCTGTGGGATGGGGGGGTGCCAGGGATATGGCGGTATCCTGTGGGGGGCAAAGGGGTGATGTGGGGCTGGTGTGGGAGCTCAGGGTGCTGGTGGAGAGGGGGTCCTGGGCATAGGGTGCTGCTGGGTGGGGAGACTCGGTGCTGCCACGGTCTGTGGGTGTGGGGTGAGGGGGGGGCAGGAGGTGTTGGGGGCCTCTGTGGACACAGGGGGCATGGCCCTGAGCTGGAGGAGTGGGGTGCTGTAGGGGGTACCCAGGAGGGTTGGGTGCTGTAGGGGGTCTGTGGGTGTGAGGTGCCCATGGGATGCTGGGGCACTGTGGGATGCTGTGGGTGTGAGGTGCCATGGGGTGCCATGGATGTGGGGTGCCCATGGGGTGCTGCAGGCTGCTATGGGGTGCCGTGGGTGTGGGGAGCTGGGGCTGGGGTGCCATGGAGTGTCATAGGGTGCTGGAGGTGGGGTACCCTGGGGGCATGTGGGTGTGGGGTGCCATGGGGTGCTGCAGGGTGCCTTGGGGTGCTGGGGGCGTGGGGTGCTGTGTGGTGCTGTGGGTTTGGGGTGCCATGGGAGGCCGTGGGTGCGAGGTGCCCATGGGGTGCCGTGGGTGTGGGGTGCCGTGGGTCGCCGCGGGGTGCTGACGGGGCCGCGGCAGGCTGGCCCTTCCCGTGCGAGGTAGAGGCGGGCGTGTTCGAGGTGCCGGCGGGGTACACGGTGCTGGGCGCGGGGCGCAGCGAGCCTCTGCGGGATGAGGACGACGACCTGCTGCAGTTCGCCATCCAGCAGAGCCTGCTGGACGCGGGCACCGAGACCGACCAGGTACCGACCGGCACCAGGCCCCGGCCCCTCGGCTCAGGCCCCGCCCCCGGCCCCGCCCTTTCAGGCCGCCTCCTGGCCCGACCCCGCCCCTCGGCTCAGGCCCCGCCCCTTCGGACCCGGTAACGTCGGCTCAGGCCCCGCCCCTTCTGGCTCGACCCCACCCCTCGGCTCAGGCCCCGCCCCTTCGGACCCGATAAAGTAGTCTCAGGCCCCGCCCCTTCTTGTTAGACCCCGCCCCTCGGCTCAGGCCCCGCCCCTTAGGACCCGATAACGTAGACTCAGGCCCCGCCCCTTCTGGCTCGACCCCGCCCCTCGGCTCAGGCCCCGCCCCTTCTTGTTAGACCCCGCCCCTCGCCTCAGGCCCCGCCCCTTCGGACTCGACTCCGCCCCTCGGCTCAAGGCCGCCCCCGGGGGCCCGGCCCCGCCCCTCGCCTAAGGCCTCGGTCCCCGAAGGCCCCGCCCACCTCAAGCCCCGCCCCTCCGGTCTCTGTGTATTAGGCCCGGTGCCCGCGCAGGCCCCGCCCCCGCGCAGGCCCCGCCCCTTACCCCGCCCCGCCCCGCAGGTGACCGTCTGGGAGGCGCTGACCAATACCCGCCCGGGCGCAGACCCGCCCCCGTACGACGAGGATCTCCAGCTGGAGCGGTGAGGCTCCGCCCGCTGCCGGGGCGGTGCTGCTCGCGGGTGGCCCCGCCCGCCGCGCGTGGCAGGGAGGGGCGGGGCGCGGCGGTCACAGCGCCTGTCCCCACAGGGCGCTGCAGGAGAGCATGCTGCTGCAGGCGGGTCCTAGCGCCGACCCGCCGGCGGCCGGGACCCCCCCCGGGGCGGGCGGCGGCAGCCCCCCGGTGCCCCCCGGTTACGGCAGCTTCGCGGAGCAGCTGCGGCTGGCCATGGCGCTCTCGGAGAGGGAGCAGGAGGAGCGGGAGAGGCGCCGGCGGGAGGAGGACGAGGAGCTCCAGCGCATCCTGCGTCTGTCGCTCACCGACAAGTAGCGGCGGGGCGCTCACTGGGGACACCACCCCCCCCCCCAAGGCGGGAACGGGGACACCACACCGGCACCGCCTCCCGTGCGGGCTGCCGGGCACGGCCTCGCGTGGGGAGGCCCCGGCGCGGGCATCCTCCCGCCTGGCTGGGGCACAGCCCTGCCCAGGGACCAGCCGGTGCCGGGGCAGCACCCCCGTGCCAGGCCCCACCCCCCTCCCCCGATGTGGGGGGCACAACCCCTGCACGGGGGGGAAATCGACCCAGGGATCCTCCTAACCCCCGGAACCCCCGATCCAGGGATTCCCTCCTGCCAGGCTTGAACCTCAGCCCCAGGGACCCTGATCTGGGCACCCCCACCCCAGGGACGCCCCTATCCCCAGGACACCCCCCCAGGGACCCTCCCCCCTCTTCAGTGTTGGGCATTGACCCCGCGGGGGGGCAGGCCGGATCCAGGGGGGGATCCGTGGGACGTGGTTCTCCACTGCTGGGGGGCTGCAGGGCCGGGCAGGGACCCCCAGGCCCCATCCCTCGGTGGCAGTGGGGGGGCGGGGGGCGGGTGGGGGGCAGATGTATGTACATATACATATACATATACATATACATATACATATACATATATATATATACGGATGCGTGCTGGCTGTGCCTTCCAGGGGCGGGGGGCCTCGGCGGGGGTGAAGGGCAACGGAGGGGTCCTGGGGCAACAGGGGTCCCGTCTGGGGTGGGAGTGGGTGCCCCGCTCCCGGGGGGCAGGGGTGAGGGTTCCTGGGGGTCAGGGTGGACTGGTACCCGCAGGGACACGGCCCAGGAGAGCTGGGACAGTGGCGGGGCGAGGGGCTTCGGGGACGGCGTGGGGGGTGGGGGGGACACGGGAACGGCTGCCGGGTGCGGCCACCGGGCAGGTCCCGCTGCCGGTGCCTCCGGGGAAGGAGGGGCGGGGATGGAAGGGGGGGGGTGTGGAACGCGAACCGCTCCGGGCCGTGCCGTGCCCGTGCCCGTTCCCGTCCGGGCGGGGCAGCGGCGGCGGCGCTTCCTGGTGCGGCGGGGCGGCGCGGCGGGGCATGGCGCTGGTCACAGTGCGGCGGGCGGCCGGTGCCGCCGGGGGCCCCGCGGTGAGTGCGGGGCGGGCGCGGGACTGGGGTAACCCCGGAGCCGGAGGCAGCTTCGGGGGGGCGGGTCGGGAGGTCCCCGGCGCTCCCGTAGGGAGAGCGGCTGCCCCGGCGGGCCGGGGGGGGAGGATAGGAAGCGGGGTGCGCGGGTGTCCCGGACTCTCCCGGCGCGGCGGGGTCGGAGGAGGGCGGGGGGGGGGGGCGTGTGGAAGTTTGTCCCAGTAACAGGTTTATCCCAGGCGCTCCCGGTTACTGGGAGCCCCAGTTGCTCCCAGCACGCGGTGGGGGGGGGGTCTGCTCTGCTCCCGTAGTTGCGAGGGGGGGAGGGCTGGAGTACGAGGTGGTGAGCAGTTGTCCCCAGTTGCTCCCACTGTTCCCAGTATCTCTGCTGGCGCAGTGTCTCCCAGTGCCCCCCCCCGGTAAACCACTGGGCCTTATCAGGGTGCACAGCCCAGTGTCCCCCCTCGCCACCCCCCCCCCCACAGCACCCAACAGGGGGGGTTGGGCACAGGGACAGGTTCCCCCCTGACATCCCAGGGCCGATCCCCAGGGACCTACATCCCCCTCCCAGGACCCCCCACGCCCCCTGACGCTGCCCCACACCACCCCACAGTGGGGGGGCTCTGGCCAGGCACCGTGGGCACGTTCCATACCCTGGGTCACACTCCCCCAGGGGCACTACCCCCCTATCCCCCTTTACAGGAGGAAGATGCACCCCAGAGGCGCAGACAGCTGCAGCGGCGGTGAGGGGGGACTGCAAAGCCCCGGGCTGGGGGTCACTGGGGTGGGGAGGGGGACACAGCTGCCCCCTGAGGAGCATCTCCACCCCCAGTGGTGCCCCAGCCCCACAGCTTCCCTCCCCCCCCAGCTGTGGGGGAACATTCTGGGGGTCCCCCAGCCACACCCCACTCAGGGGCCTCCTGCCCCTCCCAGGCAAAGCTTCGTCATGGTCAAGGGGGCCGCCATGCTGCTGCCTGCGGAGGAGCCGCTGGTGGCTGAGACCCCCCCGGATGCACCCCCCGGCCAGGCCCCGGGGCAGCAGGAGCAGCACCTGCAGCTCATGATGCAGCTGCTGCGCCCCCAGGATGCCATCCAGCTGGTAGGGGATGGGATGGGATGGGATGGGATGGGATGGGATGGGATGGGATGGGACAGGGAGGAGATGGCGATGGGGATGGTGGCGGGGATGGGATGGGGATGGGAATGGTGGCAGGGATGGGATTGGGTTGGGGATGGTGTCAGGAATGGGATGGGGATGATGGCAGGGATGGGATGGGCATGGGATGGGAATGGTGACAGGGATGGGATGGGATGGGATGGCGGTGAGATGGGGACGGTGAAAGATATGCGATGGAAGGGACAGGATGAGGATGGGATGGGATAAGGATGGGGACAGGAGCGGGCTGGGAATGGTGAAAGAGAGGAAATGGGAAGGGGATGGGGACAGCAGTGGGGATGGGATGGGCCAGGATGGGCAGGGGGCGAGATGGGGTGGGATGAGAATGGGAACCTGGTGGGGATGGGGACAGGACAGGGATGGGAAAGGACGGAATGAGGATGGGGACGGGATGAGGGCAGGAATGGAAAGGGACAGGGGCAGGATGGGGATGGGGCAAGGCCCAGCCTACCCCAGGCACTGGGAGCACTGGGGGTCAGATCCCCTGGGTGCGGGGGATGCCTCTCACACCTCCCACCCCCCCAGGCAGTGCGGCTGGAGTCGGTGCGGCCGCGGCGGGTGCGGTACCTGCTGGTGGTGCGGCCTGAGGAGGTGGGAGCCGAGGGGCAGACAGCACTGCTGGGCGTGGATTTTGCCCACGAGGGGTGAGCAGGGCGTTTTGGGGGGGTGCGGGGGGGCGGCTGCACCCCCTGACCTCTGCCCGTCCCAGGGCCACCCGCTGCACCCTGGGCATGGTACTGCCCCTCTGGAGCGACACCCAGGTCTTCCTCGATGGCGATGGGTAAGGGGTAGGTGGGGTTTCTGGGGAGGGGCTAGTGAGGGGGGGTCAGGGGGTGGGTGGGGCTGCAATGCCCACCTTGACCCCCATGTCTCCTCACCATGCCCAGGGGCTTCAGCGTGACATCAGGGGGGCAGACCCGCATCTTCAAGCCCATCTCTGTCCAGACCATGTGGTGAGCAAACCTTGGGTGTGGATGTGGGCACGGGGACATGGGTACCATGTGGGGCATCACCATAGGCATCACCATGGGCATGGGGACACGGGTACCATGTGGTTCCACTTGGGCATCACTGTGGGCATGGGGACACGGGTACCACTACGGTCACAGGGAACGTGTGCATCACTGTGGGCACAGGGACATGGCTACCACCACAGTCATGGGGAACGTGGGCATCACTGTGGGCATGGGGGACACGGGTACCACCACAGCCACAGAGGACATGGGCATCACCATGGGCACAGGGGACCTGGGTACCACCACAGTCATGAGGGATGTGGGCATCATGGTGGGCATGGGGGACGTGAGCATCACTGTGGGCACGGGAGGACACCACAGTCACAGGGGAAGTTGGCATCACTGTGGGCACAGGGGATGTGGGCATCACTGTGGGCACAGGGGACATGGGCACCATCACGGGCAGGTTGAACTGGGCACCAAGGTAGGTATAGAGGTTGGGCACCACCAGGCCACGGTCCTACAGACACCACCATGGGGGCATGGGCATGGCCACGGCCATGGGTGTGTGCGGGGCGCTGGGGCCCGGCCAGGGAAGTGGCAGCCAGGCGCCGTCACCACGCTGGGGTGCCCGGGCGGTGCCGGCGCGGCGGTGGCAGGTGTTGTGGGGCAGGGCTGTGCTGCAGGAGCTGCACCGCGCCTGCGAGGAGGCATCCCGCGGCGGGCACATCCCCGGGGGCCTGGCGCTGGCCTGGGCCCGCGGCTACGCCTCAGCGCTGACCTCGGAGCAGAGCTGCCTCAACGAGTGGCTGGCCATGGCCGACCTGGAGTCCGTGCGGCCCTCCTCCCCGCCCGATGGCTGGTATGCCCCGCCCACTGCCAGGCCCCGCCCCCCGCCCCCGCCCCCGCCAGCCTCACAGCCAATCAGCACTGTGCCTGGGGCTCACAGTGGGGCTGGGGGGGGGTTGGGTGGGGCCGCGAGGGGCAGGGCTTGTGCTGGGGTGGGGTTGGGTGGGGCAGGTGGAGGGGCGGAGCTTGGCGTGATTGGCACTTAAATGGGCGGGGCTTAAATAAGGGGTGTGGCTTAAGGGGGGAGGGGCTTACAGGGATACGTGATTTCAAAGGGGAGAGCTTAAAGATAGGCCGAACTCAAAGGGGTGGGGCTTAAACGGCATGAGGCTTAAATGGGTGTGGCTTAAGGGGCAGGGTGGGTCCTAAAGCGGTAGGGTTAAGGGGATTAGGGGGTGGTGCTTCAATGGGCACAGAGCTTAAAGGGAGGGAGGGGTGCAGCTTAAAGGGGGCTTAAGGGGGCCAGGCTTAATGGGAGGGGTGGGGCTTAAAAGAAGGGGTCGGGTTTTAAATGGGGAGCTTAAAGGGGCGGGGCTTAGAGGGTGGGAGGGCTTAAAAGGGAGGGTCAGGACTTAAAGGGGGTGGGGGCTCAAGGGGAGTGGCTTAAAGGAAGGGGCTTGCATGAGAGGCTGGAGCTTAAAGAGGCATGACTTTTTAAGGGGTGGGGCATAGAGGGCCCGGTCCTGTATTTGGGGAGGGTCTTGAGAGCAGAGGGGGCGAGGCAGAGGAGCTCCTCCCCCGTGACCCCCTTCTGCGGGCACCAGGCTGGCGGCACCAGAGCTGTCAGAGCAGACGGTGCGGGCGCTGCTGCGGGACGTGATGGCCAGTGCTGACCTGGAGAGCGTCACCTCCAAGGAGGTGGGTGACAGCAGGTGGGGGCTGCCAGCAGGCCAGAGGGGGACATCCCCTCACCCCACGTCAATGCCCAGGTTCGGGAGGAGCTGGAGCGGCGCACGGGGCACAGCCTGGCCCAGCACAAGGATTTCATTGACAACGAGATGCTGCTGGTGCTGGCGCAGATGGACCGGCCCTCCCGCATCTTCCCACATCTCTACCTGGTGGGCAGTGGGGCAGGCAGGGTGGGCAGGGCGGGCAGGGGTCCCCCCAGCCCTCACCACTGCCACTGCACAGGGCTCTGAGTGGAACGCAGCCAACCTGGAGGAGCTGCAGCAGAACCGGTGAGCATGGAGCGGGACAGCAGCGTCTGGGGGAGCAGAGCCGGGTGGGGGGGCATGGGGTCACCTTGGGGTGTCATAGGGGTGCAGGTGGGGGTGGATATGGGGTCCCCGCAGGAGGTGGATAGGGAGTGGGTGTTGGGTCACCATGGGGCACTCAGCAGGGTGGGGGAGGCGGGGCTGTGGGGCACCCCACAGAGCATAGGCAGAGACCCAACCCTGTGTGCCCGCTGTCCATCACCCCCCTTCCCCAATGCCTGTGGCACCCCAGGGTCACCCACATCCTGAACGTGGCACGGGAGATCGACAACTTCTTCCCGGCGCTGTTCACCTACATGAACGTGCGGGTGTACGATGAGGAGACGGCCCAGCTCCTGCCCCACTGGAACGACACCTTCCTCTTCCTCTCCCACGTCCGGTCAGTGGGGCCAGGGCAGCCCTGGGGCACAGCAGGGTGGGGGTCGTTGGGCGCACATAAGTGGGGCACAGGGTATGGTGGGGCACGAAGGGATGGGGCCTGGAGCTGGGCTCAGGCTAGTGTGGGAGGTTCGTGTTTGGGGATACATGGTTGGGGTAGCATATTGATGGCTGAGATGCTGGGGAATATGGGAGCACTGGGAGCTGGAGAGCACTGGGGCATTGGTTCTGTGGGGACACGGGGAGATCTGGGGACCAGGGAGACTCGGGGCACGATGGGGTCCCTGGGGCCCATCGTGGCAGCATGGGTGGGTACCGCAGGGCCAGCGGAGGCCGGGCGCTGGTGCACTGCCGCATGGGGCTGAGCCGGTCGGCGGCTACGGTGCTGGCCTACGCCATGAAGGAGTTCGGGTGGCCCCTGGAGCGGGCGCTGCGGCACGTCCGGCACTGCCGCCCCAGCGTCCTGCCCAACCCCGGCTTCATGCGCCAGCTCGACTTCTACCAGGGCATCCTGCACGCCAGGTGGGTGAGGTGGGCTGGGGTGGGCTGGGCCTGTACTGGCCCCGCCCCTTTGAATATACGATGGGCGTGGCTTTGGGGGCGGGGCCAGGCGCTGACGGGCAGGTGTGTGGCAGCCGGCACAGCAGCCTGTGGGAGCCCAGGCCGGCCGAGCAGCCGCCTCAGCCGGCGGAGAGCCCGCGGGCCGCCCCAGGGGAGGAGGCTGGCCCGCCCCCAGCCCCGCCCCCGCAGTCCCCTGAGGAGGCGACCAGCGGGTCGGGGCTGCTGGGGACCTCCCGGCGCCCCCGCATCTCCCTCTGTGCCGTCATGCGGAGCATCAGCCTGATGGAGACCCCCGAGCCCCCCGGGGACCCCTTCGACGCGGAGGTGAGCGCAGGGCGGGGGGAAAGGGAAGGGGGAAGCGGGGGAGGCCCCGGCTGAGCCCTCCCCCACCTCCTTGTCCCCCCGCAGGAGCTCTCGGCTGCGGACGGTGCTCCCCCGGCAGCGCCGCCCCCCCCCTCACGGCCCCCCTGCTCGCGGCCGCGCCGGCTGCCGCGCCAGGCCAGCCTGGACCAGGCGCCCGCTGAGGCCGCGCCCCTGGCCGCGCCGATCGGCACAGCCCCTTCGCCAGGCCACGCCCCGTGACAGCGGGGAGGGGGCGGGGCTAAGCCTGCGGGGGCGCGGCCAGCGCGCAGCACGCCCTCCCGCCCCCGCGCGCACGCGCACGCACCGCACGCACAGGCAGCGCCGCGGCCAAACCCCCCCCACCTCCCCCCCGCGAATAAAGAATGGAACTGCCCGGCGCCGGCGTGGTCCTGCCCGGGGCGGGTGTGGGGCCCCCTGCGAGGGCGTGCGCGCGGGCTCTGCGCGCTATCAGCGGGGCCAGAGGGAAGCGTGCGGGCTGTGAGGCTGCGGCGGGCGGGGAGGAGCGGAGCTGGGTGTACTCGGGGCCGGCCCCGCTGCGCGGCCCCGGCGCCATCTTGCGCGGCTGCCCGGCGAAGGGAACTCCATGTCCCGGTGCTCCTTGCGCGCGGGCGCGAGGCGTGGCGCGTGCGCAGGGGGCTCCTGCCCGCTGCCTGTGGCGGCGCCGCGGCAGGTTGGAGCCGCCTGCTGGGGCGGGAGGGGGGCTCAAGCAGCAGGAGGCTGCGGCAGGGCCTGGGAGCCAGGGCCCGGTACCGGCGGGGCCTCCGGTGGGCGAGGGAGCCGGGCAGGGCCCGCAGGAGAGGCGGGGGGAGGCCAGGCACGCACAGGGATGCCCGGGCATGGGCTGCCCGGCCCCTCACAGAACTGTGGGGGTCAGAAGGGACCTCCAGAGCTCAGCGAGTCCAAGCCCCTGCCAAAGCAGGGTCCCTAGGACAGGTCACGTAGGTCAGCGTCCAGCCAGGGCTTGAATATCTCCAGAGAAGGAGACTCCACCACCTCCCTGGGCAGCCTGTCCCAGGGCTCCCTCACCCTCACTGTGTAAAAGTTCTTCCACATGTTGGTGTGGAACTTCCTGTGCTCCAATTTGCAGCCATTGCCCCTTGTCCTGTCTCCACAGACCACTGAGAAGGGGTTGGCCAATTCCCCCTGTGTCCCACACTTCAGATATTTATAAACACTGATCAGATCCCCTCTCAGGCTTCTTTTCTCCAGGCTGAACAGCCCCAGCTCACTCAGCCTTTCCTCGTAGGGGAGATGCTCCACACCCTTAATCACCTTCGTAGCCCTCTGCTGGGCTCTCTCCAGGAGATCCCAGTTTTATACCAGGGAGCCCAGAACTGGACACATGTGACCAGGGCAGAGTAGAGGGGGAGGATCACCTCCTTTGACCTGCTGGCCACACTCTTTTTGATGCCCCCCAGGATCCCACTGGCCCTCTTAGCCACCAGGGCACGCTGCTGGCTTATGGCCAACCTGTCACCCACCAGGACCCCCGTGTCCTTCTCTGCAGAGCTCCTCTCCAGCAGGTCATCCCCCAGCCTGTACCAAATACAAGCAGTTATTCCTTCCCAGGTGCAAGACTCTACACTTGCTTTTATCAAACCCCATCTGGTTTCTCCCTGTCCAGGCTTTGCTGGATGGCAGCACAATGTCCTCCCAGCTTGGGATCATCATCGTACTTGCTGAGGGTGGACACTTCCCTCATCAAGGCCGTTGATGATGTTAAACAAGCCCTGACCCCTGGGGAACACCACTAGTCCCTGGTCTCCAGCTGGACTCTGCTCACCAGGCTGCCTGGCTGGACACCCCCTGAGCAAAGGGCACAGAGCCTGGAAGAGCCAGAGGCTGGAGGAGGCAACAGCATGGCGCCTGACATGGAGCCAGAAGGTTTCCTGTGGCCTCCTGACTTTCCCCAGAGAGGAGCCTGAGACTGGACACAATGGGGCAAGGGGCCAGAGCTGTGCTCAGGGCCTTTCCTCCCCTGAGGGCAGAGCTCCTGTGGCAGAAGGATGTGATCCAGAGGGCTGGGTCCCTGCGGTGTGAGGGGGCCTTGCACCCCGTCCCACCCTGCCCCCAGGGAGACGGGTTAACACCAGGTCCCACCCTCCACCACGCTGGATTCCAGGCTGTAACCAAGTGGGTTTATTGACTGAGCTGGAGAGCTCATCAATGAAGTAATCAAGAAGCTAATTAATTAACAAAGACATCTCATTATTCATTCACCCTTAAGTGATTCTGCCCATTGCAAAGCTAATTAACGCCCCTTCATCTTCCAAACCCCACAGGGGTGACAGGCATCACTCCTCCCTCCCCAGCACCCACGGGGAAAGGGTCCCGTCAGCATTCCCACAGCTTTTTGGGGGGGGGGTCATGCCTGTATCCAGCTCTGCAGGGGAATGACCCCACAACCCCCAGCTGCCTGCACCCCTCAAATCAAAGGTCCACCCCCCCCACCCCCGTGCTGGCCTTTCCCTGCTTGTACCTGGTTCTCCCGTCTCCTCCGTCGTGTCCCGAGCCGTGGGGTGCGTCGGTGCCGGCGTTGCCCAGGCGTGGGCAGGGAGGGTGGCACAACCATCCCACGTCCCTTCTCCCCACAGACACAGCCGCACCCGCGACTTGGTGACTTGGCTAGAGGTGACCCCCCACCCAAAAAACTCCTGCCTGCCCCCTCCGCCCGCTCCCAGGGGTGCTCGTGGCACGTCACGCCGAGGGGCTTTGCATGGCATGAGGCAGTGCCCCCTGAAGCTCGAATCTCGGACAGGGGCCTCACCTTTTGGGGTGCACCCCAACCTGGGCACCCTGTTGCTCTCACACCTTCCCCGTGGCAAGGGCCAGTGTCCCCCCAGCCGGCGCGGAGGGGGTGCTGGGGCACCTGTCCCTCCGAAGACCCCTGCCCCATGTCCCTAGAGTCTCTGTCCCGAGGATCCTCTGGGCTGGGTGCTGCTGCCTTCCTCCTGCCTCTCAGCACCCAGGGGGATGGCTGAGCCCCATCGCCATGGGTCAGGCTCCCTGGGGTATGTGGGGGGGCTCCTCTGGGGAAGGAGCACCCCACAGCATGGGCAGCTGTGCCTGTCTGCCCCACAGCAAGGGCTCTGTGGGGCTGGGGGGTGTCATCTGCTCTGAACTGGGGATTCGGCGGGGGGGGCATTAAACTCTGTGTGACTGGACAACGCACCTGGCTCTGTTTTGGAGGCGGGGTGGGGGGGCACGGGTCCCTGCCCTCCAGCCCCCCACCCCGTGTGCCCCACAGACAGCACGCAGCAGCCCCCCTCCTTCACTCGCACCAGCCTTTTAATCCACCCACTGGGTGCCCCCCTCCAAAACCCCGGCTGCAGCCAAGGCCTGGAGGGGGTGCAGAGGGGATGGTGGGGTGGGTGATGGTGTGTGGGGTCCACGTGTGTGTCCCCCAACTCTCCTCCCCTCCGTCGTGGGCTCAGAGCGCGTAGTCGTGCCAGAGGCTGTGGGGCACAGCAGGGGTCAGGGGTTACCTGCTGCCACCCACCCCCACGGTTCCAGGGGGGGCAGGCAGAGGTGCCCGGTGCTCCCCTTCCCCTCAGCCCGCACCCACCTGTGGGTGACAGCGGGGTTGTCTGGGTGCTCCAGGAGGGCATCGCGCACGGGGCCGGGGGGGCTCAGCCCCAGTGCCTGCGCCCGCTCCCACCGCTGCAGCCGGGTGATACCTGCAGGAGGGTCGGGGTCAGCAGGTGGTGGGGCCGGGAGGGGGCTTAGGGGGCCCGGGAAGGGGGTGGGGGGCCGGGGGCTCTCACCCGTGCAGGGCCCGTACTCCCAGGCCAAGTCGAAGCGCTGCAGCATCTCCAGGAGGGGCTCGGGAGGGGGCGGCGGGGGGCGCTCCTCGCCGGGCGGGGAGGCGCGGGGCTGGGGGCAGCCCCTGCCCTTGAGCTTCCCCTTGGCCCTGCCCGGGGCTCGTCCCGGTCGCCGTCGCCGCGGGAAGGAGTCGGTGATGCGGCGGGACTGCTCCATGGCTCCCCCGGCGGAGCGCGGCTGGCGGCGGCGGCTACCGGGAACCGGGCAGCCATCGGTCCGCCCGCCCCGCTCCGCCCCGCCCCTGCTGTGCGCCGGGCGGAAGCGGCGGGGCCGGCCCGGGGCTGCCACCCCCGCTTCCCCCCAACCCCGGCGGGGCCCGGCAGCCCCGGGCACTGAGTGTGTGTGTGTGTCCCCACCCCGGCCCTCCCCGTCACCCCGATCACTGGCACCCCCACCCCCTCGGGGTCCCTGTCACGCTCTCTCACCCCCCTATCCCCCCAAGCACTGGCACCCCCAGGCTGGCCCGTCACCCCAAGCACTATCCCCCCCCCCGTCCAGCTCTCCCTGCCCCCCGAACTCTGCCCATCACCCCAAACACTGGCAGCCCCCCCCGGGGTCCCTGTCACACTCTGTCACACACCCCTCGTCTGTCCCTGTCACTCCCAGCCACTGTCCCCCCCAGCTCTCCCCATCACCCCCAGGCACTGTGTCTGGCACCCCCACCACAACTCTCCCCATGTTCCCAAGCACTGGCACCCCCTGGCTGGCCCATCACCCTGAGCACTATGTCATCCCCCACCCAGCTCTGCCTGTCACCCCGAGGCACTGTGCCCCCACCCCCCATCACCCCCGGGCACTGTGCCCACCCCCCTCCCCATCACCCCACAAGCCATGCCCTGAGCCGTGCCTCCTGTAGTGCTGCCGTCACCCTGCGCCACACGCAGCACTCTGCCCGTCCCCCAGCCCAGGGAGCACAGGCAGTGACACCGTGGTGTCACTGGCCGTGGTGACACTGTCCTGGGACGGGGTGGGGGGACACGGACTGGGAGACACAGCAGGTGTCACCAGCACAGGTTCCCCTGGGGGTCCTCAGCCCTCTCTGGGGAGGCCGAGAATAGCCACGGCAGGGCTGCAGCACGTGTCCCTGCCCAGAGGGACACAGAGGCCACCCTGGGGATGCAGCTGCGTCCGGCAGCGGTGACACCCAGCTGCCAAGTCAGGTCATGGCCATAACGGCCAAAACCAGTGCCAGAAGGAGCTGCGAGGCCACGCAGCCAGCCGAGAGCCCACACACACGGTTGGGTTGGTTTCCTTTGGGTTTGTTCCTCTTCCTTACCCCACAACTGGGCGACATGAACCGAGGCTGGGGGGGGGGACGACAGACACACACACAGACAGACGGACACTCAGGGCCCGGCCCTGCCTAGGCCGGGGTTGTGCAGCACGAAGTGGCAAAGCCCGGGCGAACGCCGGTAGCCCAAAGCCTCCTGCAGCCGCTGCATGGCCCCATTCCCCGTGGCCGTGTGCCCAAAAGCGGGGAAGCCACGGGCCTGCGCCCGCCGGGCGGCCATGGCCAGCACCGCTCGCATGTGGCCGCGGTGGCGGTGGGCGGGAAGGGTGTATCCGTGCGCCCCGGTGCCAAAGGCATCGGTCAGGACCCAGCACAGGAGCTGCCCATCCCCATCCTGCAGGCAGAGGTTGGGGAAGCGCCCCAAGACCTCCAGCAGGTACCGCCGGCTGCGTGCGTTGCCCCCGTAGGCCCACGTCTCGTTCAGCAGATCCACATGCGCCGCGCTCAGGGTGCTCACCTGCACACCGGGGTCCAGCCTGCGGCGAGGGGTGCCTGTTGGAGGGGGCTGCCCAGGCCGGGTCAGGGTATGGAGGGGGAGATGGGAGGTGGGGGGGGGGCCTCACTGGGGCTCGGGGATGGTGCTGGGGTCGGGGTGCACATAGGTGTAGTACTCAGAGAGCTCCAGCTCCATGTCCTTGGTCCCCGCAATGGCCTGTGACACTGTGGCCACCCCCTCCTGCAGCCCTGGGGATGGTGCGGTCAGGGGGGCTCGGACCCCCAGTGCTCCCACTACTGCCTCTGTCCCCCCTAACCCCAAACCCTGGCTGTGGGAGGGTGTCCCCTAAGGGCTCCCCACAGCCCCAGTTGCTACCCCCAGCGGCCTTGGCCCTGCCCTCAGAGTGCCCAGCACCCCAAATCCTGCCCCCAGCACCCCCTGAGCCCAGCCTCAGTACTCCCCCAGTACTCTCCCAGTGCAGTGGGAGCACCCATCAAACCCCTCCCACCCAGCACCCACCCCAAGTTGTGCTCCCCAGTGTTCCCCAGCACCCAAAACCCACCCCTCGCATCCCCCCCACCCCCCAAATTCCTTCCACCAGTACCACCCTGTGTGCCTCCAGTTCCTCACCCAGTGCTCCCTGCTCCCAGTGCTCCCCAGCACCCTGTGGTGCTGCCCCCTCCCCATCCCACCCCCCATCCCACCGAAGATGTGGAAGGCGGTGTCCCAGCGCAGGCAGCCAGGGGTCTCCAGCAGCGCCCGGTAGGTGCCCACGTCCCGGTAAAATGCCGCATGCATGTTCCTGTAGCAGTCATCCACTGGCATCTGCACAGCACCCATGGGTGCCATCAGCCCACCCGCCGCGTGCCAGGGCACTGGGTCCACCCCATGCTCCCTGCCCCGTCCCCCGCGGCTGTGCCCCCCACGTCCCCATGGGCCACCTCTCCACTGCGCCGCGCCAGCACGGCGCCGAAGTTGGGCCATGAGTCCACCACCACCTCCAGCTCCCCTGGGTTGCCCCGGTTGATGTTCAGCACAGCCCCATAGACCTGTGGGCAGAGGGGTCAGAGCTGGGGGGCAGCTGATTTGGGGGTCCCCGGGGCTCCCTGAAGGGGGACACCCCCGCTCTGTCCCCCCCCCCCACCTAAACCCCGCTCTGTCCATTGGGCTGGGGGTGGGTGGGTGTGAAGCTAAAAGGGGGCGGGGCCTAAAGCCTGGGTGCCAGTAAGTGGGCAGGGTCAGCTGGATAGAGCAGGGGCAGAGAGGAAGCCTGGGATTGGCTGCATTGCATCCTGCCTGGGCCGGGATTGGCTGGCTTGTAAGTGGGATCTGAGAGGGGATTGGCTGGTTTGTGCAGCCCTGGAAGGGGATTGGCTGGGGCAGAGTCCACCTGGTCTGGGATTGGTGGGCTCGGAGCCAGTCCCTTGGCTCGGCTGACGCCAGGAGCATCCTGGACTTGGGACACTCGGGGCTGGGGGGGACACGGTGGGGGGACACCGGGGCGGCGCGGGAGTGGGGAGGCGGTGGCGGGGTCGCCGTCATGACAGGGGGCAGGGGTGACATTGGGGTCCCTGTCCTAACAAGGGGCAGGGGTGGCACCGGGGGTCCCCATCGCGATAGGGGGCAGGGGTAACATTGGGGTCCCCGTCACGACAGGGGCAGGGAGGGCACTGGGAGTCCCCATCACGACGGGGCAGGGGAGGCAGGGGGTTCCCGTCACCGGCAGGGCGAGGGGCAGGCTCCTCCGCAGGGCCCCCTCCAGGCGCTGCAGCTGGGCCGGGCACGTCAGGAGCAGCATGGCCCTGCTGAGAGACCCCACAGTCAGGGGGACAGGACCCCTCCCCGCCCTGTCCCCGTCCCCATCCTTGTCCCCCTGTCCCCAGCCCCAGGTGGCCCCAGCCCCTCCAGCACTCACCCCACAGTTGTCCTGGGGCCGTGGGTCCCAGGGGGAGTGTGGGTCTGATGTCTGGGGACCGTGGGGCAGGTGGTGACACCAGCAGGTCCTTGGTTCTGTGGAGCATGAGGTGACACTGGTGGGTCCCAAGGCCACCGCCAGCTGTCACGGGCCAGTGAGTGTCCCCTGCCTGGGGCGGGGAGGGTGGTAGGGGGTGGTGGCCCATTACAGGGGCAGCGGGCAGGGTCCATCCTGTCAGGCAGCAGGCGTGAAGCTGGGACACCCTGCCCCACAGGGCTGGGACCCTCGGTGTCACCACTGCCCCACGAATCACCGGTGTCACCACTGTCCCACGACAGCGAGGCCATGCTGCTCTTGACGTGCCCGGCCCAGCTGCGGAGCCTGGAGGAGTCCCTGCGGAGGAGCCTGCCCACCTCCCTGCCGGTGATGGGACCCCTGGGACCCCTCTGCCTGCGCCCCCTGCCCTGATGGCAACAGGGACCCCAGGGACCCCTCTGCCTAACTCCTGGCCCTGGTGGTGACAATCCCAGGGACCCCTCTGCCTCCCCCCTAACCCTGATGGTGACAGGGACCCTAGGGACCCCTCTGCCTCCCCCCCGGCCTTGTTGGTGACAGAGACCCCATGGACCCCTCTGCCTGCCCCCCCCCCAGATGGTGACTGAGACCCCAGGTTGGTCCCCTCATGGCATCCTGCCCCCCCACACTGATGGAAGCTGGCAGCACCCAGGGCAGAGCCGGGCACTATGGTGGTGGGGGGGCGGTAGGCATGGAGAGACCCGTCACAGCCCCATAGCCCCCCCATTGTGCCCTCCCCCCAGCACTGACCCTGTCCTGCAGGTGCTGGGGGACCGTGATGACAGTGGCCCGGGGTAACCCAGCCATCCATGAGGTGCTGGTTGACTCCTGGCCCAATTTCGGCGTGGTCCTGACGCGCCTGCGCCCAGAGGTGATGCTCCAGACACCCCCCCACACCCAGTGTGGCAGCACCACACAAACCCTGGGCCCATAGGGGAAATGGGGGGACATGGACATGACACACCACGCTCAGACGCCACCCACCCTCCCCAGGAGCACAAGGACCACGGGGACTTCTACACCAATCAAATGACAGTCTACTACCGGGACGAGGGGGCCTGGTGGGCGCTGCTGGGGGGCACCGAGGTGGTGGGCTGGACCCGGGCCTTCCAGGTGAACGGTGAGCCTGGCACGGGGCAGGGGGGGTTGGGGGGGTCTCAGGCACCCCCTTGCCCCTCCCGTGCTGACGCCGCTGCCGCAGGGATGCAGGACGGGATGTACGAAGCCGTGTGCGAGGCGGCCGATGCCAGGGGGCTGCGGCTGGACACGTACCGGTACCAGGCCCTGCTGAGCCCCGGGCCCCCCCGGCCCCGTGTACAGTGAGTGGGGGGGCACGGGGGGTCCTGGGGGGTCCCAGTCACAGCTACGGGTGGCACTGGGGGTCCTGGTTGCATCTCGGGGTGACAGCAAGGGGAGGGACACAGTCATGTGGGGTAGGGGGGGGTAAAGAGTCCCTGAGTCCCTGGGTGATGTGGGGTTCCCCAATCCCACCCCACGTGCAGCTGCTGCTGGGGAATGGGGCGCGGGTTCCTCCTGTGCCCCCTGCCCCATGTCTCCACCTTACCCCACGGCAGGGTGCCCCCGGGACTGCGCCTGGCGCCCGTGTCCCCGTCCCACGTCCCGCTGCTCAATGCCACGTGGGGCTTCGGGGGTAATGCCCGCAGCCAGCGGTACCTGCTGGGGCTGGTGCGGGCGCTGCCCAGTGCCTGCCTCCTGGGGCCCCGCGGGCGCCCTGTCTCCTGGAGCCTGCTGGACCCCCTGGGCTGCCTGAGCCACGGGTACACGCTGCCAGCCTGGCGCGGGCAGGGCCTGAGCGGGGTGATACTGGGCGCCCTGGGACGGGACCTGCACGCCCGCGGCTTCCCCATCTACTGCGGGGTGCTGCCCCAAAACACCCCCTCGCAGAGAGCCGTGCGTGCCGTGGGCTTCCTGCCCCAGCCCGGGACCTTCTACACACTGGTGGTCAGCCCTCAGTAGTGGGGTACCTCCCCTCCTCGCCCCTGTGCTCATGGCTGGGGAGGGGGGCAGGGGGATAAGATGGGGTTACCCCCAAGAGTCCTCACTTCCCCCCTCCAATGAGCCGGGAGTGGCTGGCAGTGACCCCGTTCACTCTGGTCCCTACTGATGGTGGGCACCGGCCCCCATGGTTCCCTCCTGCCCCCTGCACCAGGGGGTGTGTTGGGGTACAGGGGTGCTGGAGAAAGGCTTTATTCGTCCATACAAGAATAGATCTTTGCAATAAATACCCCAATAAATAACATCTCCAATAAATAAACACTCATTGACATGAGAGGACGGGGGACTCGCGGCCCCGCCCCCTGCCCGGGGAGCCTCCAAAGCCCTCAGGGAGCCCCCAAAGCCCCCAGGGAGGGGCGGGGCTTGGGTGCAGGGGGTGGGACCTGTTGGAAGGAGACGGGGCCTATCAGCATCCAGGGGTGGAGCTTAGTGCTCCCGGGGCAAGGCTTGTGGCAGGGAAGGGCAGGGCTTAGTCCTAATCTCAGAGGGGATTGGTCCTTTTTGAGGGTCCCTGGGGGTGGGGCCAGGGGACAAGACTCCTCCCCCAGCCCCATGGGTGTGGGGGTGGTCCCGGGGCGGGGCGGGGGGGTGCCCTGCCTTGACATGAGGTGGCGCTGGTGGCCCTTTGGGGTCTGTACCCCCATTTCTCAAGGCACAATGGTGATGGGGGGGGACACACAGGTGGCGCTGGTGGCACTTTGGGGTCCAGGGCCCCATCCTTTAAGGAACAGCAAGGTGACAGAGGGGACATGAGGTGGCTTTGGTGGCACTTTGGGGTCCAGAGCCCCATTTCTCCAGGTACGCTGGTGACGGGGGGCAATGTGAGGTGGCTCTGGTGGCACTTTGGGGTGCGGAGCCCCATCCCTCAAGGTGACGGGGGCACATGGGTAGCTTTGGCAGCACTTTAGGGTCAGCAGACCCATCCCTTAAGGCACAGCAAGGTGAGAGGGGACATGAGGTGGCTTCGGTGGCACTTTGGGGTCTGGAGCCCCATTTCTCAAGGCACGCTGGTGACAGGGGGGCAACATGAGGTGGCTTTGGTGGCATTTTGGGGTCAGCAGCCCCATCCCTTACGGCACAGCGAGGTGGTGGTGGAGGACGTGCGGTGGCCCAGCGAGGTGAGGAGCCCCCTCCCAGCGAGGCAGGGAGGCATCGAGGGGGTCGTCGTGTCGTGGGGGGGGGGACACTCAGAAGCCCCTGGCCTCCAGGCGCAGCGTGACCACCGCGGGCGGTACCTTCTTCTTGAGGCGGTTGAAGTCCTTGGCTGAGCGCCACAGCCAGGTCTGCAGCTCCTTCAGCAGCCAGAAGTCATCCATCTTCTTGAGGAAGTCATTGGGAGCCACGGGGGTGCCGGGGGGCGCGGGGGGCCCGGCCGGGCCGGCGGGTAGCGGGTATCCCAAGGAGGACATGACGCCGGCTATGCTGAGCACCAGACCCTGGAGGCTGGAGCAGAAGTGGCCGAGGCGGTGGCGCAGCTCGGCCGTGCCCGCCTGCCCGTCCAGCGCCCGCAGGTAGCAGAGCAGCCGGCTGTAGGCGCGGTAGTTGGCAGCCAGGCGGGCGTTGTCGGTCAGGCCCCGCCACAGGTCCAAGTCCACCGTGGCGCTGGGCACCCGCTCGGCACGCGCCAGGCGCGGGGGGTTGAAGTCGGGCTCATTGAAGGGGGGGCCCAGGTAGTTCAGCTGCAAGGGAGGGGATGGGATGGCTGGTGTTAGGCAGCTGGGTGGTGGCACAGGGTAGGGACTGTCCCCATGGGCCCTGCATGCCATGGCCCCCACCCCAGCAGGTCCCTGACCTCATTGTCCTCCAGGTCCCCACACCCCCAGTCCCCACATCTCCATATCCCCACACCCCAGTCCCCACACCCCATGTTCCCAGTCCCCATGTCCCCCACGTCCCCAGTCCCCACATCCGCCACATCACCAGTCCCCACGTCCCCTCACCCCCAGTCCCCACAGCCCCACATCTCCAGCACACCCCTAAGCTGGACATGCCCAACATGTCACAGGTCTCCACATCCCCACACCCATCACGTCCCCCTCCCCAGCAGGTCCCCACTCTCCAGGTCCCCTTCCCGCACCCCATGTCCCCAAGGCCGACATCCTCATCACATCCCAGACCTCGCCACCTCTCTCCCACCCACATCCCCAGCCCGACATCCCCACGTGTCCCCTCACCACCCAACTCATCATGCCCACAGCCCCAGGTGGCAGACCCCCACCCTGCCTTGCACCCCATGGCAGTGCCACCCTCATCACCACCTGGCACCCTGCGTGCCAACACCATCAGAGCTGAGCTGGCAGCACCGGGGGCATGTTGAGGCAGGGACAGGGAACCTCTGTGTGAGCCGGTGCTGCCGGCGGGCAGGGAGAGGCCGCACCCAGAGAAGGGGCGTGGGGTGCAGGGCGGCTCCCGGGGTGAGACATTTCCTTGGCCTCCGGCATGGGAGCAGCCAGACATGGCGGGAGGGAGGTGGGTGGGGGGGAGACCCACAACCCCCCCTGGGGAGGGCGCGTGAGGGCAAACACATTGCACAGGGCGTGCGCCAGCACACGCATGGGCAGGGACCCACAAGCGGCACACGCGTGTGTACCTGTGGGCCCGCGATGCAGGTGTACACACACGGGGAGGGTGGGCAGGGAGGGTTTGGAGGGGGATTGGGGGAGGGATGAGCCCCTACTCACGTAGGTGCCGGCAAGAGTGCGGAGCTGGTGCTCCAGGTAGCGCGTCAGGTCGTAGGTCTTCTGGATGGACTGGCCGGCGCCCAGCTCCTCGGTGCAGTTCAGGGCCGGCAGCACCGGCAGGTTGCAGAGCGCGGCGCACAGGAAGGTGAAGATCCCCCAAGAGTCTCCTGCGGGGACACGGTGCATCAGAGTTGGGGGGGAACAGGGGGTAGAGGGGATGTGAGGGTACCTCCTCCCACCCCTGGGCCTTGGGGGATGAGGACACCCTGGGAGCCCGCAGGGATCTCCCTGCCTCATGCTGCCACAAGTGGGGAAACTGAGGCACATAAGGGCATGTGTAGTGGGGGGGTGGGTATTGAAGTACTCCTACCACACCAGAGCAGCTCAGCACCTCCCCCCTGGCGCAGGGCAGCTCGTGCCTCAGTGCTGCCCGTAGCCTGGAGCGACGGTGCCGGCAGGGCCAGGGTGCGGGGGTCCTCCTGGGCTACCCTCGGCGCTCCCGCCGCGGGCTCCAGCAACAATCCTTTATATGGTCTGGAGCAAGCACGGCTCAGTGCGCTCCCGCCGGGACGGCACAGCCGGGTTATATTTGGGCACGGCGACTCACCCACCGGCAACGCCGGAGCAGGCTGGGCATCCCACAGGGCCACCGGCACTGCTCGCCGCCATGGGGACCCCCCGGCCGCACCCACTGAGGGGCCCTGGGGAACAAGGGTGGGAAGAGGAGGGGGGAGCCGGGATGAGGGACCCCCGGGGGTGGCCAGGGGGTGGGGTGACCTTTGCTGAGCATGCCGGAAACCACCGGCTGGGTCCCCGTCATCGCTTCTGACGTCAGAGTGGCCTTACGAGCTCCGGGCTCGTTAGCCGGCGGTTGTGGAAAGGTCACGGCCCGCGGCCAGGATGCTGCTGGCCAACTGGCACCTCTCGGCACGCCAGAGCCAGGCTTCCCGGCAGCTCCCCCGGCGAGAGAACCCACAGCCGGTACAGCTCATCACCACGGGGCTCCCGGCGTGGGCAGCCCTTGGCGGTGGTCCCCAGGGTGTGTGTGTGGGGGAAAGGCAGGGAGCCCCGCGGTGCCCTCATGCGTCACCACGCGTCACGAGCGACCAGGAGGTTTGGAAACCTGGAAGAGGCCAAGAGCCAGTGACGCACGAGGGTCCTCGGGGGACACCCCGGCTCTGGGTGTGCCAACCCCATACCGCGGTGGGTACCCCCGCGGCCTCCGCGTGCGGGAGTGTCAGGGGACACGCCATGGGTGCAGTGCGTCGGGGGCCCGAGCCATGCGCATCGACAATGCACTGCTGATGCGCAGGGCGCGGGCCCGCGATGCACTGCGCCCGCGGGTTGCACATGCCGTTGTCACGTGTGTGACACGCGTGGAGCGTCCCACTGTCCTGCCTCGCGTGCGTGCGAGCGTGTGTGGGACAGACAGGCGGGGGGGGGCCCACCGCGGTGACTCACCCACCCCTGGGTGTTTGCTTTGGCCGAGCCCCCGGCACTGCTGGGCTGGCCGGACCCTCGCCCGGCACCGGCTCGAGTTTCCAACGCGGGATTTACACCAGCGCCGGCCCCGCAGCCGCCAAACCAAACACAGCCGGGGCGGGGGGGGAGCTGGGCTGGGGGGGATGAGGCAGGAGGGGGGGGCTGGGGATGGAGCTGCAGGTGGCCAGGCTGCGGGATGAAGGAGCGTGAGGATGAGGCGGAGGGAGGAAGCGCACAGGGAGGTGGCCAGACAATGGCTGACCGATGGTGCAATGCCCAGTGGTGGCACAGACACGGCAGTAGCACCACGATGTGGGTGGCATGGCGGTGACACAGGCCATGGTACGGCAGTGGCCCAGCCATCCAGGTGCCCCGTGGAGCAGCCGGCTCTCCCTCGCTTGGCCCAGTCACGGCGGCTCAGCGCCGGACAGAGAATAACTGGGCACCGGCACAGACAATGGCGTCGGTGGCGGCGGCAGGGAGGAGGGAGGCGCGGGCCGGCACAGCTGGATCCCGGTGACGTCGAAGAGGAAGAGCCCAAGGGTTTCAAAACCGGCCCTGGAGCCTAGCCAGGATGCTCCCGGCCCACGTAAGCAGTTCATGGCGCGGCTGCCCGGGGTCACCCGCTCAGTGCCAGGGGCAGCCGGGGACTGGGCATACACCCCCCACCCACCTCGGATTTGTCCAGCGGTGCTGGGGCACCCACGCTGCTGGTGCTGAGGGGCTGTGGTGGGATTCATCAGTGGTGCCACCAGCATCCCTCGCAATGTGTGGTGGCAGGGATGTTGCTCACCCACCTTCAGCAGGATGCGGGGGGCACGTTGGTGGGGGCCCCTGCCCTCCCATAACTCCCCCAGCCCCCCCCATTCCCGGCAGCACAGGCAGACCTCCTGGCAAGCAGCGGTGCCGGGTGAGCTGTTCGCTGGGCACGCTGTGGGCAGAGCTGCCGAGGTCAGGAGCAACCGCAAACCGCCCAGAGCGGCTTTCCCGAAACCCTCGTGCAAAACGGTGCTGGGGGAGGGGGCAGCAGCCAGGAACGGGGCAAACCCTTGCACCAAAATCCACCCTCCCCCCGTCCTCCTGTCCCCCCTGGCCCCGGCAGCGCGCAGAGCTGAGCCGGCCCCACGGCAGGAGCTGCTGTATCTGATGGGCTGGTGTCCAGCGGCGAGCGGAGCCCCATCCCACCCAGCAGCCCCATCCCCGGCGCTCGCGTGAGAGCCCAGCTCGGGGGTCCTGCGGCGGCCGCAGTGAGGACAGAGCGGCTGCCATCCCAGCAGCCAGCCCGTGACCTCGATCAGAGACGCTTGACCTTTCCCCACGCCGCCATCACGGAGCCGTTTCAAGGCGGCAGCCAGCCTCTGCCCACTGCTCCGTGGGGTCTGGGAGTGGGCGATGCCAGAGGGCGCGAGGACAGGCACCTCTGTGTCCCCACTGTGGCCAGAGGGGTGACAACGCGGCGTTGGGCGGGCACAGCGGCCGCCTCATGGAGCTGGAGGCATGAGGATGCTTGGACATTAGTGCCGGGAGGGACACGTGCGTGTCCTGGCTCCACGGCCACCGCAGTGGGGTCTCCAACACCCCCCTCCCCACCTGCCCGCTCCCTGGAGCCGTCAGGACCCACCAGCCCTGGCTGCAGCCCCTGCCTCACCCCCACCTGCAGCTCCTGGTGCCCCCCACCCTGCCAGACCCCTCATCTCCGCACAAGTGTAGCCAGGGAGCTGGTGGGGGCGCAGGGCGGGGGGAACCTGGCCCCGCGTCCCCCCTCCTGCCCACGCCCGCAGCGCTGAGTGTTTACATCCTGTCTCCTCTGGGTGTTTATAAATGCGGCCGTGCACGGGAGACTCCAGCGAGGCTGTAATTAGCCGGGCCTGGATTTCCCATCCGCCAGCACGATGGAAACACCCCCACGGGCAAGGGCCCCCCCCAAGTCAGTGTGTGGGGGATGGGGCGGGGGGGCCTCAGACCCCTAATCCTAACCAGACCTCACCGCCCCGCACGCACAGCCAGCCCAGCACGGCCACGACAACCACGGCTGCCTCAGCTGCCTTCCCACCTCTCCCAGCACAGGTTGCAGAGCTGCGTAGCCCCCAGTGCCCTGGGACCTATGGTGTCACTGGTGGGATGCTGGGACCAGCCCCACAGCAAAGCCCCCGGACGCCCCACACACCACCCAGTGACACGGCACCATCAGGCCGGCGGCTTGCCGGCACAAGCCACACCGGCTGCCGCCCAGATGTCCCATCTGTGCCGGGGCGAGCACGTCCCCACGTGTCTGCCACGGCCTCGGCACACCGGCGAGATGCCACGGGGTGCCA
This sequence comes from Porphyrio hochstetteri, assembly GCA_020800305.1. Lineage (NCBI taxonomy): Eukaryota > Metazoa > Chordata > Aves > Gruiformes > Rallidae > Porphyrio > Porphyrio hochstetteri. The sequence goes on from CM036908.1 coordinate 34,161,800, forward strand.
AATTCCGCACACACACCCCATGGCACAGGGGCATGGGCACCGCTGCAGCGGTCAGGAGGGTGAGAGCGGTGCCAGAGGGAGACAGGGGTGTGATGTATAGGGCTCCGTGCCACTTAGCAGGGCATAAATCTGCCCCAGCCTGGGCTGTAAGCAGAGCCGGCTGGCTCTCCCCGCGGCGGCTGCTGGCGCCTAATGCAGCCCAGATGTGTGCCGGCACCATGCCCTTGCGCCACCCGCTAAATAGGTGCAGGGACACCAGTGCTGCCCAACGTCCCTGAGCCCTCACGGGGCCAAAAATGTTGGCCAAGTCGACGGTGACCATGGTTGTCCCGAAATGGGGAGTGGGGCTGGGGTAGCTGTTTCTGGCCCCCATGGTTGCTCCTGCCGTGCCAGGCTCGGCGTCCCCTTCCCTCGATGGCCACAGGCCCCAGCAGCCGGTGGCCTGTGACCATCAAGGGAAGGGGCTCACTGGTCACATCCACTGGCCCCAGCGGCAAGCGGGAAGGGGGGGAAAGGAAGGGACGATGGATCCTGGCCTCGCTTTTCCGGTTCCCCGGCGCTCGCCCCGCTTTGCCCGTCCTGCGTCACGCCAGCACCGCAGGAGCCGGAGCCAAACCCGGTGCCGGCCTTGTGCTGCCCCGATCTCAGCGGCCGGGAGCCCCGGGAGCCTCATGGCACCCACAGTTTGACTTTTTAAGGGTGTTTACCAGTATTTTCCCCGTCCTTTCCGGGTGAGGAGCCCCCCAAGCTTGGTGTGCTGCAGGGCTAGCCAGCCCCCCAAACACTCTCCTGGGACGCCTGAGGCAGCTGCTCAGGTTGGGGGGGGGACACACAAAGCCATCCCGCAGCCCCCCCCCCGGGATGGTCTCCTCCGGACAGCAACATTTCCCTGGCACCCCCCAAAAGTAAAGAGAGAAAATCCCACCGGAGGAACCTCTCCCAGGACGAATCTGTCTCAGCTTGGAGGTGACCCCCCTAAATCCATCCCCAGGCAAGAAACTTTTCCCATCTCCCCCCTCCCTTTCCTACTCCTTTCCCCCTCCCTAAATCCCAGCGACTTTCAGTTTCCTCCCCTCTGTCAGTGCCGGGGTTTAATTCTCTGAGCTCGGCGGCGGTTCCCTCCCTGGTAATCACAAACATGCATGGAAAAGAGGGAACGAGGGAAAGGGGAAAGGGAGGAAATAAACCATAAACCCCAACCCCCCCCCGCCCCAAGCTGAAACGAAGCCCCCCCGCCATGGGAGGGGAGAGCCGCCAATCAACCCCCGAGCCAGACAAACGCTTTAATGGCCCCCCCACCCCCCCCAAATTAAAATCAGCGACGGCTCGGAAAGGCAAAACCAGGGCGAGGCGAACCCCAGCCCCTCTCGGCCCCAGCCGGCACCGCGCTCTTACCTGAGAGCTCCCCAGCGACATTTAGCATAGTCGGGGTACGGGGTGCGAGGGGAGGGGCGGTAGAAGGAGGAAGGGGTGCAGGGGGGAGGGAAGGAGGGAGGGAGGAGGGGGGGAAAGCGAGAGGAACCCAAAGCGGGGGGCTTGGCTCTCGCTCCGCGCCCCGAGCGGCCGGCTGAGCTCTCGCCTGTTCGCTGGCGCTGGCGCGGGGTTTGTTGTTGGGTTGGGTTTGGGGTGGGAGTTATTTTTTTTGCGTTGGTTTGGGGGTGTTTTCTTTCCTCCTCCCCCCCCCACTCCCCCCACTATTTGTTTTGGTTGGCGGTGGCTGGGAGGGGAAAAGAAGGGAAAATAAAAGGCCGAACACCCCCCCCCCCCCAAAAAAAAAAAATCAATAAAGCAGCAGCGCGGGTTGGGCGGGTGGATTTTCGGGGGGGGTGAGAGGCTGCATGCGCGCCGTTCGCCCCACGCTCCGGCTGCCTCGCTCGCCGCTGTTCCCCCTTCCACCTCCCTGGATTTTGCTCTTTTGATTGGTGTCCAGGAATGCAAGAATAATAAAAACAACCCCCCCCACAACCCCCAAACCCCGCACCCCCCGAGCGCGCAAACACCCTCTCGGGCTGCCGCCTCCCTGCTCCCGCTCCTTCCCCTTTTTTTTCCACTCAGGCTCAAGTGCTAAGCAGAACCAGGTTGCTTTCAAGAATGTATTTGATGCAGCCGGACACGAGAGCGGGCTCCATTCATTCCCTCCCTCTCCCCCGGCCTTTTCCCCCCCTCACACTCACGCACACACACCAGCCCCCTCCCCATATTCCCCATCCCTGGGGTCCCAGCGGCGGGTTGAAGTTGAGCCCCAGGAAAGCAGCGGGGAGTGAAGGGGTTTCCCCCGGGTGCTGCTTGAGTGGGGAAGAGGGGAGGGACCCCGACTCTCCTCGAGGTTTTGTCCCTGCTTTCCCCCCTCCCCAAACACCCCCTCCCCGGGTCTGGCTCCCGTATGGCTTTTGTTAGTGGCGGAGACGGGGCCGGTGCGGGGCCGGTGTGGGACGAGGTTGGGGAGTGGGGGTCGCTCCTACCTGCTCTCAGCTCCATGCGGGACAGACGTGGGGCCGGGGCGGTGGGTGCGTGGCCGGGGGGTCCCGGGCAGGGAGGGAGGCAGCGGTCCCGCACACCGGCCCGAGACTGCGGCTCCCATTTGCCGGTCTGAGCCCTCTCGCCTCTTCTCCTCCCGACGTGCAGAGCCGCCGCACGCCGAGAGCCCGGTCCCCGAGGAGGGGGGGTCCGGGGAGGGGAGGTGTGTGTGTGGTGGGGGGGGGGAACGGGGCGAGGTGCGGCGGAGCGGCTCCTCTCGCCGCCCCGCAGCGGGGCCGGGGAGAGGAGGGGGGTGTCGGGGTGGGGGGGGGGGGGCGTGGGGTGCCAGCCTGCCCCGTGTGTCGTGTGGGTCCCCCCCGTTCCGTGTCTTCACCCCCCTCCTCTCCGCGGGCAGGGGCCGGGGCAGAGGAGAGGTGGAAGCGGGGAGGGGCGGCTGGAGGGATGGGAAGGCGCAGAGCCGGGCGGGCGGGCAGTGAGGGCCGGCCGGTGCGAGCAGGGTGGCGGGACGGACAGACAGACAGGCAGACAGACAGGCAGACAGCACCCCCACCACCACCAACCCTCCGCGCCGTTCGGCCGGTAAAGAGAAGGGTCCCCAGGGGAGGAGATGAGGGGGCGGACACACACACCCCCACACACACATCCCACAACACCCCCCCCGGTTCGACTGGCAGCGGCGGGGGACGGGACTGGAGCGCGGGGACCCGCAGCGCCGCGGCCGCTGCCCCGCTGGGACGGCCCGGGGCGGCGGCAGGTGAGCGGCCGGGAGCGGGGACGGCGGCGGGAAAGCGGCCGTCGGGGCCCCGCTCCCGGGCTCCGGCCGAGGCAGATCCAGAGACAGCCTCCCCCTACCCCTCACCCCCTAAAACCGGAGCAGCGGCGGCTCAGACCTGTGCCCGCCGCACCGGCTGCAGGAACCGGGGAGGGGCGGGGGGACCCACCAGCCCTGGGGGGATCCCGATCCCGCGGGCTGCCCGAGCTCTGGCTGCCCACACCGGCTACGAGGGGAACGGCGAAGTGGGGTCCCCTTTCCCGGCCACGACCCCCCCCAACCCCACGGGGTGCGAGGACGCCCCAATTCACCCCCCCGTTAGGACAGCCCCCCCATCCCGGTGCCCACAGGGCGTCTGGCAATGACGGGAGGTTCCTCATCACCCACCCAGCACCGGGGCAGGGGGGTGTGGGAGTCCCATGGGAGGTGTAAAACCCCCATCGAGCCGCTGCCAGATCCCAACATCCGCCAGCCAGACACCCCCCTGCCCCCCAAATCCCAGCCCCCGGCCCCCACAGGCACAAGTGGGTCACTGCCATGGAGGCGAATGACCGTGGCCACGGCAGGAATGGTAAGGCGGGGGGAGGGGGGGATGGGGGGAGCGTCCCGGCCTTCACTGGCTCCCCCCGAAAACCAAATAAAACTGCTTTGTTTAAAACAAAGGCGCTGGCCGGCCGGCGCTGCTCGGGAACGCCGGGAAGGGCCAGGAGGCAACAGGCCGCTTCATTTCGGCTCCCAGCCCCGGCCAGGTCCGAGCCCTCACGGCTCCTTCACCGGCAGTGATCGTGTCCTCACAGGTTTCGATCCCCTGAGGTGGGTGCCCGCACACCACCCACCCAAAGGGGCCAGTTTCCCCCCAAAACTCAACGGGGATGGGCGGGTGGGGACCACATCGGCTGCGGGTAGAAAGAAGCCATGCGCTGAGAGAGGCTGCGGCGGTGCCGCGGTGATTTATTCGTTGGGAGCTGGAGAGATGGTGGTGGAGGGGGGAGGAAGCACCACAGACTGTGGGGCGGGGGGTAGGGGGGTGGCTCTGGATCCACCCCCCCCGCCCTGGTTAAAATGGGGGGGATTTTTGGCACGCTGCTCCTGCCGGGGCGATGCCGCTGCTCAGAAGGGTGACGCCGTGAGCGCTGCGGACCGGTAGCAAGCAACAGAAACAAGGAGGTTCCGTGGCGCTTGCTCAGGGGGTGCCACAGCCCCCCGAGGGTCGGGGTGGGGGGGGCTGTGGAGGCAACGGTGGGACAGCCTCCCCCTCCAACCCTGAACCGGAACTGAGCTGGCAGAGCTCTTGCACTGGGCCAGCCAGCGAGAGCAGCTCCGAGAAGCGAAGGTGCCAGGGCCCAGCTCCCCGCAGCGTGCCCAAGGGGCTCTCCACCTCCGCCCCTGCCCGCATGGTGTGGGGCCAGCCCCTGTGCTCCCCACCCCCCGCACCAGCCGCCGTGCAGGGGATCTGGTTTCCCCCCTCTCCTTTCCTTCCTCGAGCAAACAGTGCAGAAAAGCCGCCGGGGCTGCAGGAAGGGTCACCAGCCTGAGTGGGACAAGCCCGGGTGGGCGAGGCAGCAGCAGGGCTGCCTGATGCGACCCAGTCGGCTCCCCGAAAAGCAGCGCCCACGCGGGGCACGGGGAGGTTTCCGGCTTGGCTCACGCTGAGCTGGCACCTGAGGGACAAGACAGGAGGAGGAGGAGGGTGACGCAGCCAGAGGACATGGCACAAGCCCCCTGACGCTCCTCCTCCTCCTCCTCTGCACGCCCTGGGCACAGGCCCTGCATGGGTGAGGCCATGTCCCCTCCTCGCCTTTGGGGATCACATCACCAGCAGCGCTGTGGGCAGCTGACCTCACCTTCCTGCCGACCCGGGTCCCTCCGCCGGCGCCGCTGTGGCCCTGCCTCCCACTTCTGACCTTTGCAGCGGGCAATTCGCCGTCTGCCCAAGCGCCGTTGCCACCACACCACGGCCCCTGCCTGCCTGCGGTCCCTCACGCCCCTACCTGACCCTCCAGAGTGCTCAGCTCTGCACCCAGCACCATCCGGGCAGCACCAACGTCCTGGGGCCATGCTGGAGCCCTGGCAGATGGGGAGAGAGAGATGAGGAGCTGCCCAGCACCCTGGCAGAGCCCAAGTGCCCAGCATCGGGTAGGGTTTTAGCCCCAAACCACTGGCAGCCCCCCCCCCAAGCTACAGGGAGGGGACATTTTGGGGTACCCAAGAGACATTCAGCACCAGTGATGGCCGGGCGCCTGTCCCCTCCTGCCGGGCAGGGAGCAGGAGCCCAGCTGTGGCCGTCTGTCTCTCTGCGCCGCTGCCTGGGCGAGGGCATCGCGCCATGTGCTCGGGAAGCTGTGGCTCTCAGGGGAACGGGCGGCCAGTGACGGTGGTGGGAAATGGCCCCGAGCCCACCGGGTGGGAGGAGGCACCCGGGGAAGGCAGGGGAGGTGACACGGACGGGGGTCCTTGGCCCCAGGGGGTGTGTTGGGAGAGACGGAGCAGCGGTGGGCTGAGCCTGGGAGTGCCGGAGCCCCACTCTGAGAGCTGCCAGGCTTCTGCCCCAGTCCCGATTCCAGCCGAGTCCCTGGAGCCTCGTCAGCACCGGCTCTGGGCGGCCAGGGGAAGAGGGAGGGGTGTGTGTGGCTTTGGCCACCGCTGAGGTGTGTGTATCACGACCGCAGCCAGCTGCGTCCTATCCACAGCCCCATAAAACGCCGAGCCCCGAGGCCAGAGCCCCTCCTGGGGACGCTGCTCCAGAGGAGCCCGGCTGCCGTTCAAGAGCTGGAACGGACGCTCACACACAATCCCAGCGTCCTCCTCCTCCTCCTGGGAGGAAGGGGCCGGTAGCCAGTGCTCACCCCAGGGGCAGAGGGAGGCAGATCCAGCCGACCTCAGAGGGCCAGAGACCCCAAGCCCAGGCCAAGGCAGGCCTGGGAGTCCCCCGAGCTCCCCACCTGCAGTTGGAACCCAGACACGTGCATGTGGCCTGGCCTGCGGAGCGTCCCCGCAGAGGTCAAAAGTTTGCCTACCTGGAAGGGATGCACTGCCAAGAGTATCAGGTCCAAAACCCCGGAAGTGAGGCATTGGGAAAGGCCCCAGGCACTGACCACACACCTGAGATGGAAAAGAGAGAGGAGAAGGAGAGGCTACATACTGGCAGACAGCAGCCGTGGGGAAGGGGCTCTGCACCCCCCTCCATAACCCCCCTCAGGTGCCAATCCTGCTCTGCAGGATGCGTATTACGGCCTCCTTGCCTTGGGCTCCACAGCCACCAAGCCTGGGAGGAGGGACTCCAGCTGCTGCGGATCCTGCTGCAAGCTCCAGTAGCGTGCTGAAGGACCCTGCTGTGAGCGCGAGTTGAGTTCCTCACAGCCAAATCCCCCGACCTCCCTCAAGACCCGAAACGGGACAGACGGTTGTCTGGGGCTGGCTGAATCCCCTGACTTCCCTCAAGACCCGAAACAAGAGAGCTGGTCACTTGGGGCTGGCTGAAATGACCTCAAGCTGTGCCAGGGCAGAGTCAGATCAGATATTAGGGAAAAGTTCTTCCCTGAAAGAGTTGTGTGGATGTGGAACAGGCTGCCCAGGGAGCGGGCTGAGTCAGCGACCCTGGGTGTGTTTAACAGATGGGTAGATGAGGTGCTCAGGGATATGGGTTAGCATAGGACAGGAATGGTTGAGCCTGATGATCTTAAAGTTCTTTTCCAACCTGGTCATTCTGTGATTCTGTGAAATCCCCCAACCTCCCTCAAGACCCGAAATGGGACAGTCAGTCGCTCTGGGCTGTCTGCCTGCAAGCCCTTTGTGCTGAGCTCACTGGTGGTACCCTGTGCTATTGCTGTCACACCACAATCACCACAGCACCAACCTTCCAGGTAAGATCCTCCTGCTTTCCACTGCAACGCAGCAAGCAGCGCCTGCAGGCTGGAGAACCCGTTATCTACTGCCAACCCAACCACTCCATCCCGTTCCACCATCACCCAGGGCAGAGGGGTTCCCCCCAGACTTCACCAGGGGGGGTTCCCCCAGAGAAGGGGACTACCGCAAACCCTCACGAGGGTTCCCACCAAGCTCTGGGGAGTCCTGCTACACCCTTAGGCATGGCCTGAGGGTGGGCAGCACGCTTGCCAGGGAGAAGGGGGGTGGCTGGAGCCCCAAGGCCACATTTGAGGGGGTAGAGAGGCAGGCTGGGGGGCCTGTGCGGTGGCCTGGGGCAGGCTCAGGGCTACCAAAGCCCCACTGGGGCTGCGCAGGCCCCTCAGAGAGGCCTGGGGAATGCAGGGGACCCTCCTGGGAAGGCAAGTGCCGGGACCCGGGCAGAAAAAGACCCAGGAGAGGGAAGGAAGACGGGATGAAAGCCTGAGGGAAGGACGAGGACCTGCGGAGGAACCGGAGAGCCGAAGCCGGGAGCCGGGAACCGCCGCCCGACCTCTGAGAACCGTCCTGAGGCGACGAACTGCCGCCTCCCGCCGTCGAAGCCCCATTGGCGAAGAGACACGTCACTCCAAGACTTTTGACCAATAGCAAAGCACGGTGAGGCGGGAGGGGGTGGGACTGCCTTCGCGGAGAGGAAGGGGGTGTGTATGAGGAGGGCGGGGGCGGTGCCTGCCGTGAGGTCACGTGAGGCGAGAGAACACCGCCCTGTCCGTCACGCCGCCGCGGCGGCCAATCGAAAGGCGGGAGGGGGCGGGACGGAGGAAGCGTATTACCCAATGGGAAAGCGGCGGGCGAAGGCGGTGCGGGAACCGGGAAGGTGCGGGCGCGGAGGTGAAGCGGGCGGAACCACTGGCGGCTGCGGGGGGGGGGGGGGGGGGGAACGGGGCGGCGGGGAGGCGAGACCATCCTCGGGGGGGCGCTAAAGGAGGAGGGGAAGGCGGCACCACCGGGGCGGGGAGGGAAAGGGGCTGCCGGGGAGAGGTGGGGGGGAGTTTGGACACGTCCATCGCGGAGTTGGGGGGGGAGTTTAGGGCGGCCACACCAGGGAAGCCGCCGGACGCAACCATCTGGTTTGTTTGAGGAAGGGGGGTGTATCTTTGGGGGCGGGGCCTGGGGCGGGCAGGCGCGAAGCCCCCACGTGCCCGCCCGGTCCCGGTGCCTACGTCATGAAGTGCGTCATCACCGGCGGCAACGTGAAAGGTGAGCGGGGCTGGGGAGGTCGGGGTGGGGTGGGGGGCACGGGGGTGCCGTGCCTCAACCCCCCTTCCCTCTCCCCCCAGTCCTCGGCCGAGCTGTTCACTCCCTGTCACGCATCGGGGACGAGCTCTACCTGGAGCCCACCGAGAGCGGGGTATGGGGCACAGGGGTGCTGCCCAGACCACCCTGTGCCCCCCTCAGTCCCCTCTGGGAGGGGGAGAGGGGGCAGGCGGCACACCCCCGAAGCCCTGACCCCCCACTCTCCCTCTCTGCCCCCTCCCCCAGCTCTCCCTGTGCACCGTCAACTCCTCACGCTCCGCCTTCGCCTCCTTCCTCTTCGCACCCCTCTTCTTCCAGCTCTACGAGCTGGGTGGCCCTGGCCCCGAGCGGGAGCTGCAGCGATGCAAAGTCCATATGAAGGTGCAGTACCCCGTCCAAGCACCCCCAAACTGCCCCTAACTGGGGTTGGGAGGGCACCCCCAAACTCCCCCTAACTGGTATTAGGAGGGCACCCCCAAACTGCCGCTTACTGGGGCTGGGAGGGCACCCCCAAACTGCCCCTTACTGGGGTTGGGAGGGGTGGTGACTGTCCCTGTATGCCTGTGTCTGTCCATCCTCCCCCCATGCCCACAGTCCTTCCTGGGCGTCTTCCGCTCGCTGCCCTCGCTGGAGAAGACGGTGTGGAGATGCCTCATCCTGCTCAAGCCCCAGGCCGGCTGCCTCGTCCTGCAGCTCCACTGCAAGTACGGTGAGTGGGGAGGGGGTTGCGGGCTTGGGGGACACACGCACACCACCCCTGCCCTGCTGAGCCGGTGCCCCCCTGCCAGGTGTCACCAAGACCCACAAGCTGACCTTCCAGGAGTGCGAGCGGCTCCAGGCTGTCTTCGACACCCAGCGTTGTGCCAGCAGCATCACCGGCCCAGCACGGTGAGCGGGGACCTGGAGGGGGGGTGAAGGGGGTGCGGATGGCGCCAGGAAGGGCAGAGGGGGTGCCGAGGGTGGGTAGAAGGATGGAGGTTGGCTGTGCTTACGGGAGCCGGTGGGGTTTTTGGGGTGCTTACACCCCTCCCCTGCGCCCAGGGTGCTGGCAGAGGCCGTGGTTCACTTCCCGCAGACGCTGGCTGAGGTGACGCTGGAGGCTGGTCCCAGCGGCAAGATCGGCCTCCGTAACTACGTGGAGGAGGAGGCAGGTGAGCGCTGCGGGGAGGGGGTGCCCTGTCCCTGGCCTAGGGGTGCCAGCACAGCTCCCTGACCCACCTCCTCCTGCCCCCGCAACCCGCCCCAGAGCCCAGCGAGACGATGGTAACGGAGCTGTGGCTGGCCAAGGACGAGTTCCAGGCAGTAGCTGTGGCCCCAGGCTCCCGCATCACCTTCTGCCTCAAGGAGTTTCGGGTGAGCCCCTGCCCAGTGCCCCCCAGCCCAAACACACCCCCAGCCCCCCTCAACCCTGACTTTGCCCCCAGGGGCTGCTGACCTTCGCTGAGGTCTCCAACCTGCCCCTCACCATCCACTACGACGCACCCGGCAGGTAGGAATGGGGCTCCCAGCCCCTCCCAAACACCTGCCATTCCTCTTCTCCCACCCCACCCTGTTCCTTTTCAAGCTCTCTGTGCCCCCAGGCCGGTGATCTTCACCCTGGAAGATGCGGTGCTGGAGGTACACCTGGTGCTGGCCACCCTCTCAGACCCTGAAAGCGACCCCCAACCCCCCCCAACCAACGGGTAAGCTGAGCCCCCACCCCCAGCCGCCATCAGTAGGGACCAGAGTGAACAGTTACCCCACACTGCCCCTTCTGATGCACTCTCCCCCCAAGCGCCTCCCACCTCACCGCCCCGTTGGATGATTTCGCCGATGACCTTGAGTCCTACATGATTGCCATGGAAACCAGTGCCTATGAGGGGGGCTCGGGGGCACCCCCCAGCCCCACATTTCCCCTGCGTACCCCAGATCCAACCAAAAGTGACCCAGAGGAGGAAGAGGAAGAGGAAGGAGCTGTTCCAGGAACCCCCCCTCACAAAAAGGTCTGGAGTGGGGGACAGGTGGGCCTGGGGGCAGGAAGATGGGCACAGCCCCCTCCTGACCCAGACCTACCCCCATTTCTCCCACCCCAGTTTCGCTCACTGTTTTTTGGCTCGGTGCTGACACCAGGGGGGCCCAGCCTGGCCCCCACCCAGGAGGTGCTGGCAGAGGACAGCGATGGCGAGTACTGAGAACCCCGAGGACGTGGAGCCACCCCAACCCAGCATCACTCCCCACTCCCCAAACACAGGCACCCCCCGTGACCCATTACAAGTTTATTCCCCAAAAAATATCCTCCTGCACCCCCCCTCCTCCACTGCCACCCCAGGGCTGGGCTCTGGGCTCCCCCCTGGCCCCAGAGGTCCCTGCCCTGGGGCTGCATTTGGTTTCGGTGGAGCAGGGCAGCAAGGGGGGGGGGGAGCGGCAGGATCCTACAAATAAAAAATGAGTCGAAAGAAAAGCGACCTGATGTTGACAGCGGGGGGGAGGGAGGGGGAGGGGTGGTGGACCCCAGCTGGGGAAGCAGGGTTTGGGGGGGTCGGGGGGCGCTCGTGGCTCATTTCTTGGCTTTGGCAGAGTTGCGGGGAGGGGTGACGGGGCGCCCCGCGGGGTTCAGCCCGCTGAACTGCCCGTATTTGCCCTTGTTCTTGTCAGCTGGCTTCAAAATCTGCGGGGAATGGAGGGGGGGGGGGAAGAAATGAGGGGGGGTCCACACACCGTACCCCCTCTTCCCCCAGCTCTCCTCCTGCCTTGAGGGCAGAGGCGCCCCCCCAAAAAGACCCCTCTCCCTCTTGCCCTCCCTAACAGCCCCTCCCTGCACGAAGGGCCCCCCCATCCCACCTGAAAGGAGCACATAAGCGTCTCGTCCACGCTCATCATGGCGCCCGCGTTGTCGAACTCCCCACAGTAATTCGGCGCCGAGAAGAGGGTGACGAGCTGGCGCTTGGCGAAGAATTCGTAACCGTCCTCCACCACCTGCGCCAGAGCTGGTGCTGAGCCACGAACCAGCCCCCCTGCCCTGCGCCAGGGGCAGCAGGGGGCAAATACCCACCCCAGGGGCTCCCCCATCCAGGTTAGACACCCCCTCAGCCCCCCCAAAGTCAAACATCCCCTTCTGGGCGGGGAAATACCTCCCCTGTACAGCCTGGGGCAGCCCCTAGAGCGACTGCTGCCCTGGCGGGGGGTACAGTACCCACTAGGGACCCCCACCCATGGGTGCAGCTTGGGGGTACCTGGTGCGCCCGGCAGATGAGATCGAGGTCGTGCTTGTGCAGGAATTTGGCCACCACCTCGGCCCCGAAGGTGAAGGAGACACCGCGGTCGTTCTCGCCCCAGCCCTGCACGTCCTTGTCCGGGTCGGACCAGAGCAGGTCGCAGAGCAGGCCCTGGTCCGGCACGTCGGTGGGGCGCATGATCCGGCGGATCTGCTCCATCGACTGCAGGTCGGGAGACAGCCCTGCAGCAACAAGGGGGGTACGGCATCACCTGCCTGCTCCCAAACAGCTCCTCTTCCCTCCCGGCCACCCCAAAAGCACAGAGGTCCTGTGTGTGTCCCCCTCCTCAGCCCCCAGTGCCCTGCGCCCACCTCCGTGGCAGCAGAAGATCTTCTCATCCACAATGGCGGCGATGGGCAGGCAGTTGAAGCAGTCGGTGAACGTCTTCCAGAGCTTGATGTTGTACCGCCGCTTGCCTGCAAGGGAGAGGGGGCGGGTGCCTGGGTGCTGCCCCTCAGGGGGGTGCAGAAGGGTCCCTGCAAGCCCCCACACATGGGCGAAGCACTCGCAGTCATCCAGACACCCAGCAGACCCGCTGGAGGGACGGCTGCACGGGGGCAACGCTGTGGGGTGGCGCTACATCACGGACTGGGGAGGGGGGCTCTGCGAGGCGTGTGCTCATGGAAGTGGTTGGGGGGCGCACGGGGGTGTGGGGTGGGTGCAGGACGCTGGGTGCAGATTGTACTGGGAGCACTGGGGTGGTACAGATTGGTGGTGGGCATGAGTGGGGCGGCAGGAGGAACCCCCCCACCCTGTTCCCGGTGGCTTTAGAAAGAATTTGGGTGACCCCAGGGGTGACCCCAGGTACAGGGGTGCCCCGTGGCGGCACCGGCGGTGACGCGGCCGCGGCGGCCCCAGCACTCACACTCGTCATAGAAGCCGTAGATGCGGTTGATGCTGGCGCACTCGTGGTTACCGCGCAGCAGGAAGAAGTTCTCGGGGTACTTGATCTTGTAGGCCAGCAGCAGGCAGATGGTCTCCAGCGACTGCTTGCCCCGGTCCACGTAGTCCCCCAGGAACAAGTAGTTGCTCTCAGGTGGGAAGCCCCCGTACTCAAAGAGCCGCAGCAGGTCGTAGTACTGCCCGTGGATGTCACCTGGAAGGGGGCGGCGGGGGGGGAACGGTGTATGTCAGACCCCCTGTTCCCTCCCCACGCCACTCCGGGCTATGCTGGGACCCCCAGGCCCATCCCGGGGGTTCACCCAGCCCGCGCCTGGCACGGCACGGTGCGGCACGGCACGGCAGCCAGGTCTCACCGCAGATCTTGAGGGGGGCTTCCAGCTCCAGCAGGATGGGCTGGCTGAGGAAGATCTCCCGCGACTTGAGGCAGAGCCCCCGGATCTCGTTCTCCGTCAGCTGCACGTTCTTCCCCGGCCGCGATCCCTGGACTGGGCCCACCGGGGAGACGGGAGTCAGGGATCCCACCGACGCCAGCGGGGGGAATGGGCCCGTGGATCGGTGGGAGCAACGAGGGCGTGAGGGATTTGGGGGTGTCCCACACCAAGAGGGTCCTGGCTGCCCCAGGATGGGGGAGGGGCATGGATCACCCCTCCCTCCCAGCAACACGCCACTTTCTCTCCTTCCACACCTGGGGGCTGTGGCAGGGCCCCCCAAAGCCTGATCCTCTCCCCTCCCTGCCCCCCATGCCTAAATGCACCCCCCAACCCCTGACACTGCACCCCCCCAGCTCATCCCAAATCCAGCAGACCCCCTGCCAGCCCCTTCTCTCTTAATCCCCCAGCAACACCCACCCACTCAAACTTCCCTGCTGCTTTCCACGCCCCCCAGCCCCCTGCACGCCCCCCCAGCCTCCCCAGATCCCTCCATCAGCACCCTCCCCCGCCATTCTCCAGGCTCTCCCACCCCCACAGACTCAGCTCCAAGATCCTCCCCCCGGGGTACCGGCCCCGCAAACCGCCCCCACCGAGCCCGGGCTGGGGGCTTTCCCCCCGCGGGCTTCGTCGGGGGGGAGAATGGACGGGACCCCGGGGTAACCGGCTGTTTTAGGGGGCGGGGGGGCGCCCGGAGGCCGCGAAGGGGGAACCAGGGCCATTGGGGGTGGCCGGAGCCCGTTGAAGGGGGCCTGGAGCCGTTGCGGGGGGGGGGAGGAACGGGGGGTCCTCGGGGCCTCCGGGGGTCCCGGGGCGCGACGGGGGCGGCGGGGGGGGGGCAGGAGGCGGAAGCCGGTGTGGGGGCCGGGGCCAGGGACCGGTCCAGGGGCCGGGGGCGGGTCCCGGGGCCGGTGGGGGTCCCGAGGCCGGTGTGGGACCGGGGTCGGCGGCTCCGCTCACCCTCCAGGAGGCGGCTGATGATGGAGTCGAGGTTGAGCTTCTCGGTGTCCGCCATGGCCGCCGGACGCTCGCGCCCCGCCCCGCGAGCCCGGGGGGAGCGGCCGTTGGGGGAGGTGGGGAGAGGAGGCGAGAGCGGCGCCCCCTGCTGGTCCGGAGGAATCAGCGCCTCGCCGGGAGTCAGGGAGGGGGGACACCGGGTACGGGGACGTCCCGGGGAGGCGTCCCGGGGACGCCCGGTACCGGCCCACGGGCACGGGAACAGCCCGGGGACGGGTCACGGAGACCCCTGATAACGGCATCCCGGCCCTCGGGCACGAGGACTGCCGGGGAGGGGGCATGGGGACGCCCGGTACCGGCATCCCGGCATGGGATCACTCCGGGGAGGGGGCATGGAGACCCCCGGCACCTGCATCCCAGCGTGGAGACAGCCCAGAAGGGGGCACGGGCACGCCCGGTACCGGCGTGCCGGCACGGGGGCGCGGGGACGGTCCCGGGAGGGGCACAGGGACCCCTGGTAGCGGCATACCCGCACGGGATCACCCCGGGGAGGGGACACGGTGCCCGGCAGGGACCGGAACGGGACACCGGTGCTCCCGCTCCCCCCGGCCCGAGGGACCGCCGCCGCGGGCAGCTCGGGCTGTTGCCGGGAGGCTGTTGCCACCAGGGGTTCCCCGGGGACGCCCCGAAGCCCCGCGGGGGGGGGCCGGCGGGGGCTGAGCCCTGCGCGGGGCGCGGAGCTGGGCCCAAGGAGGGGAAGGGAGAGGAGGGGGAAGGGGGAGTCACTCTCCCCGGGCCCGCCGCCCCCCGCCCGCGGCGCTCGGTAACCGGAGCCACGCCGCGGGCCCTGTGCCGGGTCGTTCCTGGGCCATTCCCGCGCCCTGCCATGTTTGTGCCGTGCCATTCCCACGGCCATTCCCGTGCCGTGCCATTCCCGTGTCTGTGCCATAACATTCCCGTGTCCATGCTGTGCCATTCCCGTGTCCATGCCATGACTGTGCTGTGCCATTCCCATGCCATTCCCATGTCCATCTCCATGCAGTTCCCATGTCTGTGCCATTCCCATGTCCATTCCCATTCCCATGCCATTCCCATTCCCATGTCCATTCCCATCTCCATTCCCATGCCATTCCCATGTCTGTGCTATTCCCATCTTCATTCCCATGCCATTCCCGTTCCATTCCCATTCCCATGCTGTGCCATTCCCGTGCCATTCCCGCGCGTGCCGGGCGGTCGGGAATAGCTCTGGGGATGGGGGGGGGGGCCGGGGGGGAACAGCCGCCTGGCCCCGGCCCTGACATTTCTACTCCGCGGTGTCAGTTTTACCGCCGGCCCCAGCTGACCCCGCCAGTTGGCCCCGGCCCCCGCCCCGGGCCCCCCCGGCGGCACCCTGACCCCCGCGTCCCGCTCCCGGCTCCCCGCAGCCCCCTTGTCCCGGCACACACCCACACACACCGAGCATCACCCCCCCGCCCCCCGGCACACCCCCCCTCCCGGTCCCCTCGGGTCCCCCCCCGGCCCCGCCCCGCCCCTCCCCGGGGTCGCCCCGCCCGGGCGGGAGGCGCTGCCGCTGCCGCCGGGACCGGAGCGGGCACAGCCGCTGTGCGGGACGCGACAGCACCGGACGCACCGACCGGTGGGTGCCGGCACGGGCGGGACCGAGGGTGGGCACGAGGGCTGCAGGGGTGGGGGGGAAGTGTGCTTTTGGGGGGTGAACTCACCGGGGGGTGCGGGAGCAGCGGAGGCCGGGACGGGGAGATTGGGGGGGTACACACGCGGGTGGGGGACATGCTTGCACGGGTACATGCGTGTGCGTACATGTGTGTGTGCGTGTGCATGCATATGCGTGCGTGTGCATACATGCGTGTGCGTATGTGTGTGTGCGTACATGCGTGTGCATACGTGTGTGTGCATACGTGTGTGTACATGCGCTTGCATACATGCGTGTGCATACATGTGTGTGCATACGTGTGCATGCATGTACGTGTGTGTGCATACACGCGTGTGTGTGCATGCAAGTGTGTCTGCACGTGTGTGTGGCTGTGCACGCGTGTGTGCGTGCATGCATGTGCCTGCACGTGTGTGTGTGTGCATGTGTGTGCATGTGGTGTGCGTGTCTGTGCATGTGTGTGCATGCCTGCACGTGTGTGCACGCGTGTGAGCATGCACACGCCCGTGCTCCTGCCCCTGCACGTGTGTGTGCATGCCTGTGCGTGCCTGTACACGCGTGTGCATGCCTGTGCTTGTACCTACACGCGTGTGTACACCCACACGTGTGCCCACACGCACCGCGGTGCGGCGGTGGCCGTGGGACGGGTGTCGCTGGGTGGCCGTGGGTGCCGGGGTGGGCCTGGCGGCCGTGCCGGTGGCCCTGTGCCTGCCGGTGCCGGTGACTGACGCCGTGGGCAGCTGGAGCTAAGCCGAGGGACGTGCGGCCTGGCAGCTCCGCCATGCTGGGGGGACGGGGGGGGGCCGTGCGCAGCCTGGCCAGCTCAGGGACAGGGAAGGGGATGACAGAGACACCCCGACACACCCACCGAGCTGCTGTCCCCCGGTCCCGCTGCGGCAGCGCGTCCCCCCGCTGCCCCTCACCATCCGTGGGGACAGGGACAAGGCCTGGCACAGGGGTACGAGCTCGGGGTGAGGGTGCCAGCCCCTGGCTTGAGGTGCCTGTGACACCCACACACACCCCCTTACACCCCCCAGTCCGGGGTGGAGGGGACAATGGGGCTCTGTGCCGCCTGGCTGTGCCCGCCGCCTAATCCGGGGCACGGGGCTGAGGGCCGGGCACCCAGGGGTGGCACGGGGGGGGCACGGTTTAAAGGCCAGAGCCGCCTGGTGTCCCCTGTGCCAGGCAGTGTCCCCCTGCATGCTCTTGGGCCACGGCTCA
This sequence comes from Porphyrio hochstetteri, assembly GCA_020800305.1. Classification (NCBI taxonomy): domain Eukaryota; kingdom Metazoa; phylum Chordata; class Aves; order Gruiformes; family Rallidae; genus Porphyrio; species Porphyrio hochstetteri. The sequence goes on from CM036908.1 coordinate 34,178,642, forward strand.
CACCCCAAGGTACCCGGGACAGGAGCGGGGCTCACAGCCATACCAGCGAGGGGACTGCAGGGACCGCCCCCAACACTGGCCAGGGGAACTAAGGGTGGTCCCCAGCTTGAGGGCGGGGGAACAGGGTGCCCCGTGTTCGGGTTTTGGGGGGGTCCTCGTGCTGGTGAACGTTCAGCAGCAGGCAGGGAGCCAAACCATGTGTCCCCAAACCCTGTCACCCTATGGGGACGCTCGACGGGGCTGTAGGAGCTGGGCTGGGGGTGTCCCGTGTGGGTGGCAGTGAGCAGGCACCACTCAGATCCGTGCCTCAGTTTCCCTCCACGGGGCGCCAGGCACCCTGCTGAGCGCTGGGGCACCCCGTGTATGGGGACGGGGGGATATGTGTGTGTGTGAGTTGGGGGGTTGTATCTGTCCCCTCAGGGCACCTTGGCACCCCAGGGCTGGGATTGCCCGCGGCCGCGCTGAGCCGGTGCGGGATTATGCTAATCCTGCTCGGGCTCAGCCGGAGCTCGGTCACCGGGGCCGGCACCGGGGGGACAACATGGGGACACCGGGGCTGGCAGTGGGGGGAACACAACATGGGACACCGGGGGCTGCCCCAGGAAGGGTGCCTGGCCCCGGCGGGGGGCTGCAGAAGAGGGTGTCCTGTTTCAGGGAGTGTGATGGGGAGAAGGGGTGGGTATCCCTGTGTTTGGGTGGGGGTGGCAGGTCCCCGGAGCTCCCCCGGTGACTCTCTGCCCGTCCGTCTCTTGCAGCCCCTGGGCCAGCAGGATGGTGAGTGGTCCCGGGGTAGGGGGGTGCCCGGTGGCCCCGGGGTGGGGGGTGCCCAGTGCCCCGGGGGAGGGGTGCCCGGTGGTGCCGGGCGCTGCCGGGGGAGCAGGCGGTGTGGCACGCCTTGCCCACCCCCCGCGGCGCCCACCCGCCGCGTGACCCCGCAGGGACAAGGGCCCGCTTTGTCCCGGAGCTGGCAGCCCCGGCGGCTGGCACTGCCCCGAGCCCCGGAGCCGCGGCGCTGCGCCCGGCACCCGCGGGCCCCCCAACACCCTGACACCCCCCCGCCCCGCCCCCCCGCCTGGGGTCTGGGCGCCCTGCTCCCTTCTGCCCCGTGGCTGCCTCTTCCCCCACACACGGCTGGCCCCACTCCCTCAGGCTCCCTTGTCCCCGTGTCCACCATGTCTGCCCCAAAGCCATCCCCCTGCCAGCCCCTCAGCCCCCCGCCACCACTCCCTGCCCCCCCAGCCCCTTACACCCCTGCCAGACCTTTACACCCCGCTAGCCCCTGCCAGCCCCTTACACCTCTATCAGCACCCTGCCAGCCCCACAGCCCCCTGCCAGCCCCCTACACCCCCTGCCAGTCCCCTGCCACCACCCCCTGCCCCTGCCAGCCCCATGCCAGCCCCTCAACCCCCTCACCCCCCTTGCCAGCCCCTCAGCTCCCTGCCAGCCCCTTACCCCCTGCCTACCGCTGCCAGCGCTCTGCCAGCCCCTTACACCCCAATGCCAGCTGCTCAGTCCCCTGACACCCCTTTGGAACCCTGCTACTGCCCTGCCAGCCCCCTGACACCCCTTACCCTCCTACCATCCTCTTACCACTCTGCCACCACCCCCTGCCAGCCCCCCTGCGACCCCTTACCCTCTGCCAGCCCCCACCACCCCTTACCCCAACCACCACCCCCCTGCCACCACCCCCTGCCTCCCCTTACCCCCGCCAGCCCTCTGTCCGCCCCTCAGCCCCCCCTCCGCCCCCCCGCAGATCTCGGTGGAGCAGAGCAGCGTGGAGCCGGCGCCGAGCCCGGCGGAGCCTCAGTGGGCCGGGCCCGAGGCGATGTGCCCGGGCTGGCTGGAGGACGAGAGCCCCGACGGCGACGTGCCCGAGGACATCGGGGACCCCGGCTGTGCGCCCCACGCCTACGGCCTGCTCCAGAGCGCCCTGCGCCGGGAGGGGCTGCCCCGCACGCTGGACCGCTCCGCAGAGCCCCGCACGGGTGGGGGGGGCTGGGAGCTGGGGGCGGGGACAGGGACTCGGGAGGAGGGTCCCAGCCGGGCTGGGGGTGCCGGGGACAGGATGGGAACGGTGTGTGCCTGCCCCACCCCTAGCCCCCCCCGGGGGTGTTAAACCTTGCCCCACCGGCAGGATTTGGCCCGCTCGACGTGACCGTCTGCATCCTGGGGTCCCCCACCGCCTTCCTGCCCGTCCTGCTGGAGGGTGGCAGCCGCTACCCAGGTAGGTACTGCCCCCCCGGGGGTGCCCCCCCCACCCCGCCACCCCCGTATGAGACACTCATGAACCCACCAGCCTGTGTTCCCCACATCCCACCCGGCCTAGGGGTTCCCTGTGTAACCGTGAGGGAAACTGAGGCAGGGGGGTGTGGCTGGCACCCACACCCCTCCCCCAACCCCCACATCGGCATCCCCATTAACTCCAGTACACACCAGTGCTGGCAGCAAATGCCACCCCAGGGTGCTGGTGCAGTGGTAGCATCACTCCCCCTGCTACATCCCCTCCCTGGGTGGGAGCCCCCTTTTGCCCCGCCCCCAGTGTCTCAGGGCAGGGGGCCAGGGCTGCCACTGCCCAGGCCCCTGCCCACCTGCAGGTTGCCATGGTCCTGTGCCTGTCACCCACCTGGGCCAGCCGGGTGCCCTCGGAGACGTCCCCCAGGCGCCTGGTCCCTGCTGCTCTCCCAGGGGGTCTCCTTCGAGGCAGGGGGGTCATAGCACCCTGGAGACCTACGTGCCCCCCCGGCGAGCCAACTACGTGACCGGCACCTTTGCGGCGGGGGGTCCTGAGGGCAGTTGGGCGGGGCGAGCTGGCCCGTGACCTCGACTGCCCCATGGGGGGGTCAGTCCCGCTCATCTGCCGGCTCGAGGACCCACTGGTCACCCCGCTGGGGTGCTGGCGGCCCCGTGCCAACCTGCCCGTGGCCCCCCCACCCTGGCATTTGTCCTGGGGTCCTGGGGGGCACCTACCCGTGGACCCATCACCCCCCGGGGTGAAACTGGTGCGGCTGGAGGACCCCCCAAGGCCAGGAGAGCCTGGTGCAGGAGGAGGTGGGCGCCTTCCTGGGGGGCACCGCCATGGAGCCCTACAGCCAGGTGGGCACAGGGTGGGGGGGGCTCCCACAGGGGGCTGCGGGAGGGGGGTGGCAGGGAGGTGTGTGGGGCACGGTGGGGTGTTCGGGGGGTACCCGAGGGTCACACGTTGTGGGGGTGATAACTGCAGTGGGGCGGTGGGGGTGGCTTATTTTTGGGGAGGGGGGTGGTGGCACCAGGTGGGGAGTGGGACACGTGGCGTGGGGGTGACACGGTGGGGGATGTGCACAGGTGGTGGTGCGTCTGGCGGGCTGGCGGTGGCGCGGGACGGGCGCCCGCAGCACCCACGGGAAGGCGGAGGGGGCGGCTGGTGGCGCAAGCGGTGGGTGCTCGGCTCCATGGGCTGCGGGAGGAGGACAGCGTCCTGCTGGAGGCCATGGTGCCCACCGCCCGCCTGCCCATGCCCCCCCCACGTAAGGCCCCCGCCCTCGGGTGCCCACCACACTGGGATGGGAGGGAAGGGCCCACCCCTCACACCCCACCCCCCCGCCCCCAGGCTCCCTGGGGTCCCTGCTGCCATGCTGCCCACGTGTCCGTCCCCTGGGGTGGGTGGCCATGGGTGCAACCAAAGTCCTGGGGTAGGGCATGAAGGATGGACCCCCATAGTCATGGGCCATGGACTCCCAATATCCACTAGGGTGGGTGGAAAGTGGCCACCATGAATGCCCATAGTCCCCTGGGGTGGGTTTGAGGGGGAAGTTGGCCACCATGGACCCCCAATGTCCCCTGGGGTGGGTTTGGGGAGGAAGTTGGCCACCATGGACCCCCAATGTCCCCTGGGGTGGGTTTGGGGGGGAAGGTGATGACCTTGGCCCCACCCAGTCCCCCAGGGTAAGGGTTGGGGGGGTGACCACCTTGGAGTCCCTACTGTCCCAAGGTGCTGGGGGTGATGGTGGCCATGCGGGTCCCTGTGGTCCCCTGGGGTTGGGGGTTGGACAGGGCAACCATGGTCCCATACGCTGTCCCAGAAGCCCACGGGGGTGTGTGTGTGTTGGGGGGTTGTTGGGCAGGGACCCCTGCCCCCGGGCGGCGGCCGTGCCTGCCCTGTCCCTTGCCCCCCAGGCAGCCCAGCCCCGCGGCTGCCCATGGCCCTGCGCATCTGCACCCTGGTCTGCAGGTCCTGGGGGGACCGGCCTCAGCTCTGCCAGGTACAGCCCTGCCTGAGGGGCTGGGGGGTGTGGGGGGTACCGGCACCCACACCCAGGGGGGTGTATGACCTCATGCCACAGTGGCCCTGGGCATCCCCAGGTGCTGGTGGCGTACATGTCCCCACACCATGGTGGCCCTGGGCACCTCCAGGTGCTGGTGGCCATCCATGTCCCCACACCACGGTGGCCCTGGGTATCTCCAGGTGCTGGTGGTGATTCATGTCCCCACACCATGGTGGCCCTGGGTGTCCCTGAGTGCCGGTGGCCATCCATGTGCCCATGCCACAATGGCTCTGGGCATCTCCAGGTGCTGGTAGCATCCATGTCCCCACGCTACAGTGGCGCTGGTGGTAACCCATGTTCCCACACTGTGGTGCCACCCCGTGCCCCTGTGCCCACGGTCAGTGTGTCCCCATGCTACACGGTGCCACCCCATGTCCCCATTCCTGTGCCGTGCAGGTGGCATGCGGCGTGGGGCGCGCGGAGGCCCCCGGTGCGGCATGGGGCGGCGCTGCCCCAGGGCCTGGACAGCAGCCTGCAGCAATGGGGGGTGACGGCCCCCAGCCAGCGCCAGGCCCTGGCCACGCAGCTGCGGGAGGCCGCCGAGGCCGCCATGGCCGCGCTCCTGGCAGCCGAAGCTGAGCTGAGCCCCGAGCAACGTGGCGGCGCCCGCGCCCACACTGACTTCCTGGGTGAGTGGGGTGTGGGGGTGTAGCAAACAGCTCCAGTCCCCAGGGTGTGGGGGGATGGGATGGGAGTGATGCTGCCAGCATGATGCTGAGCGTGGCATCCCCATCCCTATTCCCAGGTGTGGACTTCTTGTTGGCATGCGTGGATGAGACCCTGGAGCTGGTGGCCTTGTCCACCAACAGCCAGCGGTGCCTGGAGACCTGCCTGCTGGCTGCGGCCATGGGGCACGCTGTGGGGCAGCCCCCCAGTGACCTGCCCCGGCTGTTGGCCGAGGCCCTGCTGCACCGGGCGCAATGCCACCTGGTTGAGGGCAAGGATATCCTGCTCATCGGGGCCGGCGGCATCAGCAAGAGCTTCGTGTGGGAGGCGGCGCGCGACTATGGCCTGAGGGTGAGGAGGTGGGGGGCTGCCTGCCATCAGTAGGTTCCAGAGTGAACACTCACTCTGCACAGCATTCCCCTTGCCTGATCACTGCGCCTGTGAGTCGGGCTGTCTCTCCATGGAGGGGGAGGTGGGGGGGTGGTGGCAGCAGAGCTATGGTGCCACACAAGTGTCCCCGCTGCCATGCTGACATCCCCCTTGGGGACACAGATCCACCTGGTGGAGTCAGACCCGGAGCACTTTGCGGCGGGGCTGGTGCAGACCTTCCTGCCCTACGACAGCCGGGAGCACCGGCGGGACGAGGAGCATGCAGAGCGGGTGACAGAGCTGGTACGTGCCCGGGGACTGCGGCCCCACGCCTGCCTCTCCTACTGGGATGACTGCGTGGTACTGGCGGCACTGGTGTGCCAGCGCCTGGGGCTCCGCGGCAGCCCACCCGCCGCCATCCGCGTGGCCAAGCAGAAGAGCCGGACCCACCAACACCTGCAACGGTGCCGCCACGGCCGCCCACCGCCCGCTGCCTTCGCTGTGCCCTGCCGCCGGCTGCAGAGCCATGGGGATGTGGAACGGGCGGCGGGTACCGTGCCCTTCCCCGCCGTGGCCAAACTGGAGTTTGGTGCTGGTGGCGTCGGTGTCCGGTTGGTGGAGAGCGCAGGGCAGTGCCACGCTCATGCCGCCCGGCTCTGGCACGACCTACGGGACGATGCCGATCACCCGGGCATCGGGTTGGGGTGGGGCAACGCCATGTTGCTGATGGAGTATGTCCCGGGCACCGAGCATGACGTCGACTTGGTGGTCTTCGACGGGCGTCTCCTGGGCGCATGGGTGTCCGATAACGGCCCCACACGCCTGCCCGCCTTCCTGGAGACGGCAGCCTGCCTGCCCTCCTGCCTGCCCGCTGACCGGCAGGCCCAGCTGGTGCGGGCGGCCCTGCAGTGCTGCCTGGCCTGCGGCCTGCACGACGGTGTCTTCAACGTGGAGCTCAAGCTGGGGCCGGGTGGGCCGCGCCTGCTGGAGATCAACCCCCGCATGGGGGGCTTCTACCTCCGCGACTGGATCCGAGAGGTCTACGGGCCTGACCTGCTGTTGGCGGCCGTGTTGGTGGCCTTGGGCCTACCGCCGGTGCTGCCCGCTCGCCCCGTGCCCCGCGCCCACCTAGCCGGGGTGATGTGCTTGGATTCAGAGCACGGGACCACCCTGGGTGGGAGCGGGGGGCTGGCGGCTCTGCAGGCCTTGCAGAGCCGCGGCCTCGTCCGCCTCAACCGCCTCTTCGAGGAGACAGCGGGGGACGGGGAGTACGAGGAGCCCTGCCTGAGCGTGGCGTGCAGCGGGGCGACGCGGGCCGAAGCGTGCGTGCGCCTGCTGGGGCTGTGCCAGGCGCTGGGCATCGACTCGCCCCGGTACCCTGTGGAGCATTTCTTATCCCACTTCAAATAGCCCCGGGCAGGCAGCGGGGCTGGCGGGGGCACAGGCACCGCATGCGCTCACCTGGCACCCCATTCCCGCAGCCCCGCCGCCCCGGTGCCCCGTCCCCGGTATCACCACCCCCACTTGCTCCTCTGGACCCCAATCCCCTGCTCTGGCACCCCCTGCCCGCAAAATTTCCACCCATCCTGGCATCCCATCTGCAGGCATCACCCCACTACCCCAGCACCTCCCCACTACCCTGGGACCCCATCCACTAGCACCACCTCCATCCAGGTACCCCATTACCCTGGCACCCCATCCCCTGACATCTCATCCCCTGGCACCCCTGACTACCCTGGCACACCACCCTCTGGCGTTGCCCCATTACCCCAGCACCTCCCCATTATCCCGGTATCCCATCTGCTGGCATCCCCCCCATCCAGGCACTCCATTACCATGGCACCCCATTCCGTGGTACCCCATCCATCCTGGCACTCCTGATTAACCTGGCACCCCATCCCCTGGCACCCCCCTATCCTGGCACCCCACCCCCTGGCACCCCCAATTATCCTGGCACCCCATCCCCTCGCACCCCATCCGTTGGCACCCCCCCATTACTCTCCCTGCCATCCCCTGTCACTCCCTTCCATCCTGGCACCTCCTGGGACCTTCCCCCCCCCATCCCAGCACCCCATCCCCTGGCACCCCCAATTACCCTGGCACCCCCTCTACCCTGGCACCCCATTCCTTGCTCCCCAAAATCCCACCCAACACACCGCCAATCCCCTGCCCTGTTCTGCCCCCCCAACACCCCATCCCCTGGCACTGCAACCCCTGCCCCCAGCACCCCCTGTCCCTGCAGCAAGGGGCGCTGCCCCTCCCATGCCAGGGGACATGTGGGGGGACACGGACTCCCCGGCCCTTCCCAGGGCGGGGGCAGGCAGGGCCCCCCGTTAAGGACCCCTTGGTAACGGGGGGTGAGGGCAGCCCCCCCCGGCACCCAGGCTGCCCCCCCAGAGCAGCGGGGTGCAGCCTGGGGCATGCTGGCACCCGCCGGCACAGGAGATCCTACAGTAACAGACCTGTGCAGGAACAGGCCTGCCAGGGGAGACCCCACAGCAAGCACCCGGCGTGGGGAGACCCCAAAACAGCCCAGCATGGGGAGACCCCAAAACAACCCAGCCTGGGGACACCCCAAAACAGCCTCCCAGCCTGGGGAGACCCCACAGCAAGCACCCGGCGTGGGGAGACCCCAAAACAACCACCCAGCATAGGGAGACCCCACAACAGCCACCGAGCCTGGGGACACCCCAAAACAGCCCAGCGTGGGGAGACCCTACAATAACACCCACCCCAGGGACCCTATGTAACACCCAGGGCCCTGCAATAACACCAGTGACCCCCCAATAACACCCAGCCCCCGTAGCCCCCCCAACCCTACAGTAACACCCACCACCTATAGCCCCCCCGACCCCACAGGAAGACCCACCAGCTATAGCCCCCAACCCTACAATAACACCCAGCCCCTATAGCCCCCGACCCCCCAATAACACCCAGCCCCCGTATTCCCCCGAGCCCCCAGTAATACCCAGCCCTGGGAGCCCCCCCCACCCCACAATAATACTCAGCCGCCCCATAGCACCCGACCCCACAATAACACCCGACCCCACAATAACACCCACCCCTGTAGCCCCCCGACCGCCCAATAACACCCAGCCCCCGTAGCCCCCCGACCCCACAATAACCCCCACCCCCCGTAGCCCCCCGACCCCACAATAACAACCACGCCGCCGCCTCCGCCCCCCATCCCACTGGTGCCCCACAAACCCGCGTGACCCCTGAGCTGGGTTTTGGGGGGGTTATCTCCGTCTCTTCCAGGGACACCCCCTCCCCATGTGTCGTCACGGCTGATGTCACAGCGACGCGGAGGAGGCGGAGCCGCGCCCGGGGCCGGGGGCTGCCGAGTAAAGGCTGTGAGCGGCCGGCCTGGCTCTGTCTGATCCCTCTGCGCCCCTGCCCCTTCTCCATACCGGGATCCCCCCGCCGCCCCCTCAGCCCGGCAGCACGAGTCCCGGCGCGCCCCGCGGCGGGGATGCCGGGGGTCCCCCCTCGGTGACGCGCCTACGGGAGGGGCGGGCCCTGAGGGGCGGGGGCACCGGGGAGGGGCGGGGGCACCGGGGAGGGGCGGGGCCACCGGGGCGGGTCCCTCCGGGGTCCCGGTGCGGCGCCGTCATGGCGGGGGTGTTCGACATCGACCTGGAGACCGAGGAGGGCAGCGACGGGGACGAGCCCGAGCTGGGAGCCGTGAGCCGGCACCGGGGGAGGGCGGGGGGGGACCGGCACCGGGGCGGGGATCGGGGATTGGGGCCGGGCACCGGCTGGACACCGCGGGGGGGGGCACGGAGCGGGGGACGGGGCGCGGGTAGAGGTGGGAGGGGAGCGGCGAACGGCACCGGCAGCCCGAGGGGGACGCACCGGGGCCCGCTCGGTGCTGGAGACGGACGGACGGACGGACGGGCGGACTGGCTGCTGGAGGTCGGGCAGCTGAAGGAGGGGTGGGACAGGGGGACCGGCACCCCGGGGTCCTGCCGCTGGCGGGGCCGGGACGCAGCCAGGCTGCCCGCGGGGGCGGGGCACGGGGGACACCGGGAGACACCGGGAGACACCGGGGGACACGGAGGGACACCGGGGGTTCCCGGCCCGGGCGGGCGGAGGGCGGGTCGCGCGGGCAGGGCCCTGTGTCAGCCCCAAAACATCCGGCTGGGCCGGCGCACGGCGGCACCTCGCCCGGCTCTGCCTGCGGCCGGCACCCTGCCCGGTCCCTGCCCGGCCGCTTCCCGCTCCCCGCCCCGGGTCCCTTCTCTCCCCCTGCCCAATTCCTGCCCGGTGCCTGCTGGCACCCTGCCCGGTCCTTTCCCCGTCCCTTCCTGATCTCTGCCCGCCCCAGGTCCCTGCCTGCTCCGGGTCCCTTCTCTCCCCCTGCCCGGTCCCAACCCGTCCCTTCCCGGTCCCTGACGAGTCCCTGCCCGGTCCCTGCCAACCCCCTGCTCTGTCCCTGACCACCCGCCTCCCCCGCCCGTTCCCTTCCCTGTCCCTTCCCGGTCTCTGCTTGTCCCGGGTCCCTGCACAGTCCCTGCCATCCCCACATCACTGCCCGGTCCCTGCCCGGTCCCTTCCATGTCCCTTCCCGGTCCCTGCCTGCCCCAGTCCCTGCCCGCCACTGACCGTGGGTTCCCTCCCGCAGGAGATGGAGCTGGAGCCCCGGGGAAACGGCCTGGAGTAAGTGGGGGGACAGAAAGGGGACAGGCAGGGGGACAGAGGGGGGCAGGTAAGGGACAGGAGGGGGGACAGAAAGGGGACAGAGCAGGGACAGGCAAGGGACGGGCGGGACAGGCATGGGAGCAGTCTGGGGGACAGTGGGGGGTCTGTTCCCTCTCTCCCACTGTCCTGCCAGGCCGGTGGGGCACTACGAGGAGATCGAGATCTCAGAGAGCAGCGTCAACAACGGCCCTGAGCACATCGGTCCCCACTGCTTCGAGCTGCTCCGCGTCCTGGGCAAGGGCGGCTATGGCAAGGTGGGGGCACGGTGCACCGGGGCGGGGGGATTTGGGGTGCTTGGGGGTCCAGGGGGTGGGTTGGAGCATCTCCAAACCATCCCACCCCCCCCCATTCCCCATCCTTCCAGGTATTCCAGGTCCGCAAAGTGCAGGGCACCAACACGGGGAAGATCTTCGCCATGAAGGTCCTGAAGAAGGTAGCGCCGCCCCGGCCCCCCGACCCCCTCTGGGGAGCAGCCCCCCTTCACCGCCTCCCCCCCAGGCCAAGATCGCCTGCAATGCCAAGGACACGGCGCACACCCGGGCCGAGAGGAACATCTTGGAGGCCGTCAAGCACCCCTTCATCGTCGACCTCATCTACGCCTTCCAGACGGGCGGCAAGCTCTACCTCATCCTGGAGTGCCTCAGCGGTAGGGCTGGAGGAGAGGTGGGGGGCAGGGGGGGCTGGGGGGTGCTCAGGAGTTCTCACTTGAGGTGTCTTTTTGGCAGGTGGAGAGCTCTTCATGCAGCTGGAGCGGGAGGGCATCTTCCTGGAGGACACCGCCTGGTAGGGATGGGTAGGGGGGATGGGTGGGGGGCACGTGCTGGGACCCCAGTGTCAGGACCATTCTCACCCCTCCTCTTACCCGCCTCATCCTCCCAGTTTCTACCTGAGTGAGATCACGCTGGCACTGGGCCACCTCCACTCCCACGGCATCATCTACCGCGACCTCAAGCCGGAGAACATCATGCTCAACAGCCAAGGTAGGCTTGGGGATGGTGGGGGGTGGCAGGAGGGATCCGGGGGGGGCATGGGGGGCGGTGCTGACCGCCCCCCACCTCCCTCAGGCCATATCAAGCTGACGGACTTCGGGCTGTGCAAGGAGTCGATCCATGATGGGGCTGTCACCCACACCTTCTGTGGCACCATCGAGTATATGTGAGGCATGGGAATGGGAGGCGTTGGACTTGGGGCTATCCCAGGCCCCCCCACACCTTATTCCCCCCCACATCCCCTCCCCAGGGCCCCCGAGATCCTGGTGCGCAGTGGGCACAACCGGGCGGTGGACTGGTGGAGCCTGGGCGCCCTGATGTATGACATGCTCACAGGATCGGCAAGTCCCACTCCTGCTCTTTCCTCCCCGGGGTGGGAGCTGGGCAGGGGGGGTGGGAGACACGGGATGGGGGGTTGGGATGCCCTCTGGGGTGATGCTGACCCTTCCTCGCCCTCCCTGGCTCTTCCTTGCCACCCCATGCCCCCCCACAGCCCCCCTTCACTGCCGAGAACCGTAAGAAGACCATCGATAAGATCCTCAAGGGCAAACTGGTGCTGCCCCCCGTACCTGACACCTGACGCACGGGACCTGCTCAAGAAGGTATCCCCGACCCCCAAACAGCGCCCCCCCCGCAAAATTTATTTAGGTAGGTCCTACCAACCCCCCCCCCATGTGTTCCCCATGCCCTCCCCACTTCTCTCTTCCAGTTTCTCAAGAGGAACCCCAACCAAAGGATTGGGGGGGGGCCGGGTGATGCATCAGATGTGCAGGTATGGGTAGGGGGGAGTGGGGTGGGTGGCAGACAGGCATCTGCACCTGCACCCCGTCCCCCAATTTCTGACCCCCTCTCCATTCTGCCCACAGAAGCAGCCCTTCTTCCGCCACATCAACTGGGAGGACCTGCTGGCCCGCAGGCTGGACCCCCCCTTCAAACCCTGCCTGGTATGGCGGGGGGGTGAGGGGTGATGGATGGGTGGGCAGGGGGGGGCAGGGGCTGTGTTGGTGTGTGGGGGCACCCACAGGAGCACCAACTGCCCGTCCCTGCAGCAGTCAGAGGAGGATGTCAGCCAGTTCGACACCCGCTTCACCCGCCAGACGCCTGTTGACAGCCCCGATGACGCCGCCATCAGTGAAAGTGCCAACCAAGCCTTCCTGGTATTGAGGGAGGGGCTAGGGGGTGCACCCACCCTGCACCCAGCACCCTCCAGTCCCCCTGACACCCACCCCGCTGCCCCCAGGGCTTCACCTACGTGGCCCCCTCAGTGCTGGAGAGCATCAAGGAGGGATTCTCCTTCCAGCCCAAGGTGCGCTCCCCCCGCCGCCTCAACAGCAGCCCCCGCACTCCTGTCAGGTACCTGCCCGACCCCCGGGGGAGTTGGGGGGTGTGGGGGGCAGTGGGGTGGGTGCTGCGGGGCACAGCAGCAGGATGGGGGTGCTTTGGGGTGGTGGGATGGTGGGACCAGGGGGACGACCCTTTCCTGTTCCTCTATGGTGGGCAAGGGAAGTGCCTGGGGTGGAAAGCGGGGTGTCGTGGGGAGGGCGTGCCCCCCCCCTCACCCCCCTCACCCACCTTGCCCTCCAGCCCTGTGAAGTTCTCCCCCTTCGAGGCATTCAAGCCAGGGCCACCGGGGGAGCCGATGGAAGTGGGGGGCAGCCTGCCCCCCCCCGCCTGAGGGCACAGCCCCACTGCCCCATCAAGAGCTCCGTGGGCGCCAAGAAGCAGAAGGGGGGGCCGGGGGCGGGTGCCCAGGTAGGGGTGGGGGTGGGAGGGTGGGGAGCGTGACCCGAGGGGAGGACGCCGGGTGCTGGTGGGGCCTGGTGCCCCCCAGGGGGCGTGTGTGTGTGGGGGCGGTCCCCGTGATGCTGCTTGTGCTCGGAGCTGCCATGGGCATGGACCCCCTCGCTCCCCCTGGCACAGCACCCCCCACCCCATCATGGCCTTCTGCCTGCTTGCGCTGCTGGGGGGGGGTGGGGTGAGGGGGGTGAAGGGGCACCCCGGTTCGGTGGCAGGACCCCTCCTGCCGGGGTGGAACCCCTCCTGGGGTGGAACCCCTCGCGCTGGGGGTGGGTGAGGACCCGCGGCCGGACTCGTGCCAATTAAAGGAGGTGATGAGCTGTGGTGGTCCCATGCTGGGGTGGGCATGGGGGGGAACTGCTGCCCCAAAGGAGGAGGCTCTGCTCCCCAGCGCCGTCCCTTGTCACGCACCGCCCCCTCCCCACCCATCGACCATAGCCCCGCCCATAGAGTGCCATTGGCTCCGCCCACCAAGTCTTGCCCCGCCCTGGTCTGCAGAGTCCCGCCCGGTTCCCCGAGGCCCCGCCCACACACAGGTCACAGGCCCCGCCCACCGGGCATTAGCCACGCCCACAGACCCATAGCCCTGCCCACTCCCCCCCAACCCCCCCCAACCTGACAGGCGGAGCTGGGCAGTGCTGCGTTTTTATTGGTCAATGCCCAGGCCAATCAAGAGGCTCTGCAGGGAGCAGGCGGCCAGAGGAGTAGTCCTTTGAGGGGGGGAGGGGGAGGCTGTGATGTCACAGGGTGGTGATGTCACAAGGCAATGATGTCACAGGGCAGTGACATCACGTGAGGATGCCACAGGCAGTGATGCAACAATGCAATGATGTCACAAGGCAGTGATGTCATGATACAGAGATGTCACAGGGCGGTGATGCCACAGGGCGGTGATGTCACAGGGTGGTGATGTCACAGGGTGGCGCAGGCATGACGCAGTGCTGTCAGAGGGCGGTGACGTTAGGCCGCGCATCCCCCCAGGCCGCGGTTCCTGAGAAGGAGTGGAGGTCACTCAGCAGGGCCTCGGCGCTGCCCCCCGCCACCTGCCCCCCGCTCGGGGGGCTCTCCCCCGTCTCCACTGCTACTGTGGCAGCTGCAGCCTCTGCCGCCTCCTCCTCTTCTTCCTCCTCATCCTCCTCCTGCTCCTTCTCCTCCTCCTCCTCCTCCTCATCCTCATCCTCCTCCATCCGCCGGCCCTGGCTCCACGGCATCAGCTCTTCCTCCTCATCACGGGGGGCTGCCTCCAGCACCCCATCCCTGGGACAGGGCTCCCCAGCCAGGCCGCCTGCTCCCCGGAGCTGGTACCAGCATTCCCGCAGCAGCGCCAGGGCACGGCGGCCCAAGGGCCGGGGATGGTACCGGCCGTCCAAGAGGCAGAGATGGCGCCAGGCCACAGCCAGGCCTGTGGCCAGGAGCAGCAGGAGCACGGCCAAGGCCCCGGCTGTCCAGTCGTTACGGTTCAGAGGTGCCTTCTTGGCTGCCGCCGCCACCCCAGCCAACGCCAACAGCCCCGGTACCAGCGAGCATCGCCACGCTCCAGCCTGCAGGCAGGGGGGAAAGGGGGTCAGCGCCCCAAAATAAGCACCCAGCCTGGCTCTTCCTGGACTTGGGGTGTCCCAGGAAGCGGGGTACGGCCGGGATGAAGGGCAGCTGGCAATGAGCGCCGCGTAGGCGGCTGGGCCTGTGGCACGGCGGGAAGCCGCGGTTGGCTGGTGCTACAGCACCTCTGGGTGCTGGGGGTGAGAGATGGATCCCACACAGGACCAGGCCCCTCCATCCCAGCCCCTCACTCCCCCTCAGCCCCATAGCTGCCTGCCCCCAGCTCCACCCTAGGCCCAGCATCACCAACACACACTCCCACCCCCAGCATCACTGCACCCCCCTTGCTTCCCCTACATCCCCCCTCCCTAAAACCTGACCCCCAGCCCTGCTGGAGGAGGGGGATGTGCCCTCCTGGGCCCCCCTGCTCCTCCTCCCTGCCCCCCCCCCGCCCCCAGCCCCAAGGATCTGAATTTGAATGAGGTGCAGCCACCCCCTCTCACCCCCCCCGGATTTAGCAGAAGAAACTGAGGCTGGAGAAATGCCCCCCCCCCCCCCAAATCTAGGGGTGCCCCCCCTGGCTCCCAGGCACCCCATCTCCCATCCCACCAGGTTTTGGGGTACTTACCATCAGCGGGTGCTGCTGGAGCGGGTGCTGGCACTGTAGGCGTGAACTGTATTAGGGGGGGCCCCCCCCCTTCCCCCACCCCCCCCCAGCGCTTCCTGCCGGATGTATCGGTGCGGGGGGAGGCAAGGTGCTGCACCCCCACGCCTACCCAAAATGCACCCAGGGCCCTGGAAACCCGCAGTGGCTCCCAGCTGTGGGGACCGGCTCTGACCCCCCCCACCCCCCCTAATCCCCCCCCGGGGTCACCCGTACCCCCACACCATTACTGACACCCCTCCTGCCCTAAAAAAGTGCCACACCCACTCTGAGAGCCCCCCCTGTGCAGGGCGATGGGTCAGATGCATACAGAGGTGCCCTGTCCCCCTGGCCCAGTGCTGATAATTTTGGGGAGGGGGATGGGGGGGGGGGGGAGGGAGGGCGGAAAGTCCCCATGAGCACGAGCTGCCCCCGCTGCGTCACCCCGTTTCCTGCCCAAGGCGGGTGAGCTCACACCTGCGCCCGCCGCGCCTTCCTGTCCCCCCCCACCCCCGTGAGCCCTCAGAGCTCTGTGGTCCCACAATGAGCCCCCCCAAACTTCCCAGCACCCGCTCCTAAACCCCCCAGCATCATCCCCCCCCCACCCTCCCCAAACTCCCTGGCATCATCCCCCCAAAACTCCCCAGTACCCCCCCCCCCTCACCCCTCCAAACTTCCCCGCAACCCCCTCCAAACTATCCAGCATCCCCCCCCAAACAACCTGGCATCCCCCTGCCCCCCCAAACTCCCCAGCACCTCCCCAGCCCCACCTCGCTCAGCACGTTTCTTACAAAGTCCTTTTATTTGGAGTGAAAATATAGTTTTTGACCCTGCCCTGTGTGGGAGGGTGGGGAGAACCCCCCCAAAATATAAGGGGAGGGACAATATTCCACAGATGGGGGGCAGGTGATGCCCCCGCCTTAGGGGAAGAGGAAGAGGAGGAGACCCCCCCCCCCCCAACCGGGGAGAGGGGGTGCAGGGGGTAGTGTTTGGTCCCAGGAACAGTCCCCCCAGCCCGAGGTTAGGGTGGGATGGGGGCGGGGGGAAGGGGAATGGTCTATGATTTTGGGGGGGCAGCACCCAGTAAGGCAACAGGGGTGAGGGGGGCACTGCCAGAAGGGCGGCCAGCAGCAGAGGGGGGTACCCCAGGGAAGGGTGGGAGGGCTCGTGGGTCCCCGGGGTCAGGCGTGGTCCCTGGCCGGGGGTGGGTTGGAAGGGGGGAGTGGGGGTGTCCCGTCCCCCCTTGGTGGTCCCTGGCGGGGGGTTGGGGGGCTCTAGACGTGCCCGTTCTCGAGGCGGCTGAGCTGCTCCTCCAGCCGGGCGATGCGCTGGCCCTGCTCCGCCACCAGCGCCCGCAGCGCCGCCACCTCCTGCAGCACCTCCTCCAGCCGGCCCGGGCCCTGCGCCGCACCGTCAGGCAGCCCCACAGGCCCCCGGCCCCGCCCCACAGCAGCCCCACGGCCCGACCTCTCTGCCCCTGGTCTCGCCCCCCCCACCTCCATCCCCGCCCCCCCATCCCCGCCCACCCGTCAATCACATCACCCTTAATGGCCCCGCCCCCAGCCACACCCCCGCAGAGCCACCCCATAGCCCCGCCCAGCACATAGCCCCGCCCCCCGACCCCATCTGCCCCATAGCCCCGCCCCCAGCCCCACCTGCCCTATAGCCCCGCCCCCTCACCCCCCTATTACCCACCTGGCTCCACCCCACAGCCCCGCCCCACCCACCCCAGAACTCCTCCCAGCGCCCCGCCCCACAGCCCCGCCCCTCCCAACCCACCCCCACCCCATGGCCCCGCCCCACAGCCCCCGTACCGTGGGTGCCGCCGTGCCGGTGCTCAGGGCCGGAGGGGCGCTGAGGCGGGCGGGGGCGGGCGCGGGCGGGGCCGCGGGGGTGGGCGCGGCAGGGGCGGCGGCGGGGGCGCGGCTCTCGTGGAGCAGGGCCCGGCGGTTCACCTTGAGGTCCCGCTGCTTGCTGGGCACGTAGGCCTGGCGCAGGGACAGCAGCACCGGCCCCGCCGTGCGCCCCGCCACCCACTCCTCCGCCTCCATCGCCGCCTCGGGGCCCGCCGTGTCGGGGTACAGGTCGTCCTGGAACAGGTCCGACTGCGGCGCCCCCCGCCCCAGCGTCAGAGGGGACACAGGGACCCCTGCACCCCACAGGGACCCCTGCCCAGCCCCCTGCCTGGAAACCCCCCCGCAGCCCCCATGGAGACATCCACCCAGTCACCCTCCCCTGCCTGGAGACCCCCGCAGCCCCCACAGGGACCCTAACCCCATCACCATGTCCTGCCCGGGGACCCCCACAACAGATCCCATGGAGATCCCCACCCAGAGGCACCGGGTTCTAGCTGGGGACCCCCACCCAACCCCCTGCCCACGGACCCCCCCAGCCCTCGCAGGGACACCCCACCCAGACACCACACCCTGCCTGGTGACACCCCACAGCTCCCATTGAGACCCCCACCTAGGGACACTCCCATGCCTGGGGACCCCTGCAGCCCCCGAGGGGGACCCCCACCCAGGCACCACATCCTGCCTGGGGACCCCACACAGACCCCAGAGGGGACCCCCAGGCACCATGTCTTAGCCATCTCACCCCCCTCCCAGCGCCCCCAGGGACCTCCCCCCCAAGCCCCCAAGTCCCCGCTGACCTTCCTCGGCACCGTCATGATGATGGGCTCGCACTTGCGCTCGTGCAGCTTGTAGAACCTGCCAGGGGGATGGAGGGAGTCAGAATGGGGGGTACACAGGCCAGGGAAGGAAATGGGGCGGGGAGGTACCCCCTTGTCACCCCCCCCTCTCCGCACCCACCTGGCGATCTCACACTTGCTGACGTCGAGGCCCGCGCTTGGGCATCCAGCCCATGCCCCGCTGCGGCTCCTTGCTGGTGAAGGTGTTGAGGAAGTGGATGTAGGGTGGCTCCTCCGTGATCTCAAAGTACCGGATGCTGGAGTCGCCCTGGGGACATGGCGTTATCGGGGTCCCCCAGTGCTGAGGGCTGGGGGGGAGGCTTGGTGACAGGTTTTGGGGGGTCAGAGGGTGCGTACCTTGCCGCAGACGTAGACCACGTTGGTGTCAGGGTCGTAGAAGGGCAGTAGAGCCCCGTTGCTGGAGTCCAGCTCCTGCAGCCCCATGGGTTCCTCCAGGTTGTTCTGGGGAGGGAGTGTGTCAGCCCCTCGGGGTACCGTGATGGGACCCCCCCCCACCCAACGCCACGCTGGGGTGCTCCTCACCGTGTCCCAGAGCGCCAGCTGCCGCTCGCTCATGCGGCTGAAGCCGGTGGTGAAGATCTTGCCGTCGGCCAAGAAGATGGCGCGCATGGGCCGAGCGCCTTCGTGCGCCCGCTCCTTCTCCTGCGGGGTAGGAGGGGACAGGGACGTGGGGGATGGGTGTGTGTGGGGGTCACCAGCACTGCCCCAGGGAGGGTGAGACGGGGGGGACCCATGGGGCACGGGTGGGGTTGGGCGGGGGGTGTCTCCCTTTGAGGATCGGGGCCATGTGGGGACCGCGGGGTGATGGGTTCCCCCATGGGTGGCAGGGCGTGGAGGGGGTCACGCTCACAGCCACTACGGTGCCGCGCCGGGGGTCGATGACGCGGACGCTCTTGTCCTTGCAGGCGGTGCAGAAGCGGGCGCCGTCGCGGCTCCAGCTGACGCTGTAGATGAGGTCGGGGTGCAGCCCGTCCAGGCGGTACAACTCCTCCGCCGTGCCCACGTTCCAGATCAGCACCACGTTGTCACAGCCTGGGCGGGAGCGTCACTCATGGCAGGGGTGTCACCTCAGCCATCCACTGGCCCCCCCAGCCTCCCACCATGGTGTCCATCCTCCCCCCCGCCCCCCCAAGCCCGTACCTGCGCTGAGCAGGACGTTGCGGGCGGTGGGGTGCCAGGCGATGATGCCCACGCGCTTCGAGTGCCCCTCCAGCACCACCACCGGCTCCGTCAGCGGCTGGATGAGCCCGTTCTCAGGGATCTGCCAGACCTGCCGGGGCAGAGGGGGAGGTGGGCGGGAGGCCCCGTCCCACCAAATCCCAGGGTCACCGGGTTGGAAAAGCTCTCTGAGATCATCAGGCCCAACCACACCCATCCTCTCCTGTCCCACATCCCTGAGCACCTCATCTACACCCAGGGGCGGGGACTCAGGCCCCTCCCTGGGCAGCCTGGGACACATCCCCACAGCTCTTTCCGGGAAGAACTTTTCCCTGACATCTGATCTGACACCAGATGGAGGTCACCCATCACCCCCAAGCCCTTCTCCAGCCGCTCTGCCCCCCAGCCTGTCATGCTGCTCGGGGTTGTTATGTCATTGAACCTCATCCTGTTGGTCTCAGCCCACGGATCCAGCCTGACCAGGTCCCTCGGAAAAGCCTCCCTCCCCTCAGACAGATCGACCCTTCCTCCCAGCTTCCCAAACTTACTGATGGACCATCCACTCCCTTCATCCAGGTCATTGATGAAGACCCTGAAGATGCCTGGACCCAGGACTGAGCCCTGGGGAACACCACTGGTGGCCGCCCACCAGCTGGATCCATCCCCATCTCCCACAGCCACCCAGGCCAGGCCAGGGGTAGCAGAAACCCCCTCCCAGACCACCTGCTCCCCGCAGTGATGCCACCACCACTGCCCCTCACCATGACGGTGCAGTCCTCGGAGCCGCTGGCGATGACGTGGTCATTGTGGGGACACCAGTCGATGTCGAGGACGGGCCCCGTGTGCCCGCACACCGTGGGGTACGACTTGTCGATGCGCCCGGTCTGGGGGGGGGGGGGGGACAGGGACAAAGCCCCCCGGGGTGGGGAAGGGAGATGGATGATGTCACCGATCACCTCACTGTCCCCTTCCCGATGCGGTGTCCCCGTTACCCACCGCCCTGGTTACCGGTACCCTTGTGCAGGGGCAGGACGAGGAAGGCGCCGCCGCCGCTGGCCTCCACGATGATGGCGACGAAGGCCGGGTTGACGGCGCAGAAGGTGCTGTCCCAGGTGACGCGGGACACGCGGATGTCATCGTAGCACTGCTCCGTTTTCACCGGCTGCCCGAAGACGTGCCGGAACTTGCTCTGCCGCACCACCTTCCGAAACGACATGGCTGGGGGGGCAGGGGGAGGGAGGGGGGCCACACCGTGCCAGGGGGTCAGCATTGGGGATGTTTGAGGGGACCCCAACCTCCCAACCAAAATGTGAGGCACAGGCGGGTCAGCGCCAGGGGGAGGGAAAGGGGGGTCGTGTCGTTGTGTGTCCCTCCCCCAAATTGTGGGTGATGGGATGCTGGGGGGGAGGGGGGGGGCACTTCCATCCCCCACTCTGGGTGAGGGGCTGCTTGGTCCCTCCCTGGGGGGGGAGCTGAGAGTGGCACACTGGCGGTGCTGGGGGGAAGGGCAGGGAGCATCCCACCCAGGATGGGGACAGGGGTGGCACCTCCAGAGGCGGGGACGGGGACATGGGTGTCCCCTGGAGGGAGTGGGACAGGAAGGGGGATGGATGGGGAGGGGGATGGGGAGAGGGACACAGAGGAGATTGGGATGGGGGAGTAGGGATGGGAACAGGGAGGGGGACAGGGACAGGGGTTGGGGATTAGGATTGGGACAGGGATTGGGATGTGCATTGGGATGAGGGGGATGGAGCAGGGGACAGCGATTGGGGATGGGGGATGGAGGGCGCCGGGGCCAGCCCGGGGGCCGGAGCCAGGCCGGGGCGGGGGCTGGAGGCAGGGCCGGGACCGGGATCGGGCCAGGGCCGGGCCAGCGACGTGCCCGCTGGGTGAGAGGCCGGGAGGCGCCGGAGCCGGCCCAGGGCAGGAGGACGGGGGTAAAGGTCGGGGTCAGGGTGCAGCCCCGTCCCGGCCCCCCCGGCCCCGCCGCAGGGCTGACCGGCCCCGGGAACGGGCGGGGCGGCGGGCTGGGGTAGGGTGGGTGGGAGGGGCGGGGGCCCGTTCCCGCACTCACCGGCGGGCCGGGGCCGGGGCCGGGGCCGGAGCCGGGGCCGGTGGGAGCGGGCGGCGGCGCGCGCAGCCGGTGGCGGAGGCGGGAGGGGGCGGGGCGGGAAGTGACGCGACGCGCGCGCCCCGGGAGGGGCCGGGGGGCGGGGACAGAGCGGGCCCGGGGGCACCGGCACCGGGGACAGCGCTGGGTCTCGTGTCCCTGTGTCCCGGGGGTGTCCCGGGGCATCCCCGTGTGTCCTGTGTCCCGGAGCATCCTGTGTCCACGGGGGTGTCCCGGTTCCTATGTCCCGCTGTCTCGGCGTGTCCCGTGTCCCCAGGGGTGTCCCGGTGTGTTCCGTATCCCCGTGTCCCTGGGGATGTCCCGGGGTGTCCCGCGTCCCGGGGGTGTCCCCGGGGTATCCCCTTATGTCCCATGTCCCGGGGCATCCCGGTGTCCCATGTCCAGTGTCCCGGTGTCCTGGAGCATCCCGCATCCTCGGGGGTGTCCTGGTGTCCCTTGTCTCGGTGTCCCGTGTCCTGGTGTCCCGTGTCCTTGGGTGTCCCGCGTCCCGGGGGTGTCCCGGGGTGTCCCCATGTCCCGGTGTCCCGGGGTGTCCCCGCATCTACTCGGCCCGCACGTGGGGCTGTCACCCCACAGCCCTGCCCGGGGGGGGTCATGGAGCTGCGTGTGGGGCTCCATGGGACTGGGTGACACCGGGGACTCACAAGTGGCACCAGGGTGGGGGGGGATGTGATAAGTGGTACCGGGGAGGGTGTGGGGTGGCACTGGGGGTGGTGACAAGTGGCACCAGGGGGGTCACTAGTGCCACTGGTGGGGGGGGCAGTGGGGTGGCACAGGGAGGGCGACAAGTGGCATGTGGGGGTAGCAGCAGGTGGCAGCAGGGGGGTGTCAGCAGATGGCATAGAGGGGTTGGTGACAAATGGCACTGGGGGAGTGACACTGGGTGGCACCGGGGGGGTGGCAGCAGGTAGCACTGAGGGGTGCTGAGTGGCACAAGGGGGGGTGCTGGTGGGTGGCACAGCGGTGGCGGGGTGTGGGCCAGTTGCGGCGCCGGCAGGCACGGGAGCTGAGCAGCAGGTAGAGGCAGGGGTTGAGGCAGCTGCTGAGGTTGAAGGCCAGGCCCAGCAGGTAGAGCAGGTGCCCAACGCGGCCGGGGGCCACCAGCTGCAGCAGCTGGGCCACCTGGAAGGGCAGATGCAGCACCACGTAGGCGCTCAGCGTGGCCACTGCCACGTGCCGGAACCGCCCGGCCTGCTGGTGACCTTGCCCACGGCCGACACCACGTCAAGGCCAAGGCGACACCATGACAGGCCACCACCACGGCGAAGGGCACCAGCCCCTCGGCCACCACCTCCAGCCAGCGCATCGGAGCTTCCCAGCTCCCCCTCTCGCTCCGGCAACACCGTCACACCGGGCAGCAGCTCTTCGGATGACGAAAGTGCCGCGTCCGGCACGCTGCAGCCGGCCGCCAGGAGCCAGGCGCCCACGCAGGCCGCAGCTGGCAACCGCTCAGGCCGCCGGCACCGGGTACCAGAGCGGGGGTGGCGACCAGCAGGCAGCGGTCCAGGCTGATGGTGGCCAGCAAGAAGAGCCCCCCATAGTATCCCAAACCATAGAGGAACTGGTGGAGGCGGCACAGCGGAGTGCCCAGCACCCATAGGTGCTCATGGGCCACCGACCAGACCTGCAGCACCGAGTTGGCGAGGAAGAGGAAGTCAGAAGCAGCCAGGCTGAAGATAAAGGTAGCCGGGCCCCGGCATCGGAGGCGCCAACCCGTCAGCCACAGGGTGATGGCGTTGGCGGGCAGCCCCAGCGCCACGCACACCGCCAACAGCCGCCCGTCCCACGGCAGGGTGCTGGGGGGTGGGGGGAGCAGGGTGGGGGGCAGCGTGGCGTTCCACAGCTCCATCGCTCCAGCACTGCGGGCAGCACGGGTGGGTCAGGGGTGTGGGAAGTGGTGCCATCCCCATCCCATGTCACCCCCTCCCATGTCACCCCCTCCCATATCACCCACCATCCTACGTCCCCTCACCCAGCGAACCCCCTCCCCTCAGCTTTCTCCAGCCCTGCCCTCATTTTGGGGTCTCCCCCCCATGCCCCCCGTGGCATGTGGCATCCCTGTCTCCCCAGCAGGCGTGCCACTGAGGCCATGGTGCCCCAGCCAAGCGCTGGGACAACCCCTCCCAATCCCCCCAAATAATGTAGGACCTACCTTAATGGTGGGGTGAGCGCAGTTGGAAGCGATGGGTGGGGGCCACCTAGTTGTGGGGTGCCCTATATATGGGAGCGGCTGGGAGGGGCTGCGGTTTAGAAGCTCTGCCCACTATCTCACCTCCTACTTCCCGGCAGTGACCCCCCCAAATATCACAACCCCACACAAGCTGATCCTGTGGCTGTGGGGAGCTCCAGTGAAAACTGGGGGAGGCTGGGCTCAGCCCTGCCTCAGTTTCCCCAGCTGGTGGGTGCAGGGTGGAAGCGGGTACCACTGTGGCTGCTTAGGGACGCTGGCATCAGGTGGGGCGGGGGGGCAGTGGGGCAGGACCCCCCCTTGCTCATCCACAGCCACCCAGTGCTGGGCCCTGTGGAGCACCCACTTGGGGGTCCCGGGGCAGTGGGGTTTCCCCCCCCCCCCGCCCCAAAACCCAGGGGCAGGGGGCACTGTGCTGTGGCTGTGCATGTGGGGGGCTGGGGTGCCCCAGATCTGCGGTGTCCCCTTGAGGGCATCACCCCAGTTGCATCATCATCATCATCATCATCATCTCCGTGATGGCATCTCCCAGTCCTGCTGGCTTCCTGCGGCTGCCAGTGGGTGATGCTATCTCAGGGGCACGGGTGGGGGCTGGGGGCCCTCACAGCACCCATGGGGCACATGGCCCTGCCTGGGATGGGTGGCATGGCTGGGGACATGGCGGGGCCAGGGGGTGGGGGTGGGGTGGGTGCCGGGGTCAGGGGTGGGTGCCAGGGACACAGGTGGGTGTATGGGATGTGTGGTGGCCATGGGGTGGATATGGGGTGGGTGCTGAAGACATGGTGGGTGCTGGGGACACAGGTGGGTGCCGAGGACATGAATGGTGGCCATGGGGTGGGTGCCAGGGACATGGGTGGGTGCTGGGGACTTGGGTGGGTGCAGGGAACACAGGTGATGGCTGTGGGTGGGTGCTGAGGACACGGGTGGTGGCTGTGGGGTGGGATGTGGGGTGGGTGCTTGGGATACGGGTGGGTGCTGGGGGCACACACATGGTGGCCATGGGGTGGCTGTGGGTGGGTGCTGAGGACATGGGTGTGTGCTGGGGGCACAGGTGGTGGCCATGGGGTGGCTGTGGGTGGGTGCTGAGGACACGGGTGGGTGCCAGGGATATGGGTGGTGGCCGTGGGGTGGATGTTGAAGACACAGGTGGGTGCTGGGGACAGGGGTGGTGGCCATGGGGTGGGTGCCAGGGGTGGGTGCCAGGCAGGGTCCCGGCGGGTGACCCCAGGGTGCCGTTTCCTGCCGTTAATCGCTGCTAATTGGCTTTGCCGGCCCCACCGCGGGCGGGGGGGGGTGCGGGGGGGGGGGCGCGGGGGGGCGGGCCGCGGTGTAAGAGGATTTCCCCGCCGCCTCCAGGGTCCCGCTCCCGGCCCCATGCCGCGCTCCCCGGGGGGCCAAGGGGACCCCCAAGGACACGGAGACCCCCGGCCAGAGGAAAGGGGGACAGGGGGAGGAGAAGCTCCCCAAAGCCCCCGAGGATGACGGCGGCCCCCCCGGCACCAAGAGCCCCGGGGCCGACCCCCGGCACGGGGGTCATGGGCAGAAGGGGGGGAGGAAGGGGCCCGGAGACCCCCACGCTGCCGCCGCCAAGGCCTACTCACCCTTCCTCAACACGGTGTTCGGCAAGGTGGGGCGGGGGGGGCACGGGGGGGGGGGTCTGGGAAGGGGGAGGGGGTGCTGGGGCATGAAGGGGGTATGGGGAGGGGGCGCTGGGGATGGAGGGGCATGGGGAGTGGGTGCTGGGGACGGGGGAGGATTTAGGGAGGGGTGCTGGAGCATGGGGGGGACATAGAGAGTGGGCACTGAGGATGGGGGGGCACGGGGAGGGGGTGTGGGGGTGTGGGGGGGATGGGTGGGTGCTGGAGCATGGGGGGGGCATGGGGAGGGAGCACTGAGGATGGGGGAGCACAGGGAGGGGGGGGCTGGAGATGGGGAGACATGGGGAGGGGGCGCTGAGGAGGCACAGGGAGGTGGGGGGCATGGGGTGAGAGTGCTGGGAATGGGGGGGGCATGGGGTGGGGGCCTTGGGATAGAGGTGGGAATGGGGGGGGCATGGGGTGGGGGCCTTGGGATAGAGGGGGACATGAGGAGGGGGCACTGAGGGGGCACAGGGAGGGGGGCACTGAGGGTGGGGGGGCATGGGGGTGGGGGTGCTGGGGGTGGGGGACATGGGGAGGGGGCACTGGGGATGAGGGGCATGGGGAGAGGGGGAAGGGTTGCTCCCAGTCCCAGGGGCTGGAAAAGGACACGGGGGGTACAGAGAGGGGGTCAGGGACCCTTTGGGACCCTGGGGGTGGAGTGGACAGCTGGGGAGGACACACAGACACTCACTGCCCCTCTGGTGCGGGAACACAGAGCACCCCCAGCAGCACCCATGGGTGCCAGGCAGACCCCCACCAGAGCCTGGGGGTCCGGAGGGTGGGAGAGGGGGCTTGGGAGGCCCGGGCAGGGCGGGCTGGGGGCACAGGCCCTTGGGGGGGCAGGGCTTTGCCTCCAATCCCTCTAATCCCTCCATCTCGAGTTAATTTTGGCCCACGCTTAACGAAGGTGACACCACGGTTGGCTGGGGGGGGGGCTGAGGGGGGCGGTGGGGGGTGTTGGAGGTGTTGGAGCCGGGTCTGATTCTACCCCGACCCCATGTGCGGGACCCCAGGAACGGGAGCTGTCACCAGAGGAGCTGGATGGTGAGTTGGGGGTCTGGGAGGGGCTGGGGGAGCGGGGGGAGGGTGCACATGTTCATGGGGGGCTCTGCCATGGGGCCGTGTGCATGGGGGGGCTGTTGCCATGGGGGGGCAGTGCCATGGGGGGGGGGCTGTGCCATGGAGGGGGGGGGCATTGCCATGCGGGGGCTGTGCCATGGGGGTGGCAGTTGCCATGGGGTGCAGTGCCATGGGGGGGGCGCTGTGCCATGGAGGGGAGGGGCATTGCCATGGGGGGGCAGTGCCATAGGGGGGCAGTGCTGTGGGGTTGTAGTGCCATGGGGGGTGCAGTGCCATGGGGCCAAGGCTGGGGGGCTGTGCCAGGGGGTCTGTGCTATGGGAGAGCCAGTGCCATGGGGGGGGGCTGTGCCATGGGGTGCAGTGCTGTGAGGTGCAGTGCCATGGCGGGGGGGGGGGGGGAGGGGGGGTGCAGTGCCATGGGATGCAGTGCCATGGGGGTTCTCTGCCATGGGGTTGCAGCGCTGTGGGGCCAGGTGCCCCAGCCCCGCATCTGGGGAGGGATCTGCTCTGGGGCAGCATGGTGGCTGGGGTCCCTCACATGACATGTTCCTGGCGTGTTCCTGGCGTGTTCCTGGCGTGTTCCTGCAGAGCTGCTGGACGCCTTCAAGGAGTTCGACACGGACCAGGACGGGTACATCAGCTACAAGGACCTGGGCGCCTGCATGCGCACGCTGGGCTACATGCCCACCGAGATGGAGCTCATCGAGATCTCCCAGCACATCAAGATGAGGAGTGAGCGCGGGGGGGCAGCTGCTGGGGGGCCGGGGAGGGGGGCTGGTGGGGCCGGGGTGCTGAGGGTGCCTCTGCCCCCCGCAGTGGGTGGCCGTGTGGACTTTGAGGACTTTGTGCAGATGATGGGGCCGAAGCTGCGGGAGGAGACGGCGCACATGGTGGGCGTGAGGGAGCTGAAGATCGCCTTCCGCGAGGGTACGGGGGGGCACGGGCCATGGCCATGGCGGGGGGGGACTGCGGACGTGAGGGGGACCGCAGGGGACAGCGACCACGGGAAGACCCTGACCGTGAGGAGCGGTGACCGTGCTGATGACCACGGGCCTGGAGGGGATGATGACCATGGTGGCCATCGCCATGGTGGTGATCACACTCATGGAGGGGACAATCCCCATGGGGGGGACCATGACAGGGACCATGGGGTGACCATGACCATGGAGGGGACCATGATCATGGGGTGACCATACTCATGGAGGGGACCATGACCATGGGAAGACCATGACTATGGTGGGGGACAGTGACCATAGGGGTGACCTTGACCATGACAAGGGCAATGACCATACTCATGGTGGGGACAGTGATCATGGGGTGACCTTGACCATGGAGGGGACCATGACCATGGGGTGACCTTGACCATGACAGGGGCAATGACTATACTCATGGAGGGGGACAATGACCATGGGGTGACCTTGACCATGGAGGGATGGTGACCACGGTTGTGATCACACATCACGGTGAGGACAATGACCATGGGAAAGACCATGACTATGGTGGGGACAGTGACCATGGGGTGACCTTGACCATGACAGGGGCCAGTGACCATACTCATGGTGGGGACAAGTGACCATGGGGTGACCTTGATCACAATGGGGACAATGACCAACGGTTGTGATCACACTCATGGTAAGGACAATGACCATGGCGGTGACTACAAGACCAGGGGGGTGACCATGACCCCGGAGGGAGGGTGGTGGGGCCGGCGGGGAGGGTGACCCCCAACGCGCGGGTTGCCGGCAGTTCGATGTTGAACGGGGATGGGGAGATCAGCAGCGCGGAGATGCGGGAGGCCATCCAGGCGCTGCTGGCGGGAGCAAGCTGAAGGCGCAGGAGGTGGACGAGATCCTGCAGGATGTGGACCTCAACGGGGACGGGCACGTGGATTTTGATGGTGAGGGGCTTTCCCCCCACCCCCGACTTCCCCACAGCCCCCTCCCCCCCCCACTGTGCCCCACGGCACATGGCCGGAGGGGGGGACACAGTGAGGGTGGCTCAGCTCTGGGTCCCCTCACACCTCCCATCCTTGTCCCACAGAGTTCGTTATGATGCTGTCATCCCGGTAACTGAAGCCTCAAGGCAGGAGGAAAACCCCCCCCCCAGCACCACCAGCCCCCCCATACCCTGACCCCCTCCCCGGTCTGGCTGACCAGCCCAACCTCTCTGCCCTCACTAGGCTTCAGAGTGAAGGGCCAGAGCTGAGCCCACAGCTGTGAGAGGGACAGATACAAGGACCCCCCAGCCCTGACCCCAACAGCCCCCGGGGGGGTCCGGGGGACCACCCAATAAACCCCCTTGGTGAGAGCCAGAGGAAAGTGTCTGGTGGGGGGATGGGGAGGATGGGACACGGGTCAGTGACTGGGGGGGGGAAGGGTAGTGTTTCCGGGGGGACTGGGAGGTCGGCTACGAGCAGGGCAGTTACCCCTGTCCCCCTCTCCGAGTGTGCCCCATGGGGGGTGTGTGTGTCCCCATAAAAAGGGATCCCCCCCCACAGGGCGGGGGAGGGGGTGTTGGTGGCTCCGCTGGGGCTCGAACCCAGGACCTTCTGCGTGTAAAGCAGACGTGATCACCCCTACACCACGGAGCCGCCCCGGATACCCCCGGCACCCCCATCCAGCGCGCGGGGTGGTCCCCACGGAGGGGACACGCGGGACACACCTCCACTTCGGTCCCCAGCCCGGGGGGATATCTGTGTCGGGGGAGGGGGGGCCGGACACGGGGACCACCAGGACTGGGAAATGGGGGGGAAGGGGGGGCGCGGAAAATAAGGCCACAGGGTCACCCCCCAAAAGACGGGGGGGCCTCTACTTTGACCCCCACTTGTAGCAACCCGCGGCTCTTTTTTTTAGGGAGTTGGGGGGACACGATACCTCTCCAGGGGGCATTAGGGGGGTGGGCTGCGGGGAGCCTGCAGGCACGAGGGAGGGGTGAAGAGGAGGAGATGATGGAGAGGGATGGAGGAGGAAGGCTGGGGAGGCTGTGCCCCCTCCCATGCCCCCCCCAGGCAGAGCTGCCCGGATAGCTCAGTCGGTAGAGCATCAAGACTTTTAATCTGAGGGTCCAGGGTTCAAGTCCCTGTTCGGGCGGTATCATCCCTTACTCATTTTTCATTTTTGGAGGGAGGAAAAACACCACCAGAACCGCTGCAGGGAGTTGAGTGCTGCCCCCCCAGATTCCCAGGAGCCCCCATCTTCCCCCCAAAGAGCAGGCAGAGCCAGGCTGGGGGCTTCAACAGATTTAATTTAGGTTTTTTCCTGGAAGGAAAAAAAAAAACAAAAAACCAAACCCAAAAACGCTACGGGAAGGCACGTGGAGGGGAACCCCAGGGTGGGGGGTACCCCGGGGGGGAGGGGGACCCTTGGTCCCTCTCTCCATATATATATAATATACACCTATGGACAGGCTGTGGGGCGGAGCCTGGCCCCCCCCATCCCCCTCCCCCTGCACCCCCAACACCCCGGGGGGAGGAAAAGGGGGAGAAGGGAAGGAGGGGGGAGAGACCAAGGCCAGCCTCGGGGCTCGCCCCACTGCGCCCACCACCCGGGGCAGAGCCGGCCCCTGCCCTCCCCAGGGGGAGAGCCACACTGTCCCCCCAGACCCTGGTGGGGCAGGAACTGTACCCCCAGACCCAGGGGGGGCTGCCCAGGGCCCCATCTCCCCCTTGCTGGGGGCCAGTGGGATAATGGGGACCCCCCCTTCCTGCACGGAGCACCCCAGGGGTGCAGGAGGGGGGGCACACGCCACACCCCCCCCCGAGTTCGGTGTGGCTCGGCTAAGGCAACCCTGGCATGGCGACGCAGAGGGACAGACGGACGGGTGGGTTAAGACAGACGGACCAGACAAGATGGGGCTGCAGTGAGCGCCGAATGGGGGGGGTTCTCCCGACAAGCGGGGTGGGTGCGTGTGGGGGGGGGTGTGTGTGTGTGTGTGTGTCCCCTCCTTTCCTCTGTCGCTTCACCCCCACACCCCCTCCCCAAAAAAAAAAACCATCTCAGAAAATGTCCGGACACAAGGCCCAGTCCCTGCTTCTCTTTGCTCTCCCAGTAGCCGCCCTTGTAGACGTGCGCCAGCTCCTGCGTCACTGGGTCCTTCCGGCCGCTCGAACCACAGCGGCTTTGTAGGGGTCGTAGGGGGTTCCTGGCGGGGGGAAAACACAGACAGACAGACAGACAGACAGAGGCTTAGTGCCAGGAAGGGAACAGTGGGGTGGGAGTGGGGAGCACGGTGTCCTCACCGTCCTCGGTGGCGCGAGCGGCCTCGGCCTCACGGCGCTTGCGGGAGATGCGCTGCTTCTCCTCCAGCCGCTGCTTCTCGGCGTTGGCCTCGTCCCACCGGCCCGTTCTCCATCAGGCGCTGGGTCGGGGCGCAGGCGGCTGTCGGTGGGGCGCCGTGCCGCTCTCCGGGGCGTTCAGCGTCAGCGCCAGCTCCGAGAAGTAGTACATGTTCTCCGCGTGCTTCCTGCGCCGGGCAGGGGGGAAGTAAAGGCACGGGGATGCTCAGCTGCTCTGCTGGTGTGTCTCACAACCTGCCCCCCCTCCCCCCATGCTTCACCCCACTTTTTGGGGTGCTGTGTGTCCCCCCCGCACCCCACTCACGGGAGCGGGTTCCTCTTCCACAGCAGCACACGGCTGTCCTCGGCCTCATGGGCTCGCTGTCGGCCCTCGGCCCCATTGTCACCTGGCACTCAGCGTCACCTTGTAGCAATCCATCTTCTCATCCCAGGTACCCAGGAGCAAAAAATGCACCTTCCCCGTGGGGGTCCGTCACCTCCCCAGTGACCTGTGGGACCAGGATGGCATGAAGGGGGGACAGAGCGCGAAGGGGGACACAAGTGCCAGAGCCAGAGAGCATCCCACACCACAGAGCATCCCTAGCACCCTGCTCTGCAGAGCATCCCAGCATCCTGCTCCACAGAGCATTCCAGCACCCCGCGCTGCAGAGCAATCCCAGCATCCCATGCCACAAAGCATCCCTGCATCTCAGCATCCTGCGCTGCAGAGCAGTCCAGCATCCCATGCCACAAAGCATCCCCTGCATCCCAGCAAACCCATGCTGCAGAGCATCCCAGCATCCATGCCCACAAAGCATCCCAGCAACCCATGCTGCAGAGCATCCCAGCATCCTGCTCCACAGAGCATCCCAGAATCCTGCTCCAAAGAGCATCCCAGCACTCTGCGCTGCAGAGCAGTCCAGCATCCCGCTCTACAGAGCATCCCAGCACCCTGCTCTCAGAGCATCCCAGCAACCCACTCCACAGAGCATCCCAGCATCCCAGCACCCTGCTCTCGGAGCATCCCAGCATCCCATGCCACCGCCCCCTCCCTCACCTTCCTTGCCAGGTCCCGGGAGAAGTAGCTGTAGGGGACAAAACTTGAGGTTGCACTTATCGCCCGTCTTGTGGTTGACGATCTCGATTTCACCCGACTGCGGAGGACAAAGAGCGGGGGAGACACCTCAGGATCCGGCCCCAGCACCAGGGGAACCTGAGGAGCGGGGAATCCGAAGCCCTCCCCGTACGGGACGGGCGCAGAGATCCCAGTGAGCTCCCGCCAGCGGCATTTCTCCCCGCAACCTGATCGATCCAGAGTTTGCCCACGATGATGTTGTCGCACGGTGGTGGTGACCTTCTTCCACGTGTAGTGGTTGCCGGAGGAGTGGAAGACGCAGTGGATGGTACCTGGGGAGGGGAGATCACGCTGGGAACGGAGCCGTGGAGACACAGGCAAACCCCAAGCCACTCCCGTTCCCACGTTTAGACGTGGATCCCCTCCCTCCCCGAGCGCTGGGGCTCACCCAGAGGCATGATGGACAGGTATTTGCCCCGAAACTTGCTGGTGATTTTAATCTCCTGACGGAGCGTCCAACCGTGCTTGGAGTTCGGCGTGGTGAGCGGCGGCCGGGGGGTGGTGGCTCACCTGGCCGGGAGAGGGGAGAAGGTGCCAGTCGCTTCCCTGGGCGGCTCGTCGGGACCCCCCCGGGAAGCGAGCGCCGGCCATTACCTGTTCGCAGAGGGAGCGGTAGCCGTTCTCCTCCAGCCGGTCCAGCTCAAAGGTCTCTCCCAGGAGGGGGTTGAAGGGTTTGCTGGTGCGGAAAAACGGTGGTGGAGTAGGAGGAGACGGTGAAGGCGGCGACGTAGCACAGCTGCTCCAGTGAGCTCGTCGCACCTGGCTGCCCGGTCGAGAAGCTCGTGGTACTCCAGGTCCTCTGTCAGAGGCGCTGCAGCATGGACAGGGGCTCGTTGAAGTTCACCTGGAGGGGAGAGAGAGAGAGAAGGGACAAGGATGAACTACAGGATCACAGAAGACCTTTGAGATCACCTAATCCCCTTACGACCTCTATCACTCACTAACCCACATGCCCGAGTCCCTCACCCAGCCTTTCCCTAAGCACCCTGAGGGACAGTGACCCCACCACCTGCCCAGGAAGCCCGTTCTGACCCCCCAGCCTTCATTTCCAACCTGAACCTGCCCTGGTGCGGCCATTCCCTCTTGTTATCTGGGAGAAGAGGCTGAGCCCAGCTCCCCATAACCTCCTTCCAGGAGTTGGAGAGAGCAAAAAGGTCTCTACCCTGAACCTCCTCTTCTCCAGGCTGAACATCCCCAGCTCCCTCAGCCGCTCCTCATAGATTTGCCCTCCAGCCCCTTCACCAGCCTGGTTGCCCTTCTCTGGACACACTCCAGGACCTCCATGTCCTTCTTGTGGTGAGGAGCCCAGAAACTGGACCCAGCACTCAAGGTGCGGCCTCATCAGTGCCGAGTGCAGAGGAACAATCCCTCCCCTGACCTGTAGATCCCCAAATCCCCCCAGCTTGGTGTCATCTGAAGTGCAGGAGGGTGAGGGGTTTGGGGTGCCCCGGCCGCCCCACCCCGCTGCTCACTAGGCATGGGGATCTTGGACAGCTCCTTCCCGATGCAGTTCTTCATGATGCTCCAAAGGTTGAGGCTGTAGTTGGGTTTGTAGGGGATGTGGGTTCTCTTCTCCTTCTTGGTGTCTTCTACCTGGTGCTTGTACTGAAAAGCAGGGGAATATAAAGAGGAGGGGGGAGAGGCTGTGACCCCCCTGCCAGCCCCATCCTGTCCCCCAGAGGTACCGGGACAACAGAAATCCAATGTCCCCTGTCCTACCTGCTCATCCAGGCTGATGTTCGGTGCTGGTGCC